>CM060328.1:35922315-35947315 GCA_030674155.1 Stramonita haemastoma | reverse complement strand
ACATATATGCATGCATGCTCGCGCGTGCTCGCGCGTGCTCGCACGCACGCACACACACACACACTTATACATGCATACACACAAATACACACACAACACACACACACACACACACACACACACACACACACACACACACACACACACACACCTTTTTACCTTGGCTGCAAATACATACCTTTATTCTTGTAAACACGTTCCCTCATATGCACATGCTCTCTCTCTCTCTCTCTCTCTCTCTCTCTCTCTCCTCTCTCTCTCTCTCTCTCTCTCTCTCTCTCTCTCTCTCTCTTCTCTCTCTCTCTATATATATTATATATATATATATATAAATCTCTCTCTCTCTCTCTCTCCTCACACATCCACACACACACACACACACACACACACACACACACACACACACACACACACACAACACACACACACACACACACTATATATATATAATAATATAATACATACATACATACATACATACATACATACATACATACACACATGCACACACACATACATACATACATACATACATACATACATACATACATACACTCACACCCGCGCACGCGCACACATTCTTTGAATGTGGCACACTTTCATCTTTCTTTTTTTGTGTCTAATATCACTTCGAGTGAAGAGACGTTAAACTGAAGAAAGTACACACACACACACACACACACACACACACACACACACACACACACACACACACACACACACACACACACACACTGCCTAATCCCATCTTCTCTGGCTCGCATTCTAAAATTAGTCACACAAAACTTACTGGGTCGAAGACATTGGTCTTTCTGATGAAGCTTAGGGCTAATAGCTTTTCAAGGCACATACACCCACTCAGTCAATCTGCCATGAATGTTCGATGACATGGTCTGCATATTTTAAAAACCTTCATAAAAGTATAATGAAAAGTGTCATTTGTATAATAATTTTGGTCAACGTGAAGCGGGCATACAAATTTAAACGCAGGTCTGCCTCCGCTGTGAGCTAGCCTATTCCGTTTCAGGGTGGGGGGGGGGGGTGAAATAAGGCTGCAGTTCTTGTGCGCCTGGCATAGGCTAGGCCCCTACAGCTGGCACACTGTTTATGGAAGCGCTTCCCCTGTGTGCTATTACTAGGCTAGCCTAGTGGGACGGACTTCTGAAATTCCAGTCAGCGAAATTTAGAACGCCGCAGCGATGCCAGAGCACTGTGTAGGGTAGGGATACACAATGTTTTATAGGCCCTATCAAGAGTTGCCCAAGATTCACCAATTTGGCCTTCAACGGATTTCCAACAATGACGTGTTAAAGTTTTAAAAATCCGTTGAAAAACCTTATGTGTATATAAATCACAAAACAAGGTTTAGTCTATTTTACTGTAGTTCATTCTCGGACTGATATTCAGTCAAGGTTGTCCTCTTCGGGAGTCTGCAGACACACTCTAGGTACTTGGATCTTTCAAAGTTTCTTCCAATGTTAGCTGATTTCTTCCGTCTTCCCATTGGGTAAGATCTAATGAAAATTAATAGCTACGATGATAATAGTAACTCAAAACGAAGCATGTAGAGCCTTTATGCATTTTTAATATGAGCTGGGGTTTTTTGTTTTTTGGATTGGTGTCTCCATAATCCCTACCTTGCGTCTGCTTCCTATAGATTTAATGAATGCACCATTTGCAAGCACGATCAGGGAAGACAGTTTTTAGTAGGCCTATCTTGACATTTGATAGGCCTATAGGCTAATATTTTTCAATTGTTTATTTTCATTATTAGTTTTATTAATAGTTATGGAAATATTTGCCGAGTTATCGTAATTTATCATTGTTTGCTTTTGTTTTGATGGGGGGGGGGGGGTATGTCACGTGATTCCATCGTCACCCTGTTCACAAGTTCGCGCCATATTGCAACAGGTAAGCCAGCATGATGCATTTCTGTACTATTTTACAAGTAGCTTATAGCTGAGTGTCTGTCGAACGTGAATAAAGTATGTATGAGTTATTTGCTTTGCAAATGGCAGTAGTGAGTACTGTATGGAGTACAAACTTGACTTGAGCTGCTGAAATTAGAAGAATGTGTGCTGGGCATAGGGCATGACAATGAAAATTTGTTTAAAATAGTGGATGTGGGGCATAATAAAAGGAGGAAGATGATAGAAAATTGATGAAAACGATGACATTCTGTACTTGCTAGGAGTAGAATTATTGATGTGAATCACTTCAACCAGCCTCCTTGGCACAGTGGTTAGAGCCTTGGGTTAGGAGTGGAAGGTGGGTTGAATCCCAAAGGGTTTTTAGGGACCCCAGTGGGCTCTTACCCAGAGTGGGACAAGGCAGTCCAGCTTCATCCACTTTAGTCTACTGATGCCATTGCAAGGGTGTTGCTCAAATTTCAGTTCAGTACGCACACATTGGTCTCGGAAGTCTGGAGTTGGGCTCTAGTCTTGAGAGTCAAAGCCTGGGTAAATTTAGAGCCCAAGCTGTTACCCATGCAGCAGACCCCCTCCCTTCTCCATGCCACTGGAATGGTCCATTGGAAAGGCAATTGCCCATACAAATGGTTCCAGTACCGTTGCAGAAGCTGCCAGAACGTTGCCCTATACAGCCCCCAGCCGCCATGGGGACTCCAACTCCCTGATGTCTCCTTAGGGATGGTGTTTGAACACGATACCTGTGTGCATGCTGGGTTTTTAAAAAATAATGTTGTCATCCATGCCTACTGGCACACAATGGCCTGCTCTTCCAAAAGACGGAATGGGGTTTTAATGTGTGCGCAGGATGTTCTGCGTGCATTCGCACACAGGGCCTTGGTTTATGGTCTCATCCGAATGCTCAAATTACATTCATGACTAACAATGCAGTTGTCTATCTCAGGCCTGCTAGATACTGGGATATATTATGATTTTAAGCGTAGAGTACAACACTGTCGGTCTCAAAAGCACACACACTTCCATAGCAGCATCATATACTCATCCTCATCACTGATTGTCATGTAAGAAAAGAAATTGCCTCTGATTTGATGTTCCCAATTGCTCTGGCCTCATTGTGACCTCAGATTTGTTTTTTTCATATATTTCTTAGCCTGTGGCGAGTTTATGTAACAGCCTTTGGGGTTGGAGGTTCACGAGGAATGGTTGTTAGAAGGATGTGTTGTGGTCGCCACCTCAGTGGGCAATTCACTTAGTCTGGCTCGGCGACTGAGCTAATAATGTTGTAAGAAGCCCTCTGAAGGGCGCTTAGTTGGTGGTGTCCTGTGTATGTTAGCTCAGAACAGGCACCACTGAACACCACCAAAGTGACCCAGCAGCAGTGCAGAGCCCTTCTGGCTATTTACCCAATGGCAGCATAATATTGATGGGGTACCTTTGGACCCAACCCTAAAGATGCAACATAACAAATCTGGGTATAGCTTAGATGGAGAGGTTTAAATGAGCAGCATGGGAAGAGCAGGACAGGGATGTCACAAAAGATAAGGCTGCAAAAGAAAAAAAAAATGATGTGGCACTGTTGAATGACACAATATTTCATGCTAGGCAAGGTTTAGAGAGTGTTCTTGTCTCATAATCTTGCCCCCAAAAAATTGTGAACAGAGAGCTTCCCATTCTTCAAGGGAAATAAAGTTAGGAAACCTGACAATTAGTTCAAAACCTGACAATTAGTTCAGTCAATCAAATTGTAGTCTTTGCAATGAAATTGGTTGTTTGTGATCACTCAGAGCTTGCTACTTTGTAGGTCATTAGATCAATAACGAGGGGAGAGAGAGAGATATAATAGTAATGATGTATAATGAATTTTTATTATTTTATATTGAGGATTATGGAATGGGCACACATGTGCTTTGTTACAATTTACATCCAGTCTCCGTGTGTATGCAGTTTTGTAAATATTGTCATCTGTTCTCAGTGGCACAAAATGGCCTTCTCTCGAAAAACGGAACAGGATTTAACATGTACCCAAGATGTTCTGCGTGTGTTTGCACATGGGGCCTCTGTTTATAGTTTGTAGTTTCCTCCGAAGAATCAGTAAGGTTTTGTGTGTGTATGTGTGTGTGTGCATGTGCGCGCACTTGTATAATAATTAGGTGGTGGTAGGAGAAATCTGATATTTTTTTTTTGGGGGGGGGGGGGGATGGACTTCAATAAGAGGAGAGGGTGGGGGTGAGATGATTAGGAGTAAGTATTCAGATCAGTGATAAATAAGAGGGCTGGGTGATAAGATTACTTTTCTCAGTTTTTTTTTAGGGGTGAGGGGGGGGGGGGGGGGCATTCCAATATTTTATAAAGGGGCCCAACTTATAATTTAAAAAAAGCCATTGGCTTGGGTTGGAATTTTATGAGAGAAAAAAACCAGACACCAAATCCCAATATGATAACCGTTTAAATGAGTAAGACTGGCAATATATATCATATCAAGCTGCATACCATTGTATCCACCTGCCGTTGTGACCACATATATTCCAACATTGAAACTGACCTGCATGATACCGACACCAACCCTAACACTGAACACTAACCTTGACTTTAACCCCAGCCTTACCTACATGTGGACACACAGGCAGCAGGATACCATGGTACAAGCTGAGATAATGGCATACAGATTTATTTATTTATTATTCTTTTATATCGATGATTGGAATAAGCACTTGTGTGCTTTTTTACATCCAGTCCCCGTGTGTTTGCAGTTTTGTAAATCTTGTCATCTGTTCCCACTGGCACACAATGGCCTACTTTTATGAAAAGTGGAACAGGATTTAACGTGTGGGCAAGATGTTCTGCGTACATTCGCACATGGGGCCTCAGTTTAGTCTCATCTGAAAGACTTTTGGGGAGAGTAGAGTCAGCACTGATGTTAACTCGAGGGAAAAAATCCCCTCGAATAGGAATTGAACCCGGGTAGTCAAATTGCGAGCACAATGTTCTGACCACTAGGCTATCCTGCCACCCTCTAGATCGGTGGTCTAGAGGTAACGCACCTGTCCAGAAAGCAAAAAGTCGAAAGTGCGGTGGTTCGAATCCTGTTTGGGCCCAAAACTTTTCCCCATCCATTAGACCATGAGTGATGGTGTCGGTGCTAGTCTTTTGGAAGAGACGATAAACCAATGTCCTGTGTGCTACACATCATGATTTAGCGCATGTAAAAGAACCGGCGGCAGCAGGAGTGTTGTCCCTGGCAAAATTCTGTAGAAAAGCCATTCTAATAGGGAAAAAAATACAGTTGCAAACAGGAAAAATAAAATGGGTGGTGTTGCACTTCTGGCGACGCACTCTTCCCAGGGAGAACAGCCCAAATTTCATGCAGAGAAGTCTGCTGTGACATAAGGTGGTAATAGAATTGCTCTGTTTTGCGACTTTACTGGACGGGTCTGCCCCCTCCTGTGCAAAAAGGCTTCATGCCATAAAAATAAAACACGAGAAAAGCCAGCTTCTGAAATGCAGGAGGAATCCACAAAAAATGCAGCACAGTTCAGTTAGAACAAAATGTTTATAAATATAGTTATACTAAAAATTATGTACAGTCAGTAGTATGATTTGAAAGTACTGTTCTAAAAGACAGAATCATAGATTAACAACAGTGATGACAGCTGTGTCTAGTGGTAGGTGTTTTTAATGATGGCACTGAAATTTAAGGCAAAAGTGATGAAGTTGAACCTTTTGAGGGGGGGGGGGGGGGAGAGGGGGCACACATTGTTTTGGAAATATTGAAATTTTCTGAATTGTTCCTTTGCTAGAGCTCTGAGGTTCTTCAATGTGGCAATGGTGAGATTTTGTCTGCAGCCATGTTTGCCCTTTATTTATTTCAGGTAGCCTCATTTTGGCTTTGGGGATAGTTCCTAAACACAATTCAAATTCAAACAGTTTATCATCTCACAAACCAGAGAAATTCATGTGGGTTACAAGCCGTACATAAAAAAGTAAAGAAGAAAAACATCACAGAGGAATGACAGCACAGTGTACAACCATTACCTCACTCACATTACAAGTAATACCTATACCGGTACCAATACCAGCACTTTATCAAAGAGTAATTCACGAGGTTACAAGCCATATATACGTAAAAGAAAAAAGATAAACAGAAATGCTTATTACTGAAAGTAATATAATTCTGTCTTTAAAAACAGACACACACGCTCACATACATACATGCACACACGTTCACATACATACATGCATGCATGTGCGCACGCACTCACACATACATGCACACATGCACACGTGAGGTGGTTTAGCATGTATTGTCACATGCCAATGCACAAATGATTACAACATGTCATACGATAGAGTGCCATCAATTGATAAGCTATACATATAACACTTTAATAAAATTAAAAAAATGTAAAAAGAGATAAATTTAAAATGTAGATAAATGTGAGCTATGCATTTAAGTTTTGTCGTTCATTCCTACTGGCATGAAATGGCCTACTTTTCGCAAGGCAAAACTGGTTTGTGCAATGTGTTTTGTGTGCGTTTACATCAGTTTTTTGTCTCATCTGAAGGGCTTTTGGCTGGCTCTGTCCTGAGCTGTCAGATCACCTAGCCACTAGGCTATCCCACTGTCGCCACCACCCTTCCCTGCAAATTGAGGCACAAAAATATGTAGAAACGTTTTCACTTTACTGCTTTCACTTTACCATGCGATTGCAGTCTTAGAAACACAGTGAGAATTAAGTTTTACACAGTTTTAATCAACACTTTTTACCCAGAGTAAAAATTTATCTGTGGTCAGGGTGCATACGTACCTGTACCTCAGCAGTTAGGCTACTTTCATGGCTGTCGTTTAGGACCTACCCCCACTTTCCACTGTGCTCAGACGCTGTTACTTGAGCCCTGATGATATAATCTTAGCTCACGCACTGACCGCATGGAAGGGTCCGCTTTCCAGTGCTCAAGATAGCATCATAGCATGGCATCCTTTCGACTGTTGCAGTGGAGAAAAGTGCCCACACAGATTTTGATTTCCAACTTTTCAGTGCTTTGTGATATATTTGCTGAATTCCTCAGCGCTATATTCATGACTTCATTGCAGTGGTCTCTTGTTGTGAAGAAGTAAATTTGAATCTGGAGCTGGCGGTACTTACCGCCCCGGGTGAGGTGGTATGCTGTACCGGTATGTACCGCAAGGGACATAACTGCCTTGTTAAAAAAAAATCATGGCGGACGATTTCACAATGGTGAAGAACAAGAGGGGCCAAGCAGCCGTATGGACGTTTTTTGGGTTGAAAAAAACAAAAATCCGACAATCAAATTGACAAAGTTGCTGTGTGCACAAGAACAGGCTGATCTTTCTCAAGAAAAATGGGATTGAACAGTGAAAACGGCATGTCTACATGTTTAAGTTCTGCTGAGTTACAGTGTCTCCTGCTGTAGTGTCTGCTTGACAGGGATTGATGTTGAGGTTCCAAACTCCTGTGTGGTGTGTGTGTGTGTGTGTGTGTGTGTGAAAAAATGAGACTGAGATTTGATTGTTATATTATGGGATT
The DNA here is from genome assembly GCA_030674155.1 of Stramonita haemastoma. NCBI lineage: Eukaryota > Metazoa > Mollusca > Gastropoda > Neogastropoda > Muricidae > Stramonita > Stramonita haemastoma. Next base: position 35,939,841 of record CM060328.1, on the reverse strand, counting down.
ATGTTGGTTTGCGCTGAATCAAGGCGACTGCACTTGAATCTGATTTTAAGTCCATCGTTTAAAAAAGAAAAAAAACACATGTTTATACTTCTGTCTTTCATTTTCTCTCTCACATATCTTTCTCCCCCCCCCCCCCCCAACTCTCTCTCCTCCTGCTTTGTACTTGACAAAGCATCCTCCCATTTTTTCTGTTCATATTGTGCCACCTTGTATGTCATTGTCAACCGCTAAAGCGCATTTGTTATGGTCAGGATTGGTCAGCAAGACTCAGCATGACATACTGTTAGATACAGCATGGTACACTGGTACAAAAAACTGGTACGATCCAAAGTTACTGGTAAAAAACTGGTACAGTCTTCTGTACTGGTACCCAGCTCTATTCGAATCAATATGTTTGATCTGCGTAGGAGTTATACCAACAAATAACAGCTGGTTTTGATGTTCGCTTCAGGTTGCTCTTCTTTGTTTAGTATTGAGAGTGGTAATTTTTATGCCAGTGACGTAAATTGATGGCAATTTTCCTTCTGAATTCAGATAAATTTGGACTTTGGCAAAGTAGGATTCTAATCTTGATGTTTCATTTATAAACTTCAATATTTTTGTATCTAGTCAACGTGTTCAACACTTTTGAGGGGTTCAAATCTGGGGAAAATCTGGTCAATTTTGCCGTCTCATCTACTCTAGCGCAGCCCGTGTGTGTGTGTTGAATCAACAAGCCTGCCGCACACAGCGCGCTTGTCTTAGAAGTTATGTAACATAAGCTTTGCCATCTTTCTAGCCATCCACCTCTTAGGCCTTTGGCGCGAGCTGCACTGGTTTGACACACGGTGGGGGTGGGGTAAAAAGACTGGGTGCACGAATTTTAGCTGTGGCTGACTGGTGTGGGACTGGATGTAAAAAAGAACACGAGTGCTTATTCCATTATCCTCAAAAGAAAAGATTTAAAAAAACAACAACAACACAGTATATTCGTTTATTCTTTTATATCAATGATAATGGAATAAGCACTTGTGTGCTTTTTTACATTCAGTCCTCATGTGTATGTGGTTTTGTAAATTTTGTCATCTGTTTCCACTGGCACACAATGGTCCACTCTTTTGAAAAGCAGAACAAGATTTAAAGTGTGCGCAAGATGTTCTTACACCCAGGGCATAACTGACACAGAATAGCTAGTATACTTACACCCAGGGTGTAACAGGCATTGAACAGCTAGTATACTTACACCCAGGGCATAACCGACACTGAACAGCTAGTATACTTACACCCAGGGCATAACCGACACTGAACAGCTAGTATACTTACACCCAGGGCGTAACCAACACTGAACTGCTAGTATACAATTTAGTTACACCCAGGGCATAACCGACACTGAACAGCTAGTATACTTACACCCAGGGCATAACCGACACTGAACAGCTAGTATACTTACACCCAGGGCGTAACCAACACTGAACTGCTAGTATACAATTTAGTTACACCCAGGGCATAACCGACACTGAACAGCTAATATACTTACACCCAGGGCGTAACCAACACTGCACTGCTAGTATACAATTTAGTTACACCCAGGGCATAACCGACACCAAACAGCTAGTAAACTTACACCCAGGGCGTAACCAACACTGAACAGCTAGTATACAATTTACAGTTACACCCAGGGCATAACCAACAACACTGATACACATATACCAGGCATAACCAACATGAACAGCTATATACAATTAATTACACCAGGGCATAACCAACACTGAACAGCTAGTATACAATTTACAGTTACACCCAGGGCATAACCAACACTGAACAGCTAGTATACAATTTACAGTTTACACCCAGGGCATAACCAACACTGAACAGCTAGTATACAATTTACAGTTACACCCAGGGCATAACCAACACTGAACAGCTAGTATACAATTTACATTTACACCAGGCATAACCAACATGAAGTAGTATCATTTACATTACACCAGGCATACGACACTGAACAGCTAGTATACTTAGTTACACCCAGGGCATAACCGACACTGAATAGCTAGTATACTTACACCCAGGGCATAACCGACACTCAACAGCTAGTATACAATTTACAGTTACACCCAGGGCATAACCGACACTGAACAGCTAGTATACTTACACCCAGGGCATAACCGACACTGAACAGCTAGTATACAATTTACAGTTACACCCAGGGCATAACCGACACTGAACAGCTAGTATACAATTTACAGTTACACCCAAGGCATAACCGACACTGTGCCTGCCCAACAGTATCCTGGCTGCTGGCCAAAATGTGTTGAATAACAATGGCTACAGATGCTGTTGAATAACAATGGTTACAGAGGTTTTGAATAGGAATGGTTACAAATGTTTTGAATAGCAATGGTTACAAATGTTTTGAATAGCAATTGTTACAGATGTTTTGAATAGCAGTGGTTACAGAGGCTTTGAATAACGACGGTTACAGAGGTTTTGAATAACAATGGTTACAGAGGTTTTGAATAACAATGGTTACAAATGTTTTGAATAGCAATGGTTACAGAGGTTTTGAATAGCAGTGGTTACAGAGGTTTTGAATAACAATGGTTACAGAGGTTTTGAATAGCAATGGTTACAGAGGTTTTGAATAGCAATGGTTACAGAGGCTTTTGAATAGCAATGGTTACAGAGGCTTTTGAATAGCAATGGTTACAGATGCTGTCAAACACTTTTGAATAGCAATGGTTACAGATGCTGTCAAACAGCAATGGTAACAGATGCTGTCAAATAGCAATGGTTACAGAGGCTTTTGAATAGCAATGGCTACAGATGCTTTTGAATAGCAATGGTTACAGATGCTGTAGAAGAATCATGGAATATGAGTATCGGAGCATAGGTTAATTTGATGAAGGGATTTGGTCCATCAGTGCAAAAAGCTTTGACTAGTTTTATTTGGCCATCAGAGCAATATGCAGGCCAGGGATTGCAACAGTCTGATGATGATATATTGACAAAAGTATTCCAACCTAAGTGACATTGTTGAAGAAACAATATAATGCTGTAACTGCTTCTTTTTTGCAGGCATCATGACACGAATAAAGGGAAAGTTTACCTACCGGGGTTATGAATTCATTCACTGATAACCCACAGAGAGGGATTCTGAGGATTGAAAGAGATTTTGGTGCCATCTACCTACAAACTAACCTTGAGTCACGGCCAACCAAGGCCTACCGCTGGGATATTGTAAGTAACATTAAAATCTTGATTTGGGGATCTTGCATAATGCTTTGTGTCAAGAAAGTGTGTGTATTCAATCTTTATATATATATGTACATTACATATATATATAAATATATATATATATATATATATATATATATATATAATATATATATATATATATATATATATATATATATAATGCATGATGTGATGCAAGAAAGGTAATGTAAAAATACTGAACAGTATGGTTTTGAGAAATTTAAAATCTATGATAGTTTGAAGAGGTCAAGTAGGGATGGGATGGGGATTCTAGGCAGTGGACAAGGAGGATATGAGGCTGTGGCAAAAGGAAAGCCACTAAGACTTGGTTATTCAAAATTATTTCTGAGAGAAACGGCTTTTTGTGAGATGAAAGAATAATTCATATTTGAAAACGTAACTGATGCTTTCCCTTTTGAGATGTAGGAACGGGTAACATGTTCACCAAGGTCTGACAGTTAAGCAATAATGTCTTCTTATGGTTTGAAAATGAAATCAGCTTGTGATTTGCACAGAGAAAAGAAAAAAAATGTATTAACAATATGGTTTGGTTTACTTCAAGATGTATGTCTTGGGTGACAGCTGTTGGAGAATTTACCCATTAGATACACTGAAAGGTAAGAAAATGTTTAAGCAATTCTCCATGTTTTAAAAAAAAAAAATTCTTTATTGTGTTTCCAGAAAGGCACATGTACGCATTAAACAAATTTTTTTTAATGGTTCCAGCCTCCTTTCAGGCCTGTGCCTTTTAATTTTACAGTGGATTTTCCCCTTGGAGTCTGCAGTCTGTGCTGTGTAGGTAGAGTGATGGACTGTAGAGGCCAGGTTCAAGTTGCCTCAACTATGTTGCCTGGAATCTTCAGTACCCTGGTGACTCCTCCAGGAGTTAGGAGAGAGAAGTTCAGGCAATGCAAAACCTGATGTACAGTTTGTAGACAATCATACCTCTCTTCCCTCCTCTCCCCCCCCCCCCCCCCTAAAAAAACACCCACCCCCACACCACGAAACAAACCAACATTCCCCCCCGCCCCCTTCTTAAAAAAAGAGGCCACATAAACACACCCAAAACCTGAAATCAAACACCCCCTGCAATGATCGGAAACTAAACGGCTATTTCCACTACAGTGTTTATCATTTTCTTCCCCACAGGTTGACAACTTTAGAATTACCAGAGATGGGACCCAGCTGACGGTCACCAGAAACACGTCCAGAAGAGAAACATCATGGCAGCTCCTCTTTCATGGAGACGACCAAGCAGCCATGGAAGCGTTCCAGAAGGAACTTGAGCACTGCGTGAGAGGTAGACTATCCAGACCTGTCTGTAGACTATACCAGACCTGTTCTGTAGAATATACCAGACCTGTTCTGTAGACTATACCAGACTGTTCTTAGACTATACCAGACCTGTTCTGTAGACTATCCAGACCTGTTCTGTAGACTATCCCAGACTGTTCTGTAGACTATCCAGACCTGTTCTGTAGACTATCCAGACCTGTTTAGACTATCAGACCTGTTCTGTAGACTATCCAGACCTGTTCTGTAGACTACACCAGACCTGTTCTGTAGACTTACCAGACATGTTTTGTATTTATTATTTTATTTTATCTTATTTTATTCTTTTATATCAAGGATAATTGGATAAGCACTCGTGTGCTTTTTTTTTACATCCAGTCCCTGTGTGTATGCAGTTTTGTAAATGTCATCTGTTCCCACCGCACACGATGGCCTACTCTTACGAAAAGTGGAACAGGATTTAACGTGTGCGCAAGATGTTCTGCTTTGTTCAGTTTTGTTTGTTACACCTATATGAAATAAAGTGTTAATTGTTTTATATGGAGGAAAGCTATTGTTGCTTCTGAATAGAGTTTGTCTTCAATATAAAGTAACGTTTTTGTTTTCGCATCATTTTCCTCTTTTAATTTTTTTTGTGTTTTATTTTTTTTCCAAAGAAACTTCTTTTATTTTTGCGAAGAAAATCCCATTCCTGGTTGTCACATACTTAAAGATTTCGTAAATAAAATTAAACATGTAGGTCCTCTAAACCTTTTAAAACTATTCTGACGATCATAAGATAGCATCCAAATAGTTAAACAACAAAACCATACCTTAACCCTCTTGCCTTTGGATTCTCTGAACACAAATTGCCCCTAGATTTCGCATTCCATCATACAATCAGGTCAGGCACACATGCTCGCCCACCTTTTCCTTCTAAGTACATACCAGGAACCGTAATTACTTCCAGACTCTCACCACAGGCTTTGTGCATGTAGCCTGATAGAGCTTTGACATATGGTAGCGATCAGTGAAGGTCACTGCATGATGGAAAACTACTGTGCAACTCCCGGCAAATCCTGGTTTGGGATTTGAAGGGGGGGGGGTCGCAATTATTCAATCCTGGCAAATTCTGGTTTGGGACTAAGAGGGTTAATGGGGGGAACCTCAGACTCGTAGAGAGAGCCTCCAGCAACAAGTTCTCAGATCAGACAGACAGGGAGAAGTTGGGGAAACTAAAACCATAGGGAGAAAGAAAACTCACAAAACAAGGGAACAAGCTCTTGGAAAATAGGGAGTTATGCTTACAGTATAAAGGAGATAACTGTGGTTAGCAAATTCATTTTTTAGTAATTCCAAACACAAAAGTACTCTTTTTGTGAGAGGGGTTACATATAAATTATTAATATGCGAATGCTGATCTGTAACACTTTGAAAGTAAAGATCTATCTATATTCATCTTTTTTTTTTTCGCTCGTCCCCCCACCATCTCTCCCTCTTCCCTCCCCCCCCCCCCCTCCTCTCTCTCTCTCTCCTCTCTCTCTCTCTCTCTCTCTCTCTCCTCTCTCTCTCTCTCTCTCTCTCTCTCTCTCTCTCTCTCTCTCTTTGTAATTAATGCTTAAATTTCATCACTATTAAAAACGAATGAAAACTTTTGTTTGGACAGTTTTTTTTGTGTGATTTGATACTTTTTTTTGTTGTTATTTCAGTTCATAAAAACTGTTCTGACTTGTACCCTTTTGTTTTTCAGTCATGCGGTACAATCCAGCTTCCTCACGACCCCCTGATGGTATGTTCAGCTCTCTCTTTCTGTCTCTCGCTCTCAGTGGTTCTCCCCCATCCCCCCTTGATTTGCCGTATGAGGTTTTTTTGTTTTGTTTTTCCTCGGCTGGAGTTCCGAGGTTCATCAATGGTGGGATTTTTGCATATGCCACTATCCCCCCCCCCCCCAATTTAGGTAGCCACATGCATGTTTTTTTTGTTTTTTTAAAAATAGTTTTGTCATCTGTTACTACCAGCATGAAATAGCCTAAGCTTTCAAAAGGAGGAACAGGTTTTGAGGTAAGTGTAAAATGCTCTGTGTGCCAATGCACACAAGCCTTGATTAATAGTCTCATCCAAATCACTTTGACTTTCAGTTCAATTTTCTTGTCAAACTAAGAAGGAAGGGCACAGCTGGGAATCAAACCCAGAACCTCAAGGTTTACTTGTTAGGCAGGTAAATGTCTTAACCCATCCTGCCGCCTTCCTCCTTGTTTGATAATTTAATTTTTGTACTAATTAAAGTTTGTGTTGATCCTTTGGTACCTGACCACAGATTAAGCCTATCAACATGGCTGTGAAAAGATTTACTGTTGAAGTGATGGCAAGAATTGTCTTGGAAATATTGGACAGGAGTGAAAAAAAAGAATGCCTGGATAAGTAATTAATGACACTTGGTAGATATGTCCAATACTGGGAAATATTTTTTATACCATTTCCATTCATGAAATACCAAAAAAAGAGAAGATTTAGAGTTGCTTTTTAAAAAACAACAGCATGTATTATTCCTTAAAATCCATGTTATCTCCTCATGAGTGCGAGTTACCTCATCCTGTCAGCATTAAAAAAACTTTTTTATTATTTATAATCAGCATTTATTTTTCTTCATTAAAACACATACCACAGAGCAATAGTTCAATTCTATTTTGTCTTCTTTTTTTTTTTTGAGAGGAAAGTGGTTTTATTTTTCTGTCAAAATTGACAAACAGTTATTAGACTGAAAGGGTTAACGTAAGCCCTGTGAGGACAGGGGAAGAATAAAACGAAATAATGCAGATGCTCATCTGTAATCCTCAGAAGTTAAGATGATCATCATCATCCCTCCCTCTCTGCCTCTCTCTCTTCTCTCTCTCTCTCTCTCTTCTCTCTCTCTCTCTCTCTCTCTCTCTCTCTCTCTCTCTCCTCTCCCTCTCCTCTCTCTCCCCCCCTCCCCCAGTGGAAAGATTCCTTTTGTGTTCCGTTATATTATTTAACTTTAAATTTAAGGCATATAATTATTTCCCTTAGCATGAAGCCTATTGATATGAACCTGCAAATGTGTGTGTTGTGGTTTTTTTTTTTTTTTAAGTATATTTTTTATTCTTTTATATCGAGGTTAATGGGATAAGCACTCTTGTGCTTTTTTACATCCAGTCCTCGTGTGTATGCAGTTTTGTAAATGTCATCTGTTCCCACCGGCACACGATGGCCTACTCTTACGAAAACACTTGTGTGTGTGTGTGTGTTGTTGTGTGTGTGTGTGTGTGTGTGTGTGTAAATTGTGCAGTTTTTCTTTTTTTAAGGCTATGTGGTTTTTGTTTTGTTTTGTTTTAATTTGCCTTAAAAAAAAATCTGGGACATACGTTTTATGTAATTTGCTATTGATTGTATTTTTCCCCATAATGAAGATATTCATCCAGGAACCAAAACTCAAGTCAGGTCAGGCCAAAGGCATGGTTCTTACTAAAAAAAAATGCCTAAAATGCTGCCACTGATAAACATTATTCCCTAGAATTTATTTTCATTTCTTTTTTTTTTTAATTGAATCTTTGATAAGTCATTTTCCAAATGATTGAGAAGTTGGTACCTGCTCTTGTTTTTCCCCCACTACTTTTTCCTCAATAATAATGAAGGTAATGGTGAAGTTTCTTATGCTGTTTATCAAAATATGATTTATATGACTATTTTTTGATAGATGGTGGTGGGATGTTTTTCAATTGCTTATGCTTTCTTGTTTGCTACTTGTTAGCATCTTTTTGTCATAATCGTCATTTGATTGTTGATACTTATTTCAGTTCTCTGTGTGTATGCTTTTTGCTGTTTTACTATTGTCTTCATGTTTTTTTGTTTTGTTTTTCCTTCTTATTTGATCCCCGATAAGGGCAAGGACTGGATGTAAAAAAGTGCATGAGTGCTTATTCATTATCCTTGAAAGAAAATTTGATTTGATCTGATCTCTCTCTCTGTGTCTCTGTCTCTGTGTGTTTCTGTCTCTGTGTGTCTGTCTGTCTGTCTGTCTGTCTGTCTGTCTTCTGTCTGTCTGTCTGTCTGTCTGTCTGTCTCGTTCTCTCTCTCTCTCTCTCTCTCTCCTCTCTCTCTCCCCTCTCATCCTCACTCCATCATCTGAAACCTGAAAATGTGATTATTTTTTTTGTAACATTGTTTGAAAAAAAAAAGTTGTACATGAATGGTGTTGTGACTTGTGCCCTTTCTTTTCCAGGTACAAGGTACACATATCTCCGACAGGGGAAAATCAGATGTATCCTTACAAGTATGTTTGTTCTGCTACTTTGTCTCCCTGCCTGCCTGTCTGTCTGTCTGTCTGCAAGGTCACTGTTTTTTAGTCAACGATTTTTGTTGTGTTCCTTGGCAAGATAAGATACAGCATATGCCACCATTTAGCCACTGTTAAGGTAGCCACAGTCTACATTTTTTGTTATGTTCCTTGGCAAGATAAGATACAGCATATGCCACCATTTACCCACCGTTAAGGTAGCCACAGTCTGACTTCGGGATGTTCACATTTTTGATTTCTTCCCTTTTCTGAATTTTTTTTTATTTTTTTTTTAGAATCGCCATTATACTGCTTGAAAAAATAATGCATATGCTCATGTGTAACTTTTATTTTTTATTTTTACACCACTTTATGTCACAGCAGATTTCTGAAATTCGTGAAATTCAGGCTGCTCTCCCTGGGGAGAGCGCATCGCCACAAGTGCAGTGCCTACCCATTATTTTTTTTCCCCCTCAGGGATGGTGTATAAACACGACACCTGTGTGTATGCTGGTTTTTTTATAATAATTTGTCATCCGCTCCTAACAGCACACGATGGCCTGCTCTTTCGAAAGGCGGAACGGGGTTTTAAATGTGTGCACAAGATGTTCTGCGTGCGTTAGCACACGGGGCCTTGGTTTATAGTCTCATCCGAATGACTTTGACATTCAGTTCGATTTTTCGTCAAACTGGGAAGAAAGGGCGAGGCTGGGTACGAACCCAGAAACTCACAGTTTACATATTGCAGTGCATAGAATTCTTCGCGTTTCCGCGTATTTCTGATTTTTTAAAGCTGATTTCCATGGGGGAAAAAAACTTTCCGCGGGAAAAAAAATCTGGGGGAAAAAAAACCGAAACCAGATGAAATTCTCAAATGGTGCGAGTGTTGTCAAAGGGTTCAGTTCTCACTCACTAGACTCGTACCTTAAGCTGATCAAGGGCTAAGCCTATGTGCAAAATACTTGTAGAGCTTCTTTTAGGGCAGAAATTGCTTAGTGTGAAAACTGAAATTAGTTCAAGGAGAGGCCTTTAAACAGGCTAGAATTGTCAAAAAACCTTCAGCTTCAGGGGGCATTGCCCCCTAACCCCCACAAAGGGCTCTGCCCCTTGACCCCATGAGGGAGCAATGTCCCCTGGACCCCCACTACATTTCAGGGAAAAGTGCTTTTCCTCCAGTACCATGCCTGGATATCACTACAAACATACATCCCCATTTTTCAATTCTGCAATTAGTTGCTGGATGTTTATGTCCTCATTTCTCTCACACACTGCATTTGTCTGTCTGTCTGTCTGTCTGTGTCTGTGTCTGTGTCTGTCTCTCTCTCTCTCTCTCTCTCTCTCTCTCTCTCTCTCCTCTCCTCTCTCTCTCTCTCTCTCTCTCTCTCTCTCTCTCTCCATGTTTTCCATTAACCAACATAGCTGTACACACAAACTTATGTTACGGCTACCCAGAAGGGATCTTTTTAAAACAAGATTGACATACTCTGGTGGTTCTTTACGGAAGGTCTAAAAGTCTGAGTCTGTCTTTCTCTCTGTGTCTCTCTCTCACTCACCACACACACACACACACACACACACACACACACACACACACACACACACACACACACACACATGCTTCTCACATTGCTCAAAATGGTGCCTGGAGAGGCCTCCAAATTGCCTTTAAAATGCTAAAAATCGTTTTCGGCAGGGGGGCTTCGCTCCCCTGGCCCCCCCAGTGGGGCTTTGCCCCTGCACCCCACCGGGCCTAAGCGGCCCCTGGATCCCGGCTTACGTTCCTCTTTTTTTTTCTCTGCCAGTCCTACGCTCTGATATTGGCAGGTGAACGTCTTAACCATCCTGCCACCTTCCTTTTGGAAAGTAAAGAGCATAATCATCATTCTCTCTCTCTCTTAGTTACCATCGCGTTCTTAAACAAATCTCAGCTTATATTTCATTTTTGTTCGTTGATTGTCTTGTTTGGTTGGTTTGTTTACAAGGTCTTGGTCCCTTTGGGTTTTTTTATTATTTTTATTCTTTTATATCAAGGATAATGCAGTAAGCACTCATGTGCTTTTTTTCATCCAGTCCCTGTGTGTATGCAGTTTTGTAAATATTGTCATCTGTTCCCACCAGCACACAATGTTTCTACTCTTATGAAAAGCGGAACAGGATTTAATGTGTGCACAAGATGTTTTTCAGGGGCTGAAAGAAGGGCGCTCTATCCTAGACCCTTGCACTTCTGCGAGGAAGCAAGGAGGAGGGAGAGGAGGAGGGAGAGGATGAGGGAGCAGGCTCGCCTGCCACGGACAAGGAGGGATGTTGAGGCCTCGGCCATATGGAAAACGGGTATGTTCTGATCTGCTGCCTTTTTTCACTCCTTAGAACTACAGCAGGGGGTGGGACACCTAAGTGGTCAGAGTGTTCGCTTTCCCCAAGTCAAGTTAAGCAGCGTTGAACGTGGTTACCATTTGGATTGGTGACTGTTTGCGCGCCTTGGCTTCAGTACAGTCCCTCGCAGTTCACCCAGCTGTAAATGGGTACCTGCCCTCTTTAGGGTTAGGGAAGGTAAAGCGGCGAGGGAGAGGAGATGGGCGCCGCTGCCCTCAATATGCTGGCCCCTAGAGAAGCTGACGTCTCTGATGCCTCGCTCCCCTATGACCGCCTAGGTTATGGGACACCTTTACCTTTACCTTTTTAGAACTACAGCTAAGCCGTTACAGGTTGGTTTGGGAGTGGGGTTGTATTGATAGCCTATCGTCATTGAGGTGAGAATTTTTCTTTTCATGTAGTTCATAGTTTTTGGAGGAGACTAATCCAGTCGGACCCATGTCTATTTTAAAATTTTTTATATTATTTATCCTTTTATATCAAGGATAATGGAATAAGCACTCATTTGCTTTTTTACATCCAGTCCCCGTGTGTATGCAGTTTTGTAAATCTTGTCATCTGTTCCCACCGGCACACAATGGCCTACTCTTACAAAAAGCGGAACAGGATTTAACGTGTGCGCAAGATGTTCTGCGTGTGTTTGCTCATGGGGCCTCGGTTTATAGTCTCATCTGAAAGACTTGGGGAGAGTGGAGTCGGCACTGATGTTAACTCCAGAGAAAAAATCCTCCCCAGCGGGAATCGAACCCGGTCATCAAATTGGGAGCGCAATGTTCTGACCACTAGGCTATCCTGTCCCCTGTCTTACAGGCTTGTGCATATCAACACATGGTAGTTGAAAATTGGAAAGAGCAGGGAGGTACCTCCCAACTGTTCTTGCAAAAATTGGTAGATTTAGTTCTTAACTGTATCCCTGAAGTTGGAATGTGGCTATCCTAATGGTAAGAAAAAAATTGGTCATGTATGCAAAAATCTGACCATTGGTAAACTCCTGAGCTCTAGCCGAGGAAAAAGAAAGAAAAATGAATGGAAAGAGTGTTATGAATCTTGAAATAAATTCACTATTTAAAAGGAAAAAGAACATCTCCCTCTTAACTGATAGACTACTGCCCCCCCCCCCCAATCCCCTTCCCCCCAAACTCAAAAAGACTTCCTAATAAAAAGGAGAATCTTGAGAATATGAACTTAGTTGTGAATAACTCCATAACCCTTCACACCACCTCTCCTACACAGCACAACACAACACACAAATTTCTTTATGAATAATTCACTTCACACTTCTCAGCCAGGACTTCTCTATCAAAGGTTTGGGAAAGCATTCCCCACAGCTGGGAGCCTTTGGTTGTAGCTTCCATGATTTTAGTTTTAACTTCATTTTTGCTTCTTTTGTAAGAGCAAATCCGATGAGTGCATTGTGTATGTTTTTGATCAAGGTTTGAAAAATTTTGGTGAGAAAAATATCTAACAGACAAGTGTTAAGTGACACTGAGATAGTATGTATTTTTGGCCTTGATGAGAAGGGTGGCTATGCTGAAAAGAACTTGATTTTGAAGAAGGAAGTGAAAGTTCTGAAGAAGTTACTGAAGATGTACCAAATGAAATTGAGCCAGAACAAATAGTCAATAGTCATCATAGTGTAAGAGTAGGCTATCCATTAAAACACAAATTATCCACCTTTATAGCTACCAACCATTCCTTTTTTCCTGAAAATTTTTTGCTTTTGAAGACATTATTCCGGTTTCCAAAAATTGCACACACAAAAAAAGAAAGAAAAACCATGTAAATCAAGTGTGACATGAATGCATCTTTTAGATACAGATCTCCAAGATGTTGAAGAAAAGCACACAGGACCTCCTTGTACAGTCTCATCCAAAGGACTTTTGAGAGAGTACAGTCAGAACTAAAGTTAACTTTAAGGACATATCCCCTAAAACAAACACCTGTCAAAATACTATTTTTGTCATGTCAATAGTAGTTTTGGCCTGTCCAAATACTATTTTTTGGCCTGTCCAAATGCTATTTTTCATTTGCTGGGGTAGACCGGTCTGCTCCTGATGTGCATTTTTGTGTGAGATTGACTTTGACCAAATTTGTCAGGGACAGTTTTTTTTTTTTTTTTAATGTTTTTTTTTATGTGCATTAAATCTTGTCTATCTCTATCTTCACCACACAAGCATGCTTACATACACACACATACACACATGCACACGCATAGAGACATACAAGTGTTATGTATCAATTGCCAAGTTTAGGTTGCAGTCAGGAATGGAGAATAGTGTGCATAGCTTACAAATGTAATGCTGCATGAATCATATCCTGAAATATATTAAAAAAAAAAAACCTTTGAAAAATGACTTGAATTTTATGCTGAGAACTTGTATGAACTGCGTTCTAGCCTGTCCTGTTCCTGTGTTGTCCATTGTCCTTGTGTAGTATGTTTACGCTGCTAACAGACTATTGCAATGTCCTGTCCTGTCCTTGTGTAGTATGTCAACACTGCTAACAGACTATTGCGATGTCCTGTCCTGTCCTGTCCTTGGGTAGTATGCCCATACTGCTATCAGACTTTTGCAATGTCCTGTCCTTGTGTAGTATGTCAATGCTGCTAACAGACTATTGCACTGTCCTGTCCTAGTGTAGTATGTCAACGCTGCTAACAGACTATTGCAATGTCCTAGTATGTCCTTGTGTAGTATGTCAATGCTAGCTAACAACTATTGCACTGTCCTGTCCTAGTAGTATGTCAACACTTCTAACAGACTTTGCACTATCCTGTCCTAGTGTAGTTATGTCAACATTCTAACAGACTTTGCAATGTCCTGTCCATGTGTAGTAATGTCAACGCTGCTAACGACTATTGCAATGTCCTGTACTATCCTTGTGTATATGTCAACACTGCTAACGAATTGCAATGTCCTGTCCTGTCCTTGTGTAGTATGTCAACGCTGCTAACAGACTATTGCAATGTCCTGTACTGTCCTTGTGTAGTATGTCAACGCTGCTAACAGACTATTGCACTGTCCTGTCCTAGTGTAGTATGTCAACACTTCTAACAGACTTTTGCACTATCCTGTCCTAGTGTAGTATGTCAACACTTCTAACAGACTTTTGCAATGTCCTGTCCTTGTGTAGTATGTCAACGCTGCTAACAGACTATTGCAATGTCCTCCTGTCCTTGTGTAGTATGTCAACACTGCTAACAGACTATTGCAATGTCCTGTCCTGTCCTTGTGTAGTATGTCAACGCTGCTAACAGACTATTGCAATGTCCTGTACTGTCCTTGTGTAGTATATCAACACTGCTAACAGACTATTGCAATGTCCTGTCCTGTCCTTGTGTAGTATGTCAACATTGCTAACAGACTATTGCAATGTCCTGTCCTGTCCTTGGGTAGTATGCCAAACTGCTATCAGACTTTGCAATGTCCTGTCCTTGTGTAGTATGTCAACAATGCTAACAATTGTCCTGTCGTGTCCTGTCCTTGTATGTCAATACTGCTAACAGACTATTGCACTGTCCTGTCCTGTCCTTTTTATTTTTTATTTATGTTATTTTATTTTTATATCAAGGATAATGGGATAAGCACTCTTGTGCTTTTTTACATCCAGTTACCGTGTGTATGCATTTTTGTAAATGTCATCTGTTCCCACCATCACACGATGGCCTACTCTTATGAAAAGCAGAACAGGATTTTAACATGTGTGCAAGATATTCTGCATGCATTTGCATATGGGGCCGCGGTTTATAGTCTCATCCAAAGGACTTTTGGGGAGAGTGGAGTCTGCACTGATGTGTGGTCTGTGAGAATTCTCTGTTGTTGAATGCCAGTGTCATGTTGGATTTCTGGGCATTGAAATACTCTTGTGTGTGTGTTGTGGGCTGACCAACAGCGAAGGAAGATTATCAAAGAGCCAAGGACGTTGATGCTCGAGTAAAAGAGATCATCGAGAAAGAAAAAAAGATAGACGCCGAGATGGAACGAATTGAACAATGGCGGCAGAAGCTGGAGAACAAAAACAGAGGTATGTGAAGTTCCGTTCTCGTTGTAAATGGCAGTTGGGTTTTCACCTTGTGGGTTACAGCCCTTGAGGTGTCAGTGAGGCACTGCACTGGCTTGTTCAGTAGTGTGTCCAAGGCAGGTGAAGTCCATCCCTCCTAAGGTGGCTGGGTGCATGCTGGGTTGGTTGGTTGGTGTCCTGCATGGCATGAAAAATATGATAAAGAGAGGGGTGTTTATCAATTCAGTGTGGTATGAAGTTTTTTGTAACATATTTTGGAGGATTGAAAAATACACTTTGGGCATAATGTCAGTTTTGCAAAGAAGTAAAGATGCTGAGAGATGCAGGAATGTAGTTTATACTGACCCCACAACAGTTTGCATATTATTTTTTTTAAATACCTGGGCTTTTCCTTGCTTTAGTTAGAATGTGGTGTGTGTGTGTGTGTGTGTGTGTGTGTGTGTGTGTGTGTGTGTGTGAGAGAGAGAGAGAGAGAGAGAGAGGGTGGGAGTGTTGAGATATTTTTTTTTTTTGCTTTAAGGTTGTTGTTTTTTTTAAAGCTTTAGCTCTTGTTAATGGTGTGTGTAGAAGACAAAGAAAAAAGTTAAAAAACACACCATTTTTTTCTGTATTGAGAATATGAAACCACGTTTTAAAACTTGGAATTGGAAAGTGTTTATTTTAATATGGACTGGAAAAAGATAGTGTCAGTCCTGTCTTGATGATGACAGTTTACTACTGTCAGTCCTGAACTGATAATGACTGACGGTTTATTTTTGATGTGTGGGCAGCTGGCTAACGAGAAGAGGGAACAGGTGGGCACCTTAGGCGGACTTGTGAAGCGTAAGTATTTTACAATTTGTCATGGGAGGGTGGGATAGTATAGCCTGGTGCTTTGAATGTTTTGTGATCTGACAGCTGGGGATTGGTCCCAGGGTAAAGCTACTCACTGAGATACCTGTTCAAGGGGATACTCCCCCTGGAATTAACATCAGTCCTGACTCCACTCCAGTGAAAGTCCTTTGAATGAGACTGTAAACCAAGAAGAGTAGGTCATTGTGTGCTGGTAGGAACAGATAATTTTTTTTTAAATGCATGCACACTGGTCTCATGTTCAGACATCCCCAAAGTCTGAATGCGGCTACCTTCATGGTGGAAAAAAATGGACACATGCAAAATCTCACCATTGGTGAGCCTCAGGGCTGGATGAAACAGCCGAAAAAAAGGGAAAAATGGTGACAATACTGCTTGTACAAGGGTATTTGTGTGGGTGTGGGTGTGTTGGCAGATGCATCAGCAAGTCTGCTGTGTTACTTAGTATTTGCAAGTTTTGTATACACATAGGTGCCTTCCATTTCTTTTCCCCTAATTTTGTAGATTACTCTTTTTTTTTTCTTCTGCTGCCTCATTTTCTGTAACGTCCTGTCTTGCTGTTTCTATGCTGTTCGTTTCAATCTCTCCGCTCCGTCCATACCCAAACTTGCCATGTTGCGCTTAGGGCCGGAAGTCCACAGGGACCCTATCTAGTGTTGACTGTAGGCTGCACCATTCCCAGATTCCTGTATGTTTTGCCCACAGAGCACAAAGCATTTTGCATGGTGTGCACCATCTGCCACATAAAATAAAGTAAATCTGCATTTCTGACTGACAGGTGCACCATTGTGGGTGTATTATGTATCCTGTATAAAAGTAGAACCAAGAGCCATTTTCTGTTGATATTTCGGATTGGCTGAGCGCACACACACACATAAAATGTTGAGCGTGCTTTTTGGTTTTATTGAATAATTACTGCTTTAACTCTCCTACTACCGAGTTCTGTTTCTCTTACTCACCACTGCATACCAAGTAATTTCACCAGTGCCCATCAGTTTCACACCTACTGACTTTAAAAAATCATAAAAAAATCGAAATAAAGACACATTTGCATGAAACTTTCTGTGCTTGTGTAGTTTTGAAGAAAGAAACATATTTCTTCATCTGACTCTTGTGTGACTTGTTGTTGTTGAATGCTGATGGTGAAGATGTTGTGGTTGTTGTTGGCGACGGTGGTTACTCAATTTTTTTTTATTTAATAAGAGTACTTCAAGCGGTAAAGAATCATCATGATGAAGTAAACTAAAATCAAACATGCGTGCATGGAAAATAAATGAAAATGATCAGATAATGCTAGAATAACATGCAAACACACTCGCAAACAAGCATACAGGCTGACGAACAAACAGCCATTGAAATCGGATCATGGTTAGTTCCAATTTTATTTTGCACTTCGTCAGTGAAAAACCGAGAAAAAAAAACATTGTACATCTCACCAGTCACTAGCATCGTTTTTTAAGTTTCTGGAGCCACTATTT
>CM060328.1:35892315-35917315 GCA_030674155.1 Stramonita haemastoma | reverse complement strand
TACGAGTCGGGGAAGACAGCGCAAGTAGCCGCAGAGATGAGGAAATTCAACCTCACCATCCTAGGAATCAGCGAAGTCAGATGGACTGGTTCCGGGCAGAAGCGACTGACTTCCGGGGAGCTGCTGCTGTTCTCGGGGCACGAGCAGGAAGATGCTGCACACACCCAGGGAGTCGCCCTGATGCTTTCCAAGCCAGCACAGGGAGCGCTCATCGGGTGGGAGGCACACGGACCAAGGATCATGACAGCCTCTTTCCGTACAAAGAAGAAGAGGATCAACATGGACATTATCCAGTGCTACGCCCCAACGAACGACAGCGAGGAGGAGGAGAAGGACGACTTTTACAACAGATTGCAGACCATCATACAAGACAGACCAAAGAGAAACATCATCATCGTAATGGGCGACTTCAATGCCAAGATAGGTAGTGACAACCAGGGATACGAGGAGATCATGGGACGGCATGGGCTAGGCGAGATGAACGACAACGGGGAGAGGTTCGCAAACCTGTGTGCCACAAGCAACCTGGTCATCGGAGGAAGTGTTTTCCCGCACAGAAGGATACACAAGGCAACTTGGGTGTCGCCAGACCTGTCAACGGAGAACCAGATCGACCACATCTGCATCGTGAAGAAGTTTCGCCGCTCCCTACAGGATGTACGCGTCAAGCGAGGAGCAGACGTCGCTTCGGATCACCATCTACTTGTTGCCCGATTGAAGCAGAAGCTGAAGAGAAATTGGACGGGGGGATCCAGTCAACGCCAGCGTTACAACACCACGGCGCTGAAGGACAACAGGAAGCAAGAAGAGTTCAAGGTCACTCTATCCAACAAGTTCCAAGTCCTAGGAGAGCTGCTTGAAGAGGAGACGATAGAAGAGAGGTGGCAGAGAGTGAGAGAGACGGTGACCTCAACATGTCAGGAAGTACTGGGCCCCAAATCATTCACACACAAGGAATGGATTTCAGCAGATACCCTAGAGAAAATAGAAGAAAGAAGAGAGAAGAAATTAGCCGTCAACAGCAGCAGGACACGATCAGCAAAAACAAAAGCCCAAGAGGAATACACAGAAGCAAATAGGGTTGTAAAGCGAAGCATTAAAGCAGATAAGCAAAACTACTTGGAGACATTGGCAAAAGAAGCAGAAGATGCAGCTCACCAGAACAGCACCAAGGACCTGTACTTCATCATCAAGAAGTTATCAGGGAAGTTTGCCAAGCCAGAGAGACCAGTAAAAGACAAGAACGGAGGAGTAATAGCTGATGACGAAGGACAGAAGAACAGGTGGATTGAGCACTTCCAGGAGCTACTCAACAGACCAGCACCTACAGACCCACCAGAGATACCGACAGCCGCAAGCGACCTGCCGATCAAGTGTAGTGCTCCCACAAAGGAAGAGATCCGCAGCGCCATCAAGCAATTGAGGAATGGTAAGTCTGCAGGACCTGACAGCATCCCAGCAGAAGCCCTGAAAGCCGACGTCGAGACCAGTGTGGAGCTCCTCTACCCGCTCTTCGGCAAGATCTGGGAGGAAGAAGAAATACCAACAGAATGGAAAGAGGGTTACCTCATCAAACTCCCCAAGAAAGGCGACCTCAGTTCCTGCTCCAACTACAGAGGGATAACGCTGTTGTCCATTCCAGGAAAGGTGTTTAACCGCATCCTGCTAAACCGGATGAAGGACGCAGTAGACCCGCATCTCCGTGACCAACAAGCTGGCTTCCGAAAGGAAAGATCATGCACGGATCAGATTGCAACACTGCGCATCATCCTGGAACAGTCCCTGGAATGGAATTCGCCACTATACATCAACTTCATAGACTATGAGAAGGCTTTTGACAGCGTTGACAGACAGACCCTCTGGAGGCTACTGAGACACTATGGAGTGCCAGAGAAAATCACCAACATCATCAGGAAATCATATGAAGGAATGACCTGCAGAATAGTTCATGGCAGACAGCTCACCGACGCCTTTGAAGTAGATACCGGAGTAAGGCAAGGATGCTTACTATCTCCTTTCCTGTTCCTGCTGGCCATCGACTGGGTCATGAAAACCTCAGCGGACCAGAAACGTAATGGCATCCAATGGACACCCTGGAAACAGCTAGACGACCTTGACTTTGCGGATGACCTGGCCCTTCTCTCCCACACCCAGCAACAGATGCAGGAAAAGACCAACATCGTTGTGGAGAACTCAGCTAAACTGGGCCTCAACATCAACAGAGGAAAGAGCAAGGTACTCAAGACAAATGCAGCCAATGCAACACCCATCGCAGTCAAAGGAGAAGCGCTGGAAGAGGTGGAAAGCTTCACATACCTCGGCAGCATCGTGGACACACAGGGAGGAACAGACACAGACGTCAGAACCCGCATCGGTAAAGCAAGGGCAGCCTTCAAGCAGCTCAGAAACGTCTGGGGATCAAGCGACATCAGCATCGCCACCAAGACCAGGCTCTTCAACACCATCATCAAGCCAATACTAATGTATGGAGCAGAGACCTGGAGAAACACCGTCACCACCATGAAGAAAATCCAGGTCTTCATCAACACCTGCCTCAGGAAGATCCTCAAGGTACGATGGCCAGACAAGATCAGTAATGAAGAATTATGGCAAAGAACCAGACAACAGCCTGTTGAGAAAGAAATCCTACAGAGACGTTGGCGATGGATAGGACACACCCTACGGAAACCTGTATCCAGCATCACAAGACAAGCTCTCACCTGGAATCCACAAGGGAAAAGAAAGAGAGGGCGGCCTAGAAATACCTGGCGCCGGGACCTGGATGCAGATGCGAAAAAGATGGGCAAGACGTGGGGACAGCTGGAACGCCTAGCCCAGAGCCGAGATGCCTGGAGACAGCTAGTTGGCGGCCTATGCCCCAGAAGGGACCACAGGCAGACATGACATCGCCCTGCTGTCACACCGCCACCAAGACATGCAGGAAAAGACAGATGTCATGGCAACAACAGCTGGATCCCTGGGCTTGAAAATCAGAACCAAGACTTCAAAGAACATGAGAATGAATGCCAGAGTCCAAGAGAACATCAGACTGAATGGGGATCAGATCGAGGAAGTAAATGACTTCACTTATCTTGGATCCACAATGACAAACACAGGAGATGGGGAGGTGGAGATCCGGGCTAGACTTGTAAAAGCCAGCCAGGCCTTCGTCTCACTCAGGAGCACATGGAAGGCAGGGAACATACGCCTGAAGACCAAATTAAGAATTTTCTAATCAAACGTGATTAGCACCCTCCTTTATGGATCAGAGTCATGGAAGATGACCAAAACCATCAGCAACAAACTTGATGTCTTCCAAAACAGATGCCTCAGACGCATTCTACGCATCTTTTGGCCGAATACCATCACCAATGAAGAACTCTACCAAAGAACAGAAACTGAACCCATCTCCATGCAAGTCAAACGGAGGCGTTGGCAATGGATAGGACATGTGCTTCACCAGCAGACTACAGCCATATCCAGAATCGCCCTGCGATGGACTCCAGACGGTCGAAGAAAGAGAGGCCACCCCAAGGAAACTTGGAGAACAGTAGTGAGGGAGATGAAGGAAAAGGGTTGGACATGGGGCTGTCTGGAGCGTATTTCAGCAGACTGACATCAGTGGCAGGCTCTAGTCGAGGCCTTATGTGCTACCTGAGCACAAAGAGGACTAGATAGATAGATAGATGTCGGATAATGACCAGAGGGTTAGAGAGGAGGATCACTTTTGCCCTGTTTTCTTTTCATTTAGTTTTCATGATCAGAGCCATAGAATGCCTCTGGCAAAGCAGCCGGTGCAGTCTACAATGTCAATGGTTTTTAAGAACATTGTATCTAAACATTGGTGTGTGTGTATGCGTGTGTTTGCGTGTGTGCAAGCGCGCGCGTAGAGTGTGAGTGTTTGTGACATTTTATTTGAAGTTATATAATGTTTGAACAAAAAGAAATGTAGCTCCTTCGTGTGTTTGATTATGAATTTGTAGCAATATGCCTGTCAGTATTGTAATTGCCCTTCAGGGATGATTAAAGTGTTTTTGACTTGACTTGACTTGACAATGACAATAACGTAAGAGAATGGTTCCAAACCACAACTGGAGTATGCAAAGGCTGTCTGCTCTCCCTCACCCTCTTCAACATCTTAGAATAGTGGCTGACGAACTTGAAAGCCATAAGGGAACAGTCAGCACTGGAAGCAGGACATATACGATCTTTATAAAAGAAAATAGTATTAAGATAAAACATTGAAAAATCTTTATTTGTGTGTTCCTCGGATGAACTTCCAAGGTTCACCAATGGTGATATTTTGTATGAGTGATCGTTTTTGCCCACCACAAAGGTAGCTGTGGTCGGATTCTGTGGACGTGTTTCCTTAACCCACCAAACATTGATGTCAAGCACAGGATCTGACATTAGTACAAAGTAGTAAAAAGCTTGTTGTTATAAAATCACTTAAAATCACAATCTGACCTTCACTTGCTGGAAGCCACTTGTGGCAGCAGAAAAATGGGTCAGGTGCAGCGACTCATTTTGTTGTGGAGCTTCCCGTGTGAGTGTGTGCGTTTCAAAATGATGTTTGTTTTGTTTGATGGTTGACAGGGTTTTTTGTGGCCTTGGAGTACAAGGGAGGTGTGATTACAAGGGTGGTGGGACATGGGACAGGTAGGGGTGGATTGGGAATGGCTGGCTGGTAGACTGACAGGAGTAGCCAGCTTCTGTCTGTCTGTCTGTCTGTCCATCAGGTGGGCTGTGGTCAAAATGACTTAAGGTTGGTTTTTATGTTCACAGGATATAAAATCCATTGTCGGGAGATGGACCGGGTGCTGTTCGGTTACAGTAGAGATGACAGTGACAGTTGGTTCAGCCAAGAAACCAGAGACAGATTTAGAGCATTTGAGGCCAGGTGGCATAGACATAGACAGGAGGCTGAAAGACCGTCATCACAACCAAGGCCCTCTGCACAAAAACGGCGGCATGATGGGGAGTCGCCAGTAGCCGGCCCATCATCCCCCAGAAGGGCACGGCTGTCTCCCTCTCGCATATCACCTGTGCCATCACCACTTGTGCCGTGCCGACATCACCGGTTGTGCCTGTGCCATCACCACCTGTGGCCGTGCCATCACCGCCTGTGGCCGTGCCATCACCACCTGTGGACGTGCCATCACCGCCTGTACGTCATACACTGTGGCTCGTGCTCCATCACCACCTGTGGACGTGCCATCCCCCTGTGGACGTGCCATCACCGCCTGTGGACGTGCCATCACCACCTGTGGACGTTCCATCGCCACCTGTGGCAGTGCCATCCACCGCCTGTGGACGTGCCATCACCACCTGTGGACGTGCCATCACCACCTGTGGACGTGCCATCGCCACCTGTGGACGTGCCACTAGCCGCCTGTGCCCGTGCCATCACCGCCTGTGGCCCGTGCCATCACCGCCTGTGCCATCACCGCCGTGGCCATGGCCGTGCCATCACCGCCCGTGTGCCGTGCCATCACCGCCCGTGGCCGTGCCTCATCACCGCCCGTGGCCGTGCCATGGTTCCATCACCGCGGCCGTGCCTGTTCCATCACCGCCTGTGGCCGTGCCTGTTCCATCACCGCCCGTGGCCGTGCCTGTTCCATCACCGCCCGTGGCCGTGCCTGTTCCATCACCGCCCGTGGTTGTGCCTGTTCCATCACCGCCCGTGGACAGTGCCTGTTCCATCACCGCCCGTGACAGTGCCTGTTCCATCACCGCCTGTGGTTGTGCCTGTTCCATCACCGCCTGGTGGTTTGTGGCCTGTTCCATCACCGCCTGTGGTTGTGCCTGTTCCATCACCGCCTGTGGTTGTGCCTGTTCCATCACCGCCTGTGGTTGTGCCTGTTCCATCACCGCCTGTGGTTGTGCCTGTTCCATCACTGCCCGTGGCCGTGGCCGTGCCATCACTGCCCGTGGCCGTGCCATCACCGCCTGTGGGCATGCCTCAGGCTTTGCCACCCGTCGCTGTGCAGCAGCCTGCCATGGCACCACCCGTCGCTGTGCAGCAGCCTGCCATGGCACAACCTGTTGTGCGTTGCTCTCTGCGGAGTCGCCGCCCGCCACAAAGATACCAGGCAAGTTAGGAGGTGTGGAAGAACCCCCTCCCCTCCCCCCCTGGTTGAACTTTTATTTTCAGTTATGTTTTTGAATATGTGCCATGCACATAACAGTATCAAGAAGTATGCTGTAGTTTTATTTTAATGTTTTTTAAGCAATGAGGTACACTAAGCAGTTAGTTTTTAAATAGATTTTGTGCAAAGTGCACTTTTTTCTTTTCCCTTTCTCCATATTAGCTTGATTTGAAAGATATGTATGCACTTCATGCATGGGTTTTTTATTTTAATTTTTTTTTTTATATAACCAATTTATGTGACAGCTGATCTCCCCAGGGAGAGCGCGTCACTACAAGAGCAGCACCACCCATTTTAAAAAAAATCTATTTTCAGTATGGAACTGTATTTGTTTCCTATCAGAGTGGCTTTTTTCTACAGAATTTTGCCAGGGACAACCCTGTTGTTGCCGTGGGTTCTTTTACGTGCACTAAATAATGATGTGTAACACACAGGACCTTGGTTTATCGTCTCGTCCGAAAGACTAGCACCCAGACCACCACTCATAGTCTAATGAATGGGGGAAAAGTTTTTGGCCCAAACGGGATTCCGTATTAGCTTTATTGGGGAAACCCAAATAAATGTCCTTGATAACGATGTCAGCCCTTGGCCCTGTACACTTGTCACATGAGGAAGGCAGCTTTATGCCGTTACTGAAGTCCATGACCATTGGTGAAAAGCCAGGCACTGAAGGCGGTCCGTTTTGCAGATGTTGTTTTTCAGTGTTTAGACAAGGCATGGTGTCCGGTTAACAGGGTAGTTAATGTCCGGTTAACAGGGTAAAGTGTTGGGTTTACAGGGTAGTTAAGTGTTGCGACAAGACATTGTTAGGTTAACAGTTTAGTGTTGGGTTCACTTCAGGACTATAAACCGACGCCCCGTGTGTGAATGCATACAGAACATCTTGTGCACTTGTTAAATCCTGTTCTGCTTTTTGTAAGAGTAGGCCATCGTGTGCCTGTGGGAAACAGGTGACATTTACATAACTACATACACACGGGGACTGGATGTAAAAAAGCACAAGAGTGCTTTTCCCATTATTCTTGATATAAAGGAATAAAATTAAAACAACAGGGTAAAGTGTTCAGTTAATAGGGTAAAGTGTTAGGTTATTAGGGTATTAAGTGTTAGGTTAACAGGGTAATTAAGTGTTAGGTTAACAGGGTAAAGTGATAGAACAAGACATTGTTAGGTTAACAGGGTAAAGTGTTAGGTTAACAGGGTAGTTAAGTGTTAGGACAAGAGGGTGTCCAGTTAATGGGGTAGTTAAGTGTTAAAACAAGGTAAAGTGTTAGGTTAACAGGGTAAAGAGTTAGCTTAATAGGGTAAAGTGTTAGGTTAATAGTGTAGTTAAGTGTTAGGACAAGACGGTGTTAGGTTATTAAGGTAAAGAGGTTAACTGGGCAGTACTGGGCAGTTATGTATTAGAAGACATGGTGTCAAGTTAACAGTGTAGTCAAGTGGTAGGTTAACACACACACACACACACACACACACACACACACACACACACACACACACACACACACACACACACACACACAACACATATACATACACATACACACAACACACACACACACACACACACACACACACACACACACACACACACACACACTGTATATTCACAGGCATCTGTAAGCATAACTGGAACCCAATTGTTCAAGTATACGTTGAAGTGTAAAAGAATCAATCCGTGGAGCCAGTGACCTTTTCTTGCTCCACTGGGCAAAGAAGTATTTTGAATTGATTATCATTGAACAAAAAATAAGAATGAAAACATATTGTATATATATATATATAATATATATATATATATATATATATATATAATATATATTATATATAATATAGCAGCTGAAGTAATTTGCTAAAGTGCATTAAAAAAAAAACTCAACGTGGGGGGTGGGGTTATTTAGGGGTACGAAGGAAAACTGATAGCAGCAGAAGTAATATGCTAAGTTGTACAAAAGAAACAACTGAATTTTTTGTGGAGAGGTAAGAAAAAATAGCGGGAAGTTCAGAATGGCTGTAAGGGGTAGGCAGAGGACTTGCCTTATCAGAACCAAGGAGGGTTGAGGTGAGGGGAAAATGATTTCATGGATGTAGCGTTAAGAACTTGAGCAGAGTAGTAGTTAGTCTTTGCGGAAGGATTAGGGTTTTGACTTTGTTAGTTTGTTTTTCTAAGAGCTGCCTGTTTATTTTATTTTTTATTTTTCGCCATTTCCTCTCTAGCTGTCGGCGTTTGCGCTTTGCGACTAGAATTTCGTGAGAGTACCATGGGGCACAGGGCCTATTGGGCAGAAAAAGGTTGGTAGGAGGTGCATGCTCATCGAGCAGTTGACAGAGAATATTATTGTAGTTTGTAGAAGGGTTTGTGTGGTCAGGAGTTTGTGATAGACGTTCAGCAACTTGAGAAGAGAAGGTTTGAGTATTGATGGCTTTGAGGGTGCGACGGGTAACGTGCTTTTTCTTTTTGATAGGCTTTGTGATGTTGAGAAAGAAAAGAATGGCAGAATGATCAGAAATCAGTTCATTAGTGACAGATACAGATGTGATGAGATCTAATGAAGCATCAGTGATGAGCCAGTCTAAGATGTGGCCTGATCTATGTGTTGGTTCATTTACTAGCTGAGAAAGAGAGTGGTTAGACAAGGAAAGAGAAAGACGTTTGACATCAGGAGAAGACTGGTTGTCGAAGTGGAAGTCGAAGTCACCGAGAATGACAAGTTTCCTGGGAGAGAGGCTGTAGTGATCAAGGAGGGACTGAAACTCTTGATGGAAAACTGAACATGTTAGATTGTTTTTACGTCTAGGAGGGGACGGTACAGACAGCAGAAAGCAATAGAAAGGCCTGGTAAGTTGAGGTTGAGTTCAGAGACTTCAAAGATTCAGGTGAAAAAGGGAGAGAGTAGCAGGAAGAAAGAGTTGGATACAGTGCGTCTTTGTAGATGACAGCAATGCCGCTTCCTCGGGAAAGTCGGGGGAGAGAAAAAGTCGTGTAGCCAGGTGGTATCAGCTGTTTAATTATTGGTTGATGACCTTGTGGGTTTAGCCAGCTTTCTGTAAGGAAAGCTAGATCGATGTTATGTTCAGATATGAAATCAGAAAGAAAGTCAGCTTTACCCTCTGGGCAGACAGATTGCGTGTTAAGTAAACATATGTGAAGAAGGTTTGATGGAGGCAAAGAGGTTGGAGATGGCGTGGTGAGTGAGGGGGACTATCAGAGGAAGAGGATGGGGATAATGGAGATGTGTGCAGTGGAAGGGCAGACCAGAGTTTGGATGGTGTGTCAGGTGTGGAAGATGGTGGAGGAGCTGAAACAGTTTGGGAACTTGTTGTATCATGCACATCATGGTACACATTACAGTCAGAACAAACATGGTCACACTCAAATGAAGAAGCAACTGAAGGACCTAGAAGAGAAGGAGTGTTGTCTCTGGTTGCGGTGGTTGTAGCAGTGACGTCAGGAGTGATGGGGGAGGCAGATGAAAGGGAAGCACGCCACAGGCGATGACGTTTGCCTGCGCGTGTTCCTCGTCTGGTTTTGTGGTGGTTGATTCCCAAGTTTGAAATGTGTCGTTTAAGTTCATGATGCAGGTGGTAGTACACGCGTGAAAACAATGTCTTTATGTCTTGAACAGTTTTGTGTCATGGCAGTGGAATGGCGAAGACTGGGTGGTAGTGGTGGGGTATTTTGAAATCGTGAATCTCGTGAAAAAGTTCAGGCTGCAGCAGGGTTAGAGTACACTGGGTCACAAAGACCAGCAATGACAAGTGAAAACAAATCATGAAGTCAATTGAATTTAGAAAAATATATCAAAATATGAAAATAATAAACTTAAACATTTCAAAAAGCAAATGTTATCAAAGAAAACTGGTCTGACCGTTTGATACTTGATGAAAAGATGAATACAGAGGTGTAAATTCTGTTATGGAGGATGAATGAAAACACACAAAAATATCACATAAACAGAGTCGCACACCATGCTGCCATTCGGCGAAAAGGCTAAACTCAAAACTCCACTTGATCTTTATCCATTGATTTCACCACATTACTGGCACTGTGTGACTGTCCCATGTCACACACTGCCCTAGCAGGTAGGAGATGGAAGCCCTGATATGGCCCCTTGTTGTTGGCTGGGCTGTCGGCATTGAAGTGTGCATGAATGAGTGCACATACAAGCAGTGCAAGATTCAGGATTTACAAATTCAACAGAAGATAAAAACTTACAGCAATTCACCCAAAAGTATCATCAATACTAACGGGAACTGAAAAGCAAGAATTCATTGCAAAATTATATAGAATATTTAAGACTCGAGACAAAAAACCCCATTGATTTCTTTAAAAGACACAATCTACACTTGTGAAAGGCAACAAATGAAATTTTCAAGAATACCTGCAAATCTTATAAATTTTGAGAGAGACATGAGAACTTTTTGAGATTAACATTCCATCAGCCTGCAAAAATTATAACTGTACATGAGTTGAAAATATCTGAGGACTAAAATCTTGTTACAAGTGTGTAAAGTGGGGACATTCCATGTTAAAATGAAATTCATCCCCTTAAAAAGACATTGGATTTTGAACATACTTTTTCTTTCCATGTTATATTATGGAAATGTCCAACCTCACTAGGATGTTTGTGAAAACTGCAATGAAATTTCATAAGAGTGTAAACATACACATCTTGTTGACAAGTTATATATTTTCCCATACCAAAATCGATTTTATAGTATTTTTGTAATAAAGGCATCTACTATTGGGCTTAGCTCTCTGTTGATTAAAATTGCATATTAAGGCTTTGATATGTGAACTGGTAGAATCGGTACTTGGACAAGACTCTCTCTCCCGCAAAGTCAAATCTGCTTTGTATTAAAATGTTTTATCTTATTTAGCCATGCTGATTGAATCAAAGATTTGTCACGTAAATCTTTCATCATCTGATGGACATTTGATAATAGCTTTTCAGAATGGAAATCAAGCAGCTGATTCCAGAAACAAACCTTTGAATAGAAATCAAAATTGAGGAGGGGTGCCTGCCTGTTTCTCCATATACTAACGAAGTTGACACACACTTTAAACAAAAAATATACAAAAAAAAATGTTAACTGAAATTTATCAATTATTGCTAGGTTTTCATATCCCAAATTTTCACACCCATACAACAAAATGGGTGCAATGATTTTATCGAAATAAATCGTCACATGTATAGGTAGTTTCTTTTTGCCGTGCAGTCCTTCTTAAACTAAACAATTACTTTAGTAGCTTTATCACAAGCATTTTTCTTGCTTTTTGCAAAACTGCCACTCTTAGAACAATTCCTAAATATTTAAAATTGTTAACAATTTCCATAGTTTTTCCACAATATGTAAATATGTTACAAGATCTATTGCAGTCCAGTATGATTGTTGTTTTGACTGGATTCACAAGTTTCTACTGAGAACAGTAAGCATATAAATTGTCTAAAGCATCTTATAACCCTTTGTATTGGAGAATAAAATGGTATCATCAGCATATAGCAAAATAAGAAGTTAAACATTGTTGGTTCCACACACACCACCACCACACACACACACACACACACACACACACACACCACACACACACCACTTTCTAACACACGAAGTGTTAATATCACACACACACACACACACACACACACACACACACACACACACACACACACACACACACACCAACACACACACCACCACACACACCACGAATACACACACACACACACACACACAAACACACACACACAGAATAACACCACACACACACACACACACACACACACACACACACACCACACACACACACACAGAAAAAAAAAAGAAACTTGCACCATAAAAAATACACATTATGCTCTCTGTGCAAACAACACATATCTGACATACTTATGACATCAACTTGAAAATATGTAATCATTTCTTTATAATTTCTTTAACTATTTCTGTAATCTACAATCATTTCTGTAATCTATATCATTCTGTAATCTACAATCATTCTGTAATTACAATCATTTCTTTAATTAGTCATTTTCTTTCTGCTCTTCTCTGAGGGCTGGGATGCCCTGTACAGACAGATGTTCACACTTAGGACCTTCACCCTCTTCAGTTCCCGTCATCCCTTTAGGGGCGTGGAGCACTGGATGCTGGGACATAAAGTGGTATCAAATAAATTTAAAAATAAATCCAATATCCAGAAACAAACAATCTCACTGAACAACTGTAGTTGGCATTCCTTAATCAATCAATCACAGCAGCTCGGTACAAAGGTCATAGGACAAAAATGGTTTTTCCCCTTTCCTTTACCTAGCCTTCATTGTTGCAACATGTTTTAGATGTATGAGAATTCTGTTTCTGACAGGAGTCATCAGTAGAAGAACATGTAAATTTATGCAACATGTTCTGTATGTGCATGTCTACAATATTACTGGGAATGCTGAATGAAAGGATAGGGTCTGCGTTTTTGGTACAATATTACTGGAAATGCTGAATGAAAGGATAGGGTCTGCGTTTTTGGTACAATATTACTGGAAATGCTGAATGAAAGGATAGGGTCTGCGTTTTTGGTACAATATTACTGGAAATGCTGAATGAAAGGATAGGGTCTGCGTTTTTGGTACAATATTACTGGAAATGCTGAATGAAAGGATAGGGTCTGCGTTTTTGGTACAATATTACTGGAAATGCTGAATGAAAGGATAGGGTCTGCGTTTTTGGTACAATATTACTGGAAATGCTGAATAAAAGGATAGGGTCTGCGTTTTTGGTACAATATTACTGGAATGCTGAATAAAAGGATAGGGTCTTGCGTTTTTGGGACATTTTACTGGAGAGGCTGAATGAAAGGATAGGGTCTGCGTTTTTGGTACAATATTACTGCAAATGCTGAATGAAAGGATTAGAGGTCCTGTTTTGGTACAATATTACTGGGAATGCTGAATGAAAGGATAGGTCTGCGTTTTTGGTTACATATTACTGGAGATGCTGAATGAAAGGATTAGGGTCTGCGTTTTTGGTACAATATTACTGGAGATGCTGATGAAAGGATAGGGTCTGCGTTTTTGGTACAATATTACTGGAATGCTGAATAAAGGATAGGTCTGCGTTTTTGGTACAATATTACGGGAATGCTGAATAAAAGGATAGGTCTGCGTTTTTGGGGCCTTAACAAGATGTGGTGCTCCATCACAAGAAGTCGCATTGCACCAGAGGTCAATTTTTATTACTGTTATTTTGTTACTTGCAATGAAATAGCTACACAATGAAAAAAAAAACAGAGTGAAAATAGACAATTCTATGAAAAGTTATTACAAGTTGAAATGATAGACTGCAGAAATGACAAAATGAGAAATTGACAAGTTTAGCATCATGTATAAATAGTCAGAATGAGGGCTTGGGCATTTTTGAAGCATGTTTAGAAGCAAAAGGATACAAAATTATGACTTGATATTTTATTACAAGGTAGAATAAGGGCTATAGTTTTATAATCGATCAAATAAAATATGAAAATTGCCAACCTGACCCCACCTGCCTTAAATGGCTTCTAGTGGAAAATTGGGTTATGCTAAGCAACTCATTTCGTGGTGGAGCGTCACATACGCTGGTTGTATGTTTCATTGGTTTGGTTTCCACTTATAACGCTTACATTCTGTGATTTTCACACAATGTTGCTGTGCTTCAACTGATTCAACTTACACTAGAATGTATCTTTGGGGATCATTCTCCCTGCCCACCATCCACCTTGTGGGATATGTGAAGCTGAATGCAAGTTTCTCTAACAATGTTTACATTGGCAGGTTTTGCTTCCAGTTGTTGCAAACACAACACCTCCACTCTGCTTATCATTAGATCCAGTTAACTGGACCTATTACTCTGTATCTAAAGTGTGTGAGAATGTAAACACTGCTTACGTGACAAATGGCACATAGCCTTTGCATGATTAAAAAAAAAAAAGCTGGTTGTTAATTTGCCTCCTCCCGATGCCATAAAATTAACGTCACATCTGTTTAGCATAACCACAACTGATTGCATCTTCTGCTTGGTGCATGTGTATGGCAAGCAAACTGAGGTAAAGATACAATCTTACTTTTAAATATATATAATATATTAGAAATAATACTTAATAAAATGGTAAATAATGGTTGATTCTCACAAAATGTAAAACAAATCTAGGCATTTTGATGGTCTTAGCTAGTAACGTACAAAGAGTGTGATATTGCAGGGGCAAGTCTCTTTTATTTTGCAAAGCTCATCATATATCTAGAATTTTAAATGTACAGAGAATCACAGTTGTATGATCCTGCCGAGACGAAAGCATGAATTTTTTGCTTCTGTTGTAGCAAACACAATGAAGAAACATAAAATGGGCATTTTCGTTGAAGATTTTTGCTCGTACAAGCTTTACAACCTGTCTTGTGATTATTCAAAACACTGTGAGCCTTACGTTTGTTTTTCAGAAGGACATTTTCAGAAAATAAGGAGATATCAGAAAATAGTTCAATTGCCTGTAGTTTTAGACTCCACAGTAACATACATGCTGAATCGTTATCAGTTCTATTTTGCAACCGGTTAATGTCTTTGGAGGAAAAGCAAACAATCATGGTTGTCTAATAACATGATCCATTTAACTGTTGAAATCAACAGAGAGTTCTAAAAAAAACATTTGGCTCTTTGTGAGCACGAGTTACTGTGGAGTCGAAACATTGTTGACGGTTTTGTTTCATGTATTGTACATCATAATCTTTATGTAGTTTCTTTTTCAGCCAGGGACAAGAGCTATAGATCTAGATCCATCCATTCTGTAAAGATGAATACCCTGACTGCAAATCAAGAGAAAAGATAACATCATTCTAGCTATCTTGCTGACAGAAAAGTTCATTGGTGTCAGTGTAGTGATTCAGATCTATTTTAGGATTTAGATGACCTAGCCGCTTCTTCATTATGCGTATTTCTGACCATGCTTCTCTAAAAATGGCTCAGCACACAGATCTACATCATGCATTTTCACTGTTTATTCTCTGTGTTGATTACTTCTGAGTGGCCATCGTGTTAAAACAAGGGATTTGATGATAAACTTCTTGTTTGTGCGCTGCAGAGAAACTACTGTGCCACACTCCTATATTTATCATTGTTTCTCTCTCAGTCTACTACTTCTCTAAAACACAGGCACACACCATCATCATCACGATGTATTAATTGTGAGACTACTGTCAAATTGTACTGACATGATTTTAAAAAATGAATGAAAAAAAAAGATGAGAAATTTTTTAATCTCAACAAGAAAAACTATTTATGAAGAAATGTGTTTAGAAAATATGATCAAATTCAGTGTGAAAAAAAAGAATATCGAAAGGGAGAGAGAGAGAGAGAGAGAGAGAGAGAGAGAGAGAGAGAGATCAAATTACCTGAAAGATTCATACAGGCACATGCATGTATACAACCTTAAGTTTTCACTTTTTTCTCTTTTTTTTATCTTTTATTTAAATTTCACCCTTCTTGGCTTTTTAAAAATATATATTGTTCTTTATCTTTTTACTTATATATTAGCCTGGATTTATTAGTATTTTCTGTTGTTGTTTTTCATTTAATATTTTTTTTTATAAGTTTTGAAAAGTTACATTATGAGAGAAATCCGAGTGTTTTCAAAATGCAGAGGGTGAGGCAAAACTTTCTCAGGAGGAGGGGGGGGGGAGGATGTGCATAGTACCAACGACAATGGCTAAGAGTTTTCATGAAAGGGCAGGACCAGCAGATCTGAAGACAGATAGATGAAGGGGACGGTAGAAAGGAGAGGGCGGATAGGGATGGGAAGTGTTCATCACTACCCCCCCCCCCCACCCCCAACTCTTCCCCTTCAGCTTTAATCAGCACAATGTGTTTGCCTGTTGTCTCTGTCCCAATCAGGAGTTCTTCCCAATCAGGAGTTTTTCCCTTCCGCTCCCCTCTTCTTCCTCCTCCTGTCTGTCTGTTTATGTCTCTCTCTGTCTGTCTCTGTCTGCCTCTGCCTGTCTGACTGTGTCTGTGTTTGTCTCTCTCTGTCTGCCTCTGCCTGTCTGACTCTGTGTCTGTTGTCTCTCTCTGTCTGCCTCTGCTGTCTGACTCTGTATGTGTTTGTCTCTCTCTGTCTGTCTCTTATCTGACTCTGTGTCTGTGTTTGTCTCTCTCTGTTGCCTCTGCTGTCTGACTCTGTGTCTGTGTTGTCTCTCTCTGTTGCCTCTGCCTGTCTACTCTGTGTCTGTGTTTGTCTCTCTGTCTGCTCTGCTCTCGTGTCTTGTTTGTCTCTCCTGTCTGCTCTGCCTGTCTGACTCTGTGTCTGTGTTTGTCTCTCTCTGTCTCTCTCTCTGACTCGTGTCTTGTTTTCTCTCTCTGTCTGCCTCTGCTGTCTGACTCTGTGTCTGTGTTTGTCTCTCTCTGTCTGTCTCTGCCTGCCTGACTGTGTCTGTGTTTGTCTCTCTCTGTCTGTCTCTGCCTACCTGACTCTGTGTCTGTGTTTGTCTCTCTCTGTCTGTCTCTGCCTGTCTGACTCGTGTCTGTGTTTCTCTCTGCTCTGCTACTCTGCCTGCTGACTGTGTCTGTGTTTTTCGTCTCTCTGTCCCGTCTCTCTGCCTGTGTTTGCTCTCTCTGTCTCTCGTCCTGTCTGTCTCTGTCTCTGTTTGTCCTGTCTGTCTCTTTTCCTCTGTCTGTCTTGTCTGTCTCTGTCTCTGTTCTCCTTCTGTGCTCTGTTCTTGTCTCTTCTGTCTGTTGTCTGTCTGTCTTCTCTCTGTCTGTCTCTCTCTCTCTCTCTCTCTCTTCTCTCTCTCTCTCTCCTCTCCTCTCTCTCTCTCTCTCTCTCTCTCTCTTTCTCTCTCTCTCTCTCTCTCTCTCTCTCTCTGTGGAAGGGAAGAAACTCTGATTGGGACAGAGACAACAGGCAGACACATTGTGCTGATCAAAGCTGAAGAAGGGGAAGAGTTGGGGGGTGGGGATGGTGGTGGTGAAAGCTTCCCATCCCCATCTGCTCTTCCCCCCTTCCTACCGTCCCCTTCATCCCTCTGTTTTTAGATCTGTAGGTCCTGCCCTTTCATGAATTAAACTTGATACCCATTGTTGGTACTATGCATGTGGTTGTACCCCCCCCCCCCCTCCTTTTCTACTAAGAAAGTTTCACCCCACCCTCTGCAGTCTGAAAATATGCAGACTTCTCTCATAATGTGATTTTTAAAAGCTCTTTAAGAACAAAAGAAATCAGTAACGTAAAATAAAAATAAATCAAGGCTAGTACACAAGTGAAAAGATTATGAACAACATAAAGAGAAGCCAAAAGGGTGAAACTTGGGGAAAAAAAAAAGCAAAAAAAAAGCGGAGTGAGCGAACAGTTAAGGTTGTATATGTGTATGTGCCTGTACGTATCTTTCAAGTAATTTGATCTCTCTCTCTCTCTCTCTCTCTCTCTCTCTCTCTCTCTCTCTCTCTCTCTCCTCTCTCTCTCTCTCTCTCTCTCTCTCTCTCCTTTTAGATATTTTTTCTTCTCACATATTTTTTTTAAAAAAATGTATCTTATTTTCCAAACACTTTTTTTCATAAATAGTTTTTCTTGTTGAGATTAAAATTTTTTGAATCAGTTTTTTTTCATTCATTTAAAAAAAAAAATCCTGTCGGTACAATTTGACAGTAGTCTCACAATTAATACATCGTGATGATGATGGTGTGTGCCTGTGTTTTAGAGAAGTAGTAGACTGAGAGAGAAACAATGATAAATATAGGAGTGTGGCACAGTAGTTTCTCTGCAGCGCACAAACAAGAAGTTTATCATCAAATCCCTTGTTTTAACACGATGGCCACTCAGAAGTAATACAACACAGAGAATAAACAGTGAAAATGCATGATGTAGATCTGTGTGCTGAGCCATTTTTAGAGAAGCATGGTCAGAAATACGCATAATGAAGAAGCGGCTAGGTCATCTAAATCCTAAAATAGATCTGAATCACTACACTGACACCAAGAACTTTTCTGTCAGCAAGATAGCTAGAATGATGTTATCTTTTCTCTTGATTTGCAGTCAGGGTGTTCATCTTTACAGAATGGATGGATCTAGATCTATAGCTCTTGTCCCTGGCTGAAAAAGAAACAAATTTCATAAAGATTGTGAGTACAATACATGAAACAAAACCGGCAACTATGTTTTGACTCTGCAGTAACTCGCGCTCACAGAGCCGACTTTCTAGAATTCTCTGTTGATTTCAACAGTTAAATGGATCATGTTATTAGACAACCATGATTGTTTGCTTTTCCTCCAAAGACATTAACCGGTTGCAAAATAGTAATTGATAACGATTCAGCATGTATGTTACTGTGGAGTCTAAAACTACAGGCAATTGAACTATTTTCTGATATCTCCTTATTTTCTGAAAATGTCCTTCTGAAAAACAAACGGTAAGGCTCACAGTGTTTTGAATAATCACAAGACATGTTGTAAAGCTTGTACGAGCAAAATCTTCAACAAAAATGCCCTATTTTATGTTTCTTCATTATGTTTGCTACAACAGAAGCAAAAAATTCATGCTTTCGTCTCGGCAGGATCATACAACTGTGATTCTCTGTACACTAAAAATTCTAGTTGTATGCTGAGCTTTGCAAAATAAAAGACTTGCCCCTACAATATCTTTCAAAAAAACTTTATAATATGATCATGAATATTGGATATTGTGTGGACATCTTTTAAATTTTATTTGATTCTTTTTTAATCGAGAATAATGGGATAAGCACTCTTGTGCTTTTTTTTTTTTTTTTTTTACATCCATCCCCCTGTGTGTATGCAGTTTTGTAAATGTCATCTGTTCCCACCGGCACATGATGGCCTACTCTTACGAAAAGCGGAACAGGATTAAACATGTTCGCAAGATTTCTGCGTGTGTTCACACACGGAACCTCGTTTATAGTCTCATCCGAAGGACTTTTGGGGAGAGTAGAGTCAGCACCTGATGTTAACTCCAGGAGAAAAAACTCCTCAAACGGGAATCGAACCCAGGTTATCAAATTGCGAGCACAATGTTCTGACCACTAGGCTATCCCGTCCCCCATGCTTGCATGTTACTGCCGAGATGATCAAAATGCCTAGATTTGGTGTACATTTTTCAAGATGAGAATCAACCATTATTTACCATTTTATTGAGTTTAGTTTCTAATGAATTATATATATCTATTTAAATGTAAGATTGTATCCTTACCTCAGTTAGCTCGCCGATACACAACACACCAAGCAGAAGATGCCGACTGTTGTGGTAATGTTGAACAGCTGTGAAGTTTGTTTCATGGTGTTGTCAGGAGGCAAGTTAACAAATGCCCAACATGTTTTTAATCATGCAAAGGCTATGTGTGTTTTGTCACATAGGCAGTGTTTGATGTTCTCGTGCAAGTTTGATACAGAGTAGTAGGTCCAGTTAACTGGATCTAATGATGAGCAGGGTGGATGTGTTGTGTTTGTTACATGTGGAAGAGAAACATGCCTTGTAAACATTAGAGAAACTTGCAGTCAGCTTCATATATCTACAAGGTGGATGGTAAGCAAGGAGAATGATCCCCAAAGATACATTCGGGTGTAATGTTGAATCAGTTGAAGCACAGTAGCGTTGTGTTAAAATCACGGAATGTAAGTGTTATCAGTGGAAACCAATGAACCGTACAACCACCGTATTTTTTCAGGCACCAAAAACATACTAGAACAAATTTTTCCAGTGACTTTTTGTGGTAGGAATTCATGTTTTATTTACTAGCAGGACACACATAATTTGTTCTTTGTGGTTCTTGTTCCAATTAAACCAGACTGTTAAGCTAGTTCCAACCCAAACCATGTTCCACAACCATAGACAAAATAAAATCAGTAAAAAATCAAGCAAACATAACTGATGATGAACAACCTTTATTTTGATGAAAAAACATGTCACTAAACCATCTCTTTAAAACTCCACTAGTATATGCAAAGCAAGCTACAACTGAAGCTGGAAATGCAGACCCTATCATTTTATTGGGCGTTTTCCATTATTGTAGATGTGCACATATGATGTTTCTGACAAGTCATCAATGGGACTTTGATACGAAAATAGTATACTGTAGCCCACTCTAGTCATGGGACTTCATACTTTCTGTGACAGTCCTAATATGGCTAGAGTGGTCAATCGCAACCGTCAGCAATAGTAGAAAAAATAATGCATATGATAACTACTTAGCAGTATGGGATGACGACTCATTCCAATAAGTGAAGGCAGCAATGGTGTAGCAAGAAAATATAGCATCACATCATTCATAAGATACAATGACTATAGCAGGATACGCTCATTTGTGGCACTGACGAAAAAATTCATCCAAATACTTAGCAGTGAAGACGACACAAGCAACACTGGTAGAAAAAATAATGCATATGATAAATACTTAGCAGTATGGGATGACGACTCATTCCAATAAGTGAAGGCAGCAATGGTAGAAAAAATAATGCATATGATAAATACTTAGCAGTACGGGATGACGAATCTTTTCAATAAGTGAAGGCAGCAGTAGGTCGAGATGCTTTGCTCACATCTTTCCTGCCAACACATGACATAATCCAGGAACACATTGGGCAGTGCACACACACACACACACACACACCACACACACACACACACACACACACACACACACACACACACACACACACAACACACACACACAAAGATTAAAGATTAAATTCCTTTTACTCTTTTAGGGGTATGGAGGATTACAAACAAATTCAATAGGAGAATAAACCTAACAGCAATACATCCAAAAATGATATCAGTACTAACTGAACTGAACAGCAAAAGTTCATCGCAAAATGACAAACAGCATTAAAACCTCAAAACATTTTAAAAGTATATACATTTCTTTAGAATACACAATGTACACTTGTGAATGATAACAAATGAAATTTCATGAAATAACTGCAAATCTTTGAATTTTGAGAGAGACCAGAGAATTTTTTAAGTTTTTTTCATCATCCTACAAAAATTATAACTGGACATGGGTTGAAGAAAATGCTGGGGAAGAAAATCTTGTCATAAATGTACAAAGTGAGGGCATTCCATGATAAAATGAAATTCTTCCCCCAAAACAGACATGGCATTAAACATTCTTCCGAGGGTACGTTAGGGAAACATCCAACATCAATAGGAAGCTTGTGACAACTAGTGAACTACACAAAATGTTATAAGAGTGTAAACATATATATCTGGTAAACAAGTTATTTTTTCCATACCAAAATCGATCTTATAGTTTCTCTAAGAAAGGCATCTTCTATTATCTCTCAGCTCAGTTCTCTATTCATTAACAAAATTTTCTATCAAGAAGGCTTTGATATGTGAACTTGTAGAATTAATTCTTGAACAAAACTGTCTTTCCCACAGTCAAATCGCTTTGTACTTATATATGTATTGTATTGAGCCATGATGATTGAATCAAGGATTTGTCGTAAATATTTCTCATCTGGTAAACATTTGATGATAGCTTTTCAGACTGGAAGTCAAGCACTGCATCCAGAAACAACCATTTGAACAGATAAAAAATAAACAAGGGGTATCTGCCCATTTCTCTATATGCTAAGTTGACCTTGTTGCTTTAAATGAAAAATACATTAAAATTTTTTAACTGAAACTTATAAATTATTGGTAGGTTTTCATATCCCCAAATTCCACATCCTTACAGCAGAACAGGTACGACAATTTTATCTACTTTTACTACTTTTATTTCGTTAGTTCTGTATATAGATAATCTTTCCATTGTTTGGAAGTATAGAAAGACTGCTTTTCTATCGGCTGTTTGTTTGCCGTTCTGGCATTAAAATCACCAGAAATAATGAATGCAGCATCCATGAAGGCAGGCAGGACTCAAGAATTTCAATACCATCATTAGAATCTGTAACAGCATAATACGTTGAGTTCATAGGTGGCAAATACAAAACACAAGAAAAATGTCATGATCACTTTCACACAACTTTTTTGAAAGTTTCAGAATAATTATATTGTTACCACTAAACTCGGTTCTTTCAACAAAGTTTTCAAAGGTCTTTTTAACCAACATTATGACACCCCGGACTTTCTGCCTTAGCTTCCTATCTTAGTTGCAGGTGAAACATACATTACAAAATTTGAAAATATATTTGTTGTAACCTCTGAAACAAATGTTTCCAAGAGACAAAGTCAAACTTATTTACAAATTGGACAAAATCAGCATCTTTAACCTTTGAAGTGAGTCCGCCAATATCATAAGACAACTATTTTAAACAGATTGTAGGCAAGGTACCTGTTCTGATGCAAGACCACAGAAAGGGAGTGAAATGATGTCAATAATGAATTGATAAGAAACAGTCATACTGCTCTGATCATGGGACTTTACATACATTCCCAGTGTCAACCCTGTTATAGCCTTGGTGGTTGGCTGGGTGAGTGAGCATGAATGCTTTAAAAAAAATGCATGCGCGTGCACACACACACATGTTTAGGTGGGGTGGTGGGGATGAAGCTGGCTGTTGAAAAGTAGGAAAAGACATGAGTGGAAGACATCAGGTAGGAAATAAGAGTGTTTTGAGGCTGGATTTGAAAGGGTTTTGGCGAAGTGAGAGGAAGGTCATTCCAGGCTGAGGGACCAGAAACAGAGAGAGCGTCGGCCAGCAGTGGTTTGTTTGAGTCTGGGTGTACAGAAGCACAAAGTATCTGTGGCAGAACAAAGGGAACAAGATGGAGTGCACAGGTGAAGACGGTTACAGAGATAGGAGGGTGAAGAATTGTGGAGACATTTGAAACAGAGGGTATCAATCTTATACCTCACTCTTTATAAGACCGGCAGCCAGTAAAAAGATCGCAAAAGAGGAGTGATGTGTTCAGATTTTTTCTCTCTTAAGAATAGTTGAGATGCAGTTTTGTATGTGTTAAAGGGAGTGGATGGATGATGCTGGTAGACCAGCCAAGAGAGAATTACAGTAGTCCAAACGCGAAAAAATAAAAGTTGTGACAAGCTTGGATGTTACGTCAGTAGATAGATACTTGTGAAATGTGCTTTTGTGCCGTATTTGATAGTAGCAGGACTGGCATGTCTGGGTGATGAATTTTTTCATAGAGAGTGTGCTGTCAAGAACTACACCTAAATACTTAACAGAGGTGGACAAAGGAACTGATCTACTGCCGAATTCTATTGAAGTAGTTGTGATGGAGGAAAGTTTATGTTTGGTCCCTATGAGCATAGCTTCGGTTTTGTCCGCATTTAGCTGTAGCTTGTTCTGAGTCATCCAGTTTTGTTTTGTCAGATTGTTCTTTTGGCTAGGAGGTGGACAGTAAAGGCAGCAGAAAGTAATAGAGTGGCCAGGTAGGTTGAGGTTGAGTTCGCAAACTTGGAAGGATTCGTGTTGCAAGTGAAAGAAGCAGCTGGCTGCAATGTTTCTTTGTAAATGACGGCAACGCCACCTCCATGGGAGAGTCGAGGAAAAGAAATAGGTTTAAAGCCAGGAGGTGTTAGCTGTTTTAGTTTTGGTTCATGGCATTGAGGTTTCAGCCAAGTTTCTGTAAGAAAGGTGAAGTCGATGTTCTTTTAATAATAATAATAATAATACATGGAATTTATGTAGCGCTAAATCTTGTAATGCAATTAAATCAAAGTGCTTGTATTCAAATCAGTCGCAGGCATGCAACCATTCACAAATGAATTAACAAATTATATATTTGCTCCACACACACCACACACACACACACACACACACACACACACACACACACAACACACACACACACACACACACACACACACAAAATAACGCATAGGGATGGAGATGGAGGAGACTGAAAACAGGGACATGAGGTGTGGTGTGATGATGGAGGAAGATCCTAGGTAGGGAATAAGTGTCTCTTTAGATTGGATTTGAAGGTGTCAAACAAAGGGATTTGGCGAAGGGACAGAGCGAGGTCATTCCAGATAGATGGACCAGAAATAGTGAAAGAACGATGGCCGACACTGGACTGTTTGAACCTTGGTATTTTTAAGCATATAGTATTTGCAGCAGAACGGAGGGATCGAGAAGGAGTGTACAGTTGGAGATGGTCACAGAGATAGGAAGGTGCAGTTTTGTGTAGACATTTATAGCAAAGGGTATCATTGTGCAACAGGTAGCCAGTGAAGAGATCGCAAGAGAGGAGAACTTTATATGTTCGGATTTCTTCTTTCTTAGGACAAGTCGAGCTGCAGAGTTTTGAATATGTTGAAGGGAGTGGACAGATGATGCTGGTAGACCAGCCAACAGTGAATTACAATTGTCCAGTCAAGAAAGAATTAGAGATGTTAACAAGCTTGGATGTTGCGTAGGTAGACAGATACTTGTGAACTGCACTAATACGCCATAACTGATAGTTGCAGGACTGACAGGTCTGGGTGATGAATTTTTGCATTAAAAGTGTGTTATCAATAACATAATATCTATCAATAACATAATCTAGATATTTCACAGAGGAACTGAGGTGGAGGAGAGTTTTATGGTTGGTCCCTGCAAGCATGGCTTCAGTTTTATCGGCATTCAGCTGTAACTTGCTTTGAATCATCCAGACTTGAATATCATGAAGACAGTTTGACATATTTGTTAAGAGGGAAGGCAGATTTTCAGGAGTATCATTACTTTTCTCTGGAGTTGTCCATCACATCTTTTCTCTGGAGTTGTCCACTCACATCTTTTCTCTGGAGTTGTCCACTCACATCTTTTCTCTGAGTTGTCCACTCACATCTTTTCTCTGGAGTTGTCCACTCACATCTTTTCTCTGGAGTTGTCCACTTACTGATTTTCTCTGGAGTTGTTCCACTTATGATTTTCTCTGGAGTTGTCCACT
>CM060328.1:35876585-35892215 GCA_030674155.1 Stramonita haemastoma | reverse complement strand
GCAACAAAGAGGGATAGAAAAGAGGGAATGCTTAGAACAGAATTTCCAGAAAGTGGGGATGCTATTTATACCAACATGCCCACAGGGGAGAATGATGTTAAAAATTTTCAAAGAGACAATACATTTTCATTTTAAACATTTATTGAATCTATGATAAACATCAGCAAATCGATTACATATAGCTGCATTATATCTACAAATACGCAACTTTATCAAAAATTTAAAACTCGCTCAACTTTACTTGATTATGTGAACACATGCACATTTTTCCCCTGGGAAGAGCCAGGTCAAAATAAACTACTCTCCCCCACTCTTTTGTATGACGTTTCAGTATTTTCAGAGAGAGAAAACACGATGGTACAGCATTTATGGCAACTTACTTATCCAGGGAAAAAAGGCTGAACTTTCATGCCATTTGCCACTGCTGTAAGTGGTGTGCTATACAAAAGAAAAACCAAATTTCATCCCATTTGCCACTGCTGTAAGTGGTGTGCTGTTCAAAAGAAAAACCAAATTTTGTGCCATTTGCCACTGCTGTAAGTGGTGTGCTGTACAAAAGAAAAACCAAATTTTGTGCCATTTGCCACTGCTGTAAGCGGTGTGCTGTACAAAAGAAAAACCAAATTTTGTGCCATTTGCCACTACTGTAAGCGGTGTGCTACACAAAAGAAAAACCAAATTTTGTGCCATTTGCCACTGCTGTAAGCGGTGTGCTACACAAAAGAAAAATCAAATTTTGTGCCATTTGCCACTACTGTAAGCAGTGTACTAAAACAACAACAACAACAACAAAAGTTCATGCTATTTGCCATTGCTGTAGGCAGAGTACTATACGAAACAAAATTTCATACCATTTGCCTTTTTTTTTTTGCCTCTACTTGCAAAAACAATACTGAAAGGCACTGTCCAGGGAGGAAGAAGAAGGGGCAGACCAAGGAAGAGATGGGAGGACAACAGCAAATGGACAGGCCTAGAACTCTGCCAAATTTTGAGAAAGGCAGAACAGAGAGAGAAATGGAGGGAACTGGTTGTCAAGTCTTCAGGGGTGCCCCCACGGTCGCGAGACTAAGGGTAGATAGATAGATAGATTTGCCATTGCTGTAAGCAGTGTGCTATACAAAAGTGTTGAAAACTAAATTTTATGCTATTTGCCATCGCTGTAAGCAGTGTACTGTACATATCAAAAGAAAAACCAAATTCCATGTCATGTGCCATTGCTGTAACTGGTGTACTGTACATATCAAAAGAAAAACCAAATTTCATGTCATGTGCCACTGCTGTAAGCAGTGTACTGTACATATCAAAAGAAAAACCAAATTCCATGTCATGTGCACATGCTGTAAGCAGTGTACTGTACATATCAAAAGAAAAACCAAATTTCATGTCATTTGCCACTGCTGTAAGCAGTGTACCATACAAAACAAGAGGAAAACAAAATCCTGTCATTTGCCACTGCAGTAAGCAGTGTACCGTACAAAACAAGAGGGAAACAAAATCCTATGTCATTTGCCACTGCTGTAAGCAGTGTACCATACAAAACAAGAGGAAAACAAAATCCTATGTCATTTGCCATAACTGTAAGCAGTGTACCATACAAAACAAGAGGAAAACAAAATCCTATGTCATTTGCCATAACTGTAAGCAGTGTACCATACAAAACAAGAGGAAAACAAAATCCTATGTCATTTGCCACTGCTGTAAGCAGTGTACCATACAAAACAAGAGGAAAACAAAATCCTATGTCATTTGCCACTGCTGTAAGCAGTGTACCATACAAAACAAGAGGAAAACAAAATCCTATGTCATTTGCCACTG
Source organism: Stramonita haemastoma (assembly GCA_030674155.1). Lineage (NCBI taxonomy): Eukaryota > Metazoa > Mollusca > Gastropoda > Neogastropoda > Muricidae > Stramonita > Stramonita haemastoma. The sequence goes on along the minus strand of CM060328.1, from coordinate 35,890,400 downwards.
CTGTAAGCAGTGTACCATACAAAACAAGAGGAAAACAAAATCCTATGTCATTTGCCACTGCTGTAAGCAGTGTACCATACAAAACAAGAGGAAAACAAAATCCTATGTCATTTGCCACTGCTGTAAGCAGTGTACCATACAAAACAAGAGGAAAACAAAATCCTATGTCATTTGCCACTGCTGTAAGCAGTGTACCATACAAAACAAGAGGAAAACAAAATCCTATGTCATTTGCCACTGCTGTAAGCAGTGTACCATACAAAACAAGAGGAAAACAAAATCCTATGTCATTTGCCACTGCTGTAAGCAGTGTACTGTACAAAAAGAAAGGACCGGCTGCAATTTCCATCATCCTTAAATTTCAGGTCTCCATTGCATCTCTCTCTCTCTCTCTCTCTCTCTCTCTCTCTCTCTCTCTCTCTCTCTCTCTCTCTCTCTAATGTTCTCCTGCTGGCTCTTTGTTTATTAGCGGTTTTTGTTGTTGTTGTTGTTGTTTTGGGGGTGTGTGTGTGTGTGTGTGTTTTTGTTTCTTTGTTTGTTTGTTTCTTTGTTTGTTTGTTTCGTTTTGTTTTGTTTTGTTTTGTTTTTTGTTTGTTTTTTGTTTGTTTATTTGTTTGTTTGTTTGTTTTGTTCTGGTTTTTTTTTTCGTTTTTTTTCTTCTTCTTTAATAATCCAAATTATTTTATTGTGACTTCTGATTTTCTCTTCTGAATGAGTGCACCCTTCTCACCTTATTATATGTAGTGTACTGTCGCATTTCTCTTACCTTATTATATGCAGTGTACTTATTTCTGTATGTTGTTTGGTACTGCGTATAGTTTTATTGTTTAATATCTTTTATTTTGATGTTATCCCTGAAAAGGGCGGGGACTGGATGTAAAAAAGCACATGTGTGCTTATCTATTATCCTCGAATAAAAGAATTTGCCTTGCCTTGCCTTGCCTTGCCTTGTCTTCTCTCTCTCTCTCTCTCTCTCTCTCTCTCTCTCTCTCTCTCTCTCTCTCTCTCTCTCTCTCTCTCTCTCTCTCTCTCTCTCTCTCTCTCTCATTAATGGTTTAAGTCCTTTTTGCCAAGGAATCTTGTGCGTTCACTTTTCCAATCAAGCAAAGATGAGATCATGAGCTGCAGATTTGTGTTCCCCATAACGATCAAACTGAGTTGTGGTGGTTCCATTGGCGTCAATACCTGGGTCAACAGAAGAAACAGAAGTATTAACAGAATGATGAAGAAGCAGACAATTGCAGCCTAAAGTGGTAACATAACACATTGGTGTAGTGGTTACTGCACTGGACAACCCAAGCTGAGTACTACTGGTTCGAGCCCCATCAAAGACATTTCTCTCATGCTCTTGCTCAGCAGCTGGCTAAACTACTATCATATGGATGTGATTTTGAGAATGCTGTTAAAGTTATGATGACTGGCCCAACACTGCAGGTGTATGTATCTCCTAGGTGAGGTTGATGTAGGAATGTGTCAAGAGAGAAGGCAAAGGATTACAGCCCTGTCATGCCATTGCCTTCAAGGCAAAGCAGCATTTGACATCATGACAGTGATGACAATCCTCACTGAGCATCAGGCAAGAACAGGACATCCTTTCTGGTCCAGACATTTAATCTTGGGCATGTTCTCATGGCAGCAGTATCTGTTAAATTACTTTCCCACCTTTTCTATTGATTACAGCTTCTCACTGATAGAGCTCTTCATGACTCATGGCAGACTACCCACTGACCACTTCTGACTAAGAAAGTGTGTGTGTGTGTTGTGTGTAGGTGATGAAATCAGAGAGCAGTATGGAGGAAGCAGCAGTGATACAGAGGCAGTAAACAACACACACACACACACACACACACACACACACACACACACACACACACACACACACACACACACACACACATGCGTGTAGTGATATGTACAGTGGTGATCATACATTGCCTCAACTCCACAGAACACACCAAATGATTGCCAGCAGGCTGGTACCCTTTCATGCAATAGCAGACACCCTTTGTCTCTCTCCTTCCTCTGTCAGTTACTTAACTGCTGCTACTGTTCCCATACTCTAGCTTGACTGCCCATGTGTGAACGCATAATTATCTGTAGCATCTGTGTATGTTCTAGTGCAGCCATAGTAGAATAAAGCATATCACAGTCCACCAAATGTTCTTCTGGATGTCATGATTTTTTAAATTTTGTTCTTCGACTAGAGCTCCAAGGTTGATCAATGGTGGGATTTTGTGTGTGCGAACTTTTTTTGCCCACCTCAAAGGTAGTTGCATTCTGACTTTGGAGAAGTGTGCTGGGTGTGTTCGTGTTTCCGTAACCCACTGAACACTGATATGGATTGAGGGATCTTTAACATGCATATTTGATCTTCTGCATGTATATAAACACAAAGGGAACTAAGGCATTCAGCATTGGCAGGTCTGCGCTTGAAGTTTACCAGGGAGATCGTAGAAATCCTCACCCTTAATTCATCAGGTCCTGCCAAGATTCAAACCCATGGCTTCATGGACCCATGGGTTTGAATTCAAACCCACCAGCACACAATGGCCTACTCTTCCGAAAAGCGGAACAGGTTTTACAAGATGTTCTGTGAACGGGACCTTGGTGTATAGTCACATTCGAAGGACTTTTGGGGGAGTGGAGTCGGCACTGATGTAAACTGCAGAGGAAAAATCCTCTTGAATGAGATTTGAACCTTGGTCAGCAGATCATGAGCGCATCACTGTATGTGTGTGTGCGTGTGTGCGTGTGTGTGTGTGTGTGTGTGTGTGTGTGTGTGTGTGTGTGTGTGTGTGTGTGTGTGTGTGTGTGTGTGTGCGCGCACGCGCGTGCGTGCGTGTGTTTGTGTTTGTGTGTGTGTGTGCATGCGTGCGAGCTTGTGTGTGTGTGTGTGTGTGTGTGTGTGTGTGTGTGTGTGTGTGTGTGTGTGTGTGTGTGTGTGTATGAGCATATACTACTTACTCAAAACGGTACCCATCTCGTCATCTGATAAAGTAATCATGGAGTAATACCTCGTTCCATTGTGATTTTTTTTTTGTGGACATGCAACAGTGCTTTTGAGTCTAACACGATCACTGCGTTGGAAGTGTGCAACGGCAGTGTCTGAAAATTGAACAAAACAAACAAAAGACAGATATCAGAAGAAAACAAAGGGCTGAGACTGTCAGAGATTTCCTACAGTTCTAAAGCAGCACTGGCTCAAGGGAGTTCACAGTAACACACCAAATAAGCACAAACAGCCAACAGCTCTCACTGTGAGGACGGGGCAGTCAACACATACTTGTTCACAGTAACACACCAAATAACCCAAACAGCCAACAGCTCTCACTGTTAGGAATGCAGTTAACACATACTTGTTCACAGTAACACATCAAATAACACAAACAGCCAACAGCTCACACTGTGAGGACGGCAGTTAACACATACTTGTTCACAGTAACATACCAAATAACCCAAACAGCCAACAGCTCTCACTTTTAGGAATGCAGTTAACACATACTTGTTCACAGTAACACATCAAATAACACAAACAGCCAACAGCTCTCACTGTGAGGACGGGACAGTCAACACATACTTGTTCACAGTAACACATCAAATAACCCAAACAGCCAACAGCTCTCACTTTTAGGAATGCAGTTAACACATACTTGTTCACAGTAACACATCAAATAACACAAACAGCCAACAGCTCTCACTGTGAGGACGGGACAGTCAACACATACTTGTTCACAGTAACACATCAAATAACCCAAACAGCCAACAGCTCACACGACACTGTTATGACAATCAACACATGTGGGATAGTCTGGCATTCTTATAGGCTACATGCACGCATGCACACACGCGCACACTCATGCATGCACACAGGCACACATACACATACATGCACACAAAACTTGTACACAGACACCTTGCATATATGCGCACCTACAACACACGCACACTTACATTTCTCCACTGCACCACATTATTTTCCCTTTATTGTGTTGATCAATACTGGCTGTTATTTTCAGTTTGAAAACATCCAATAATTCTATCATGCTCATTTATCTTATGCTGAGTTTGAATACATCCAACAATTCTAACAAGCTATTTCATTTCATGCTGAGTTTGAATACATCCAAGAATTCTATCATGTTAACTTATTTCATGGTGAGTTTGAAGACATTGAAGAATTCTAACATGTTCTTTATTTCATGTTCAGTTTGAAAGCATCCAAGAATTCTAACATGTTCGTTAGTTCATGCTGTGTTTGAAAACACCTAACAATTCTATCATGTTTATTTATTCCATGTTAAGTTTGAAAACATTCGAGAATTCTAGGCCTTTCACGTTCCTTTGTTATTTTCATGTTGTATATAGCCCCACCCACAATAAAGACCATATCAGAGATGTCGCCTAGATTGATTCCAGTAACTCGTATCAATATTCATTTTAAGTCCTGAATCAACACAACCTAATTCCTTCAAATATCCAATGCCATCAACCTCAGATAGTTTATTTATTTATCATTGTTTTTGTTTTTACTTATTTCATCCCTTAAAGTAGGGTTGGGATAGCCTCAGGGTCGGAGCACTGGGCTCGTGATCAGATGGCCCAGGTTCGGGCCATCACAGAGGCACATTTTAGGGAATTTTACCCTGGAGTACTAACTCCACTCCCCCAAAAAGTCCTTGGGATGAGACATTAAACCAAGGCCCCATGTGTGAATGCACGCAAAACCTCCTGAGCACACGTTAAAAACCCGTTCTGCCTTTCGGAAAAGTAAGCCATTTCATGCAGATGGGAATGGGTAACAAAATTTTCAAAAATTGAATGCACACAGGTGTCCTATCTAAACGCCACATCCAAAGTCGATGTCTACCTTAATGGTGGGTAAAAATGGCCGCTACGCAAAAACCTTAGGGGCCTTCCATTGGTGAACCTCAGAGCTCTAGCCAAGCAACCCCCCCCCCCCCAACCTCTACATAATCCCTTGAGGCAAATAACACCAGGCTGTGCTGAGGGAACCAGTCATTCAGCTTACCTTATCCTCCCAGGTTACAAAATGCTTACAAAGAGAGCACAAACATCAAAGTAAAAAAAAAAAAGCACTGAAATGCCATTTTGGCAAGTAACACTGCATAATAAACATGAGAACGTTGTGCACATGATCTGAAGACCCAGGTTTGAACCATCACCAAGGCCCCCGTTCAAAGGGATCTTTCCCATGGAGTTAACATCAGTACCAACTCCACTCCCTCAAAAGTACTTCAGATGCGAAACCAAGGTCCCATGTGCAAACACATGCAGAACACCTTGCTTACATATTACAAACACAGTCTTCCCTTTGGAAAAGTAGGCTACTGTGTGCCATTATGAATGGACAAGAACACTAACTTTAAAAAGCACATGCATATTGGTGTTGTGTCTAAACACTTATCTCCGAAGTGTGAATGCAGCTGGTAGGTAAAAACCATCGCATATATGTGTTAAGATCTCACCACTGGTGAACCTCAGAGCTCTAGGCAAGGAATGAAAAAACAACAACAACAAAGAGCAAACTAGACAAACAGACCAGAATCATACCTTATTTCAAAAATTCCTGAGGAATGTTCAGCATGGAAAGCGTCATGTCTTTCCCTTTATTCTGGAAAGCCAGACGTTTCTTTGTCAGCTTCCCTGTGGCGAGGTCCATGGTTCGGACATCAGAACAGACGACACCACCTTTAGCCACAGAGCCACACCCCACCAACTGCCCGTTGTGCAGGAAGGCAGACACAGTCCTCCCCTCAGTGAAGGTGCCCGTCTCTAGGAAGCTTACTGACGATGCTGCATCCCCATCTTTTACTACCTCTCTTGCTTCAGCTTCTGTACTGGAGCCCTACACAAATAGGTATGCAAATGAGGATGATGTTGAACATCGCCACCGTTATGCTGTGTTCCTACACAAACAGGTATGCAAATGAGGATGATGTTGAACATCGCCACCGTTATGCTGTGTTCCTACACAAATAGATATGAAAATGAGGATGATGTTGAACATCGCCACCGTTATGCTGTGTTCCTACACAAATAGATATGAAAATGAGGATGATGTTGAACATCGCCACCGTTATGCTGTGTTCCTACACAAATAGGTATGCAAATGAGGATGATGTTGAACATCGCCACCGTTATGCTGTGTTCCTACACAAATAGGTATGCAAATGAAGATGATGTTGAACATCCCCACCGTTATGCTGTGTTCCTACACAAATAGGTATGCAAATGAGGATGATGTTGAACATCCCCACCGTTATGCTGTGTTCCTACACAAATAGGTATGCAAATGAGGATGATGTTGAACATCCCCACCGTTATGCTGTGTTCCTACACAAATAGGTATGCAAATGAAGATGATGTTGAACATCCCCACCGTTATGCTGTGTTCCTACACAAATAGGTATGCAAATGAGGATGATGTTGAACATCGCCACCGTTATGCTGTGTTTCTACACAAATAGGTATGCAAATGAGGATGATGTTGAACATCGCCACCGTTATGCTGTGTTCCTACACAAATAGATATGAAAATGAGGATGACGTTGAACATCGCCACCGTTATGCTGTGTTCCTACACAAATAGGTATGCAAATGAGGATGATGTTGAACATCGCCACCGTTATGCTGTGTTCCTACACAAATAAATATGCAAATGAGGATGATGTTGAACATCGCCACCGTTATGCTGTCTTCCTACACAAATAGATATGCAAATGAGGATGATGTTGAACATCGCCACCGTTATGCTGTGTTCCTACACAAATAGATATGCAAATCAGGATGATGTTGAACATCGCCACCGTTATGCTGTAGTCTTGCACATATAGATATGCAAATGAGGATGATGTTGAACATTCCCAATGAATGTGGCTCAGTAAATCAAACAGGATAATAACCAATTCCCTTAACAATATTTTGATTCACACACACACACACACACACACACACACACACACACACACACACACACACACACACACACACACACACACACACACACACAGACTGAGCATTACCCTGTCACACAGGACTTTCTCCTTCCTGTCTGCCAGTTCAAAGTGCTCTGTCATCTTCAGGACCCGATTGCCATCACACAAGAGGTAGATGGTGCCACCATCACTCAGCGCCTCAACCTCCCCACATGTAGGCGGCAGGGTACCAGCTCTGTACACCAGGTCTGATCTGGTGTCCACACACTGCACTGCATCCTGAAGGCTTCCTTCCCTTTTTCCTGCCAGCACATAGATCCTGTGGCCTACAACGGCTGTGGCGGGATCGTCAACATCCACAAGCAGTTGACTGCTGGTCCAGCACCAGGCGTTTGTCAGGACATTGTAGTGTGGCATCCCACCTCTCTGCTGCCCTTCCTGCCACAAGTGATAATTATAGACACATCAGACTGTTCTGCACAACTCTGCTGCCCACACGTGATATTATAAAGTTATGCAAGTGTATATATATATATATATATATATATATATATATATATATATATATATATATATATATATATATATATATATATATATATATATATATATGTATACTTGTCAGGTTCTTCTACACAACTATGTAGCCCACATGTGATATTATACAGTTACACAAGTGTATGTACTTTTACCCCCTTTACTCATTTATGCCCCTTTTAGCACAGCAGAGACCACTCCAGTCCTTAGCACTGCTGTCACCAAGAGTTAGCCATCTACGCCAGGAAAACAAACCCAAACTCAAATTGCAGCAAACATCAGAATGTACTGGCAAAGAAAATCCCATTTCCCCTCAAAATGAATCAACCAGATTCCCATGCCAAGAACAAGTTCTTATCCCATTGCTTCACATCATAGTCTGACATTAGTAACAAGTCAATTGATCTGAAATCCAAAGTTGCTAAAACTTAAAGTCAATATGCAGTTTTTTATCACTGTAAAGGTACTGATTAAGTTATTTCTGTTTGAAATCAAATTCATATTAACATGCTTGATATTTTCACTTAAAGAAAAAGCATTGGTTAACAGACAGACAGAGACAGACAGACAGACAGAGGTATGAAGTGGCTGCATGTAACATACTACAGAAACACAGGGGAGACACTTTTCTGACTCACAATCTTTCCACCGATCAAGTAAATTCTGTCCCTGACCGCAGCCATAGAATACTTCTCCACACCCACTTCCAGTGGTGGAAGGCTCTCCCAGACATTGTCTCCAGGAACATACTTGGCCAGCAAGGTTTTCTGCTGGTCCCTTTGACTTACATACAGTTCATTCCTGTAGACACAAGTCCTACACTGGGGTGTGAAAGGTTCTGGAGGGTCTTTCAAAGTAAAAGTGTAGAACATGTTTTTAGGCTCCACAGCAAAAGCAGCTACAGCCACCTTTGTGGCTGTGTTACTGGCATTACTTCCATTCCCCAAACTGACAGCACACGTTGACAGTAACGGTGATGTGCTTATTCTGTCCTGCTTGGCAAGGATCTGTCGTTTTAGCTCTGCTGTCTGACCTGGTAGGTTGAAGCCGACAGCTTCCTGAATGCCCTCTGAAGATAGAAAAAAAGCATGCGAGCACACATGCATAGATTTGTACACACACACACACACACACACACACACACACACACACACACACACACACACACACACACACACAAACAAACAAACAAACAAACACACATCATGAAATGAGCATTGAAGAGCCTTAGTCTACAGGTTTGAAATATTCAAAGGTATCTGGAAGAGTTATTTTTCTAAATACTTGCATTGGTAGTATATGTCTCTTTTCGTTCAAGGGATAGATAATTCCAAAGACCATAGAATTGTAACTCTTACGGATTACTATTTTAAAACAAACCCACAAAAAACTGTTGGTTTTGTTTCCATCAATAAAGACATTCATTTATCCAGTTATTGTTTTATCATATCGTACATGGGCAAAGGATGATTAACAAGTAAGATTAACATAACAATTATATACCTTAAAATTATTGAATGTCAGTGATGTCACCTCTTTTGGGCTACCTTTAGATAAAGCAATGTTAAAACAGGAATTAAACTTGGTGATTCATGGTGTTTCGGTAGACCCACCTTTGTTATCCAATCAGTTATCATCTTTGAACCCTTTTCAACTGTTGCTTGTTTCAAATACCTTTTTTTTTAATTAACATTATATGGGTCCGGGTTTGACCAGTGTTAAAACCAATGAGCATGCTCCAGGTGGGGCAATACCACCATGTGTAAGAAGTTCAACAACAACAACACAGTTAATACAGCCATGTCCAAGCCAGCAACATTGGTCTTCATTAAACCAATCACTAACTTAACTTTGCTCTTGCTAGTCTATGTGTGTGTGAAAAAAAGACGTTAAGTACATATATATATATATATATATATATATATATATATATATATATATATATATATATATATATATATATAATATATATATATATATTCGATATATATTATATATATATATATTCGATATATATTTTATATATATAATATATATATATATTATATATATATATATATATATATATTATATATATATATATATATATATATATATATATATATATATATTCGGATAGATATAGATATATAGATATATAGATAATATATATATATATATATATATATACCGTAAAATCCCTAGCATAGGCCCCCCCCCCCCCCCCCCCCCCCCCCTGTGCACTGATTTAGGGCAAAATTGGGGGGTGGGCGTTTGCTAAGGATAGACCCCTTTGGGCAAAGTAATTTTTGTGCTCAACCGTCTAATTGAGTGGTTACAAACCCCGAAATCATGTAAGTTAGGTTGTGTGAGTAGAAGTGAAGGCAAAAAAGGGACTTTGAGGCAAAGAAGGCCAACGAGTTCCATCCCTTTCCGTTGTACGTCCTTGTATCAGGTCCTTGTTTCCCTATACCCTGCCTTCAGATCTTTCATCTTCCAGATAATGCAGCACACCTTGGTCGACATGTTCAGATCTAACTGCTGATCCTTTTGGCAGTTTCCGTTTTTCTTTTTCTTTTCCGTACTGCTATTCAAGTCTATCTCTGTTTTCACTCCACTCCCTGATCCTCTTCCTATCCACAGAAAATTCACGGGCACACTCCGAAACATTCCCACCTGTTTCGTTATCCAGATACTGGGAGGCTTCCAATTCGAAAGATATATTAAGACTGTCGCTTCGGCATTTTGCAAAAATGGCACAGAGAGATTCAAGAACCAACTTCCAGCCATCAGGAAGCGTCGTCAAAGTACCAGTGCGTCACTGACAGACAAAAGACGTCAGTGGAAAAAGCATGACGTAATTTTAATTCTGGGGATGGGTGGGAGTGAGGAGAGGGGACAAAGAATAAGAAAAAAGGAAAGAAACACGAAAAGGTAAAGAAGGGGGGAAAAGATGACTTTTAGAACAGTCTGCACAAATCCTAGTGAAAATGAGCATAGTCTCTTTGAAAAAAGCAGGGTGGGCGTTTGCTAGGTAGTTACCCCTGTGCACAACTTCTGGCCCAAAGTGGGGGGTGGGCGTTTGCTAGATGGTGGGCTTATGCTAGGGATTTTACGGTATATATATATATATATATATATATATATATATATATATATATATATATATATATATATATATATATATACATACATACACACACACATACATGTATATATACATATATATATATATATATACATTCAGATGAGACTACAAACCGAGGCCCCATGTGCGAACGCACACAGAACATCTTGCGCACACGTTAAAACCCTGTTCCGCCTTTCGGAAGAGCAGGCAATCGTGTGTCGGTAGGAGCGGATGACAACATTATTTTAAAAAAAACAGCATGCACACAGGTAACATGTTTAGACACCATCCTTGAGGAAAAATCGGGGAGTTGGAGTCCCAGGGCGGCTCAGAGCTGTATTTTATGGCAACGTTCTGGTGGCTCCTGTGACAGTACTGGAACCATTCGTATTGGTCATTGCCTTTCCAATGGATCATTCCTGTGGCGTGGAGAGGGGGGGGGGGGGGGTGTCTGCTGCATGGGTAACAGTTTGCCTTCCATACTTACTTACCCAGGCTTTGTGCTCTAAAGCCTAGAGCGCAACTCCATAGTCTTCCGAGACTAACCCCTCTCTGGGGGCTTAAGGCCTAAAGAATAAAATAATGTTCTCTCTCTCTCTGTCTCTCTCTCTCTCTGTGTCTCTCTCTGTCTCTGTCTCTGTGTCTCTCATCTCTCTCTCTCTGTCTCTCTCTGAGCTGCTTTATCTTTTGTAATATTCCTGTCTGCTGTTTCAGCCATACATTCCAACTTCTCCTCCCCAGCAGTACCTTGGATTATTAGGTCTCATTCTCAGGGTCAGAAATCCACAAGGAGCTTATCAATGTTAGATCACATTAGGATCATCAGCCAGAGGTGTCCCGCACAGCTTCTGAGTCACTTTGGTGGGCTTTGACCACCATGCACCTTCAACATGGAAACTGATGTGCTTTGAATTTAGTGCTTTCTCCCATATCACACACACACACACACACACACACACACACACACACACACACACACACACACACACACACACACAGGAGGACGGGATGGGATGGGATTGCCTAGTGGTCAGTACATTGCACTCACAATTTGACGACCTGGGTTCGATTCCCGTTCGAGGGGATTTTTCCCCTGGGGTTAACATCAGTGCTGACTCCACTCTCCCCAAAAGTCCTTTGGATGAGACTATAAACCGAGGCCCCATATTCGAACGGACGCAGAACATCTTGTGCACATGTGAAATCCTGTTCCGCTTTTCTTCAGAGTAGGCCATTTTGTGCCTGTGGGAGCAGATGATAAGATTTATAAAACTGCATACACACGGGGACTGGATGTAAAAAAAGCACATGAGTGCTTATTCCATTATCCTCGATATAAAAGAAATTAAAAACACACACACACGCACACACTCCACTTACTACTGATATGCTTGAAGAAGGGATGATTGAAGTAATTCATCAACTCATGGATGTAGCCAGGCGAGAGTTGCGGGAAGCTGACGAAAGGGAGCAGTTCTTCAAAATAGATCTGCCTAGCATCCATGTCCTCCTCCACCCAGCGGAAAATGGTTCTGCAGGTGTCATCCATGGTCAGCGTCTTCTGAGAGGCCAGAAAAACGAGCAGCATGGACTTGGGGAGCTGAAGGATCTCCTCTCCCTTCGCCACCACCTGGCTGTGCTGACAGGCCATGGAGCAGGCTTTAGGCGCCAGGTCAGGCAGCTGATATTTCTCCGCAAACATCCACACCCCGATGATCCGGTCAGGGGTGAGGTGGACACTCAAGTATTGCACACAGTATTCCTCCAGGAATTTGATCTGTGTTGGAGATCACAGGATGTCAGAGAACGTTTGGGGTTGCCAAAACTGGATGGAAAATGTGGCATGAAAGAGGTGCAGAAGAGAACAATGAAATATGTACAGGAGTAGAGGCGGAAGGAAAACAGCAGTAGCAGCTGTAGCAGAAGAAATGGTAGCAACAGATCAGAAGCAATGGAAGTAGCAGCAGTAGCAGCAGTGGCAGCAGCAGCAGCAGCAGCAGCAGCAGCAGCAGCAGCAGCAGCAGCAGCAGCAGCAGCAGCAGCAAAAGAAGTAATGGTAGCAACAGCAGTAGCAGCAGTGGCAAAGGGTTGTAGCAGCAGCAACAGCAGCAGCAGCAGAAGCAATACCAGCAGCAGCAGCAGCAATACCAGCAGCAGCAGCAGTGGCAATGGCAGCAGTAGCAGCAGCAACAGCAGCAAAAGCAAATGCAAAAGTAATAGTAGCAGCAGTAGCAGCAACAACGGTGATTGCAATAGTGTATGGCGGCACTGAGGTTTGTAGTAACAAGTCTAACATTTGCCTGCTACTGTCAGCCCCCCCCCCCTAACTGACCTACCCCATTTTACTCTTCTTCTTCATCAAATGCTCTGGCAGCAGTTCTAGAGGCCTTGAAGAATGCCTTGGTTCACTAAGGCCCTCCAGAGGTCCAAAGAGTTTGTCCCTCATCAGCAGATCAGTAAGCTAGGTATCGGCCCTCAGGTTTTGGTGCGTTGGATAGGTCTGGAAGAAGCGTTCCACTATCATGGGAGAAGTGCCACAACGGCAGACTGCAGAATCACCAATGAAGAACTTCGTGAACATGTGATGTCCGAGTCTGCAGTGTCCAGTCCTCAGTCTCACAATGGTCACTTGGTCTTCTGTGGGTAGGATGTTGTAGTCGTCCTTACTGTTGACATTAGGGTACTGCTGAAGCCATCTTTTCTATTTTGCTTTTCCTTCACAATTGTCTTTGCCTCTTCAAACGTCACCTCCTGCTCCTCATGAGGCATCTGACCTCCTAACTTTGCCAGTAGGTCAACTTCCTCGTTGCCATGGAACATATTGGATGACTGTATGTTCAGTGGACTGCTGCAAGGTAACAAGAACGGAGGCAAGGGAGTTAAGTTCCTTGTTTTGTTAGCTTTCAATAGTCTGCAGCACAGGCAGCACATCAGAGAAGATGACAACTCTGCGGGGAATTGCATCTCTGTGAGTCAGAGTGTATTGGCTGCTGTCAACTGTGCATCTGCTTCAGCCCTGAAATTTATTGAGCACTTTCCAGTTGGTACTGATTAGCGGATATCTGTGCCATCTTTTCAATGTAATGAAGACTCCACCCTGTCCATTTCTAGTAGCGTCTTCTACTGATTATCTGTGAAAGCATGTGTCCAGCGTTCTCTTGGATCGGTCTCTTTCATGTAGTTTAGTGTAAGTACTTTCTCCCATGCTCTAAC
>CM060328.1:35866585-35871585 GCA_030674155.1 Stramonita haemastoma | reverse complement strand
TAGATATGTATTCAACTAACAAATAATCTACAGCTGACCTGAACATTGATGTCAATACACATGCACTGATTGTAATTACGTAAATCAAATAGATTAAAACCAAGAGGAGACAAAAACAAAAAGAAGAAAAAAAAATAGAGAGGAGACAGTAGGAAGAGGGCACCCCCCCCCCCCCCCCACACACACACGCAAAAAGAAGATATATATCAGATCATTTTTACAAATCTTTCTTTTTTAAGAGAGAGAGAGAGAGAGAGAGAGAGAGAGAGAGAGAGAGAGAGAGAGAGAGAGAGAGAGAGAGAGAGAGAGAGAGAGAGAGAGAGAGAGAGAGAGAGAGAGAGAGAGATTTTATTTATGTATTCTTTTATATCGAAGGTCATGGAATAAGCAGCCATGTGCTTTTTTTAAATTTTTACATCTAGTCCCTGTGTGTATGAAGTTTTGTAAATCTTGTCATCTGTTCCCACCAGCACACAATGGCCTACTCTTACCAAAAGCGGAACAGGATTTAATATGTGCGCAAGATGTATGCGAGTATGTTGAGAGAGAGAGAGAGAAGAGAGAGAGAGAGAGAGAGAGAGAGAGAGAGAGAGAGAGAGAGAGAGAGAGAGAGAGAGAGAGAGAGGAGAGAGAGAGAGAGACGCTGACGCAGTTAATTTATTCATATAGGCCTTAGCCCCTTATGAAGGGGAATGTGAACAATACAAGACACGGTATGATAAATACAGTGAAACTCATTTGATCATTAGGCACACTGCCTTATAAAGTGACTATTTGTCTAAGCTTGAAAGCCTTGTACAAAAATGAAGAAAAGTTATGTATAACTTCAGGATTTGTACAAGACATCGATAAATTCAATTTAAACAAACAAGGTTCCCTATAACACTTTGGTTGAATAAATTTTACTCTATGATTATGCAATTGTTGGCAATAAAGAACAAAGTGGACTTCATCATCCTAAGACACATTGCATAATGGACATAAATCATGATCATTATGGGCTCTATATCTTAAACGATGTACACTCAGATCAGATATACCAAGACTAAATTTTGCTGTGATGTGTTTTAATTGCTGATTCATATCAAGTTCTAAATAGCATTTTTAAAATCATGACCATTACAATATGTTCTATAAAAGTCAAACCTTTGGCTAGTGTTAATATGATAATTCATGTTCTGCCACCTGCAGTCAATCAGTCGTTGAGGAAAGACTTTAATGAACACATGAACATCACCAACACCTTGATTCAACCACACCTCTCCAAACCCTTTTTCATTTAAACAGACACACACACTTAATACCCAATTTTTCTTTCCTGATGCATCTAAATTATACAACATTTTATACGCCTTATATGGTAAATTCAGATCTTCCATTTGTAGCAACTTAATTCAATAACGAATACAGTTAACTACAGAGTTTATTTATAAAGGATATCTATTAGTTTCACCACAAATGATATCATTAGATGTTGGGTCTAACAACTCCTAAGTACTTCTTTATTACAAACAAATGAACAGATTCACAATGAACTACTGCTTTATCCAATCCCCATAATTCTGATCCATGACTGAAGAACTGGTTGAACCTGTGAGTCAAATAGCTTCATAAGCAGCCCAAGAAAATTATTATTAAGTGTGTACAGTCTTTGCATTATGTATATATATATATATATATATATATATATATATATATATATATATATATATATATATATATATATAACATACATACATACATACTACACACACACACATCACCCTAACTAAAGGTTAAAGTTAAACTGAAAAAGTTGTGCCCCTTTCATTCAGAACTAAAGATACATCAGTGCCATGAATAGGACTGGGCAGACCAGACAATTGGGCCCAGTAAATTCAGATCATATGCACACTGTCAGACACAGACAGGAAACACATACACCATACAGAGAAAGAAAGAGAAGGACAGAAAGTGAAAGGGATGATCTGACACTGTCACACTGACACATACACTGACATACATGCTTTCTAACAGAAAGGGCTGCAGATACACATTTTGATACTATTATATATATATGTATATAATATATATATATATATATATATATATAATATATATATATATATATATATATATATAATATATATATAAAACACAGTATCAAAATGTGTTATATATATATAACACAGTATCAAAATGTGTATCTGCAGCCCTTATATATATATATATATATATATATATATATATATATATATATATATATATATATATATATATATATATATATATATATATATATATATATATCTCTCTCTCTCTCTCTCTCTCTCTCTCTCTGTGTGTGTGTGTGTGTGTGGTGTGTGTGTGTGTGTGTGTGTGTGTGTGTGTGTGTGTGTGTACATATACATACATATACATACATACATATATATATATATATATAATATATATATATATATATATATATATATATATATATATATATATATATATATATATATATATATATATATATCAGGCTGCGGCTTGAAACTCTAATCATGACTATTTCTCTTCATGCCAGGACCTCTGGCCATTTTCATGAAAGTTAAACAGGCTTCCAAGTAAAACAAAACAATGCACACAGAGAACCGATTTTGACAAATGGGGTTTACCATATATATCCCTACCCTACTGTAGGCTAACCTATAGGCCTAGGCCTAGGCTTAGTCCCCACACATGTGTTGTTTCAATGCTGTCTGGTCAAAGATGCACATCAGCGCAGTTCATACCACGTATCTCGTAAAAAACACAAAAAGCAGTTACTTTAAGGGTGTGTTTAATTTCAAAAGATAAGTCATTGATGCTCAACAAAATAAGAATCAGTAGCGCCACGGCGTTGACGCCATGGTCCTTTTGTCTTGCCGGTCTTTCTCCGTCAAAAGTGGGTGGGAGCGTTGCCAAAATAGGCCTAGGCTAGGCCTCTAGGCCTAGTATAGTGCAGGTAATAAGGGAGAAGCAGGCCAGCTAGGGCCTAGCCTAGGCCTTCAGCCTAGGCGTAGCAAACGATCAGTCTTCAGAGTGTGAAATATCGTTAATTAATAGTTTGTTTGTTTATTGATTTTCGGCATTCTCGACACCTACTTTTCCCTACATTTCAGATAAGTTGTTTGTGAGAATTTTATCTACCCATTGCACCAAGTTTGAAAACTATTGCAATTAGTTCTTTGCAAAATGCAGGGATTGACTACACTAAAAGGAAGAACGGTTTGTTTTTCTTTAACTTGTGTGCAAGATGCTCTGCGTGCGCTCGCTCACGGGGCTTCGGTTTATAGTCCCATCCGAATGTTACATTCGGATACTTAATAGCACCACAAAATATCACACTAATATCTTACGCACACACTATTATCAAATCTTCTCTTTAATCTAGAACACACACACACACACAACACACACACACACACACACACACACACACACACACACACACACAACACGCGTGCGTCTAATATCACCGAGTGTGAATAGACTTTAAATTTAACAACAACAACAACGCCACACACACACACACACACACACACACACCCTGTCACTGGTAGGCTAGACCTAACGCTTTGGTAGGCCTATGGGTTACACAATGGCCCTTCGACAGAAAAAGGACACGGAAGTTTTAATTCATTGGCATTCCAGTGTAGTTTCAGTTTCAGGAACTTTAATACTGAGAACCCCACTAGAATATTGAAACAGCACAAAGTGACAAACCACTTCAGAAAAGCAGCATCATTCAGGCAAGAGACATAGCCTACTCTACACCTAGATACTAAGAAGCAACCACCCCCCAAACAAACAGGAAACAAGCAAACAAAACGGTAATGCAAAATCTGGCGAGAAGATCGTTCCAGGCTATCTCATAAGTTCAGTCCACTGTTAGTTTTTCAACATTTTATCATGGAGAAGATTGTTTTAAATCTCTTTATTAATCCCTAAAACATTTCTTGTTGATTTGGTCTAAAATAGTAGTTCCCTGCCCTAGTTCAATCGCGATCTTATTGTACACACACACACACACACACACACACACACACACACACACAACTCGTGAGGTTTTCATCGTCACCACTAGGGTCTATGTATGACTGACAAACGAGGCCGAGAGATTTCTGGCATGATGGCAAGTTTTTATTCTTAGGGCTAACCCTGACATTTCTACACGTAGATGTACTCACATGCCGATGGACCGATGACACTGACCCAGGCCTAGTGCACACACAGATTGACTGTAGGCCTAGCTTACAACAGATAACAATCAACGGAGAAGGCTGCAGGCCTACTGGTCTGTAGCTTGCTCTTGAGTGTAATAAGCTGGTTGTAGGCTAGCCTACCTAGCCTACACTAAGTCTTAAGTAAGTCTTACGCTCTCCTATTGAGGAATGTTTCCACGAATCGCGCAGTGAAACCGAAAGCATTCTCATAATAGGCATAGTCTAGTATCTAGATCTAGGCCTAATATGGAATTTTTGTTTTGTTGTTCGTTTTCGTTTGTTGGTGGTGGTCTTTTTCGTTCTTCGGCTAGAGCTCTGAGGATCACCAGTCCTATGGTGAGATATGGTGTATGCACCGTTTTTGCCCACGACAAAGTAGCCGCATTCTGATTTCAGGGATGTATGGTGGGCTTGTTCGTGTTTCCGTATCACCAACGGAGGGCATGAATTACAGGATCTTTAGCGTGCATCTTTGATCTTATGCATGAGTAGCCTATACGTAGGCCTATACACGACAGGTACAAAGGGAATTAAAGCACTTGAAGGTCTGCACTTTGAGCTGGGAAATAGTATTTTTTTTAAATCCCCACCTTTGATTCACTAGGCACTGCCGAGATTCGAACCCACGACTTATGGAGTCTGTATGAAGTTTTATTGATGGAGCAGCGTTCACTTCATGGTTCAAAGACATTTCTGCCACGTCTCCAATTTAAGACGGGTGTCAGCACGTCACAACACACACACACACACACACACACACACACACACACACAC
>CM060328.1:35819024-35863985 GCA_030674155.1 Stramonita haemastoma | reverse complement strand
TTTTGCATGTGTGTTATCAATAACAACACCTAGATATTTCACAGAGGAACTGAGGTGGAGGAGAGTTTTGTGTATGGTCCCTGCAAGCATGGCTTCAGTTTTATCGGCATTCAGCTGTAACTTGTTTTGAATCATCCAGATTTGAATATCATGAAGACAGTTCGACATATTTGTTAAGAGGGAAGGCAGATTTTCAGGAGTATCACTACTTTTCTCTGGAGTTGTCCGCTTACTGATTTTCTCTGGAGTTGTTCGCTTGCTGATTTTCTCTGGAGTTGTCCGCTTACTGATTTTCGCTGGAGTTGTCCACTCACATCTTTTCTCTGGATTTGTCCGGTTACAGATTTTCTCTGGAGTTGTCCGGTTACTCATTTTCTCTGGGTTGTCCACTCTCATCTTTCTCTGGAGTTGTCCGCTTACTGATTTTCGCTGGAGTTGTCCGCTTACTGATTTTCGCTGGAGTTGTCGCTTACTGATTTCTCTGGAGTTGTCCGCTTACTGATTTTCTCTGGAGTTGTTCGCTTGCTGATTTTCTCTGGAGTTGTCCGCTTACTGATTTTCGCTGGAGTTGTCCACTCACATCTTTTCTCTGGATTTGTCCGGTTACAGATTTTCTCTGGAGTTGTCCGTTACTCATTTTCTCTGGAGTTGTCCACTCTCATCTTTTCTCTGGAGTTGTTCGCTTACTGATTTTCGCTGGAGTTGTCCGCTTTCTGATTTTCGCTGGAGTTGTCCGCTTTCTGATTTTCGCTGGAGTTGTCCGCTTACTGATTTTCTCTGGAGTTGTTCGCTTACTGATTTTCTCTGGAGTTGTCCGCTTACTGATTTTCTCTGGATTTGTCCGGTTGCTGATTTTCTCTGGAGTTGTCCGCTTACTGATTTTCTCTGGAGTTGTCCACTCACATCTTTTGTCTGGAGTTGTCCGCTCGCATCTTTTCTGGAGTTGTCCACTTACATCTTTTCTCTGGAGTTGTCCGGTTACTAATTTTCTCTGGAGTTGCCGGTTACCGATTTTCTCTGGAGTTGTCCACTTACTGATTTTCTCTGGAGTGGGGGGTACAAGACGGGCACACTAATTTTAGCTGTGGCTGACTGGTGCGGGATAGGTGTGCTGTAGGATATATATATATATATATAATATATATATTATATAAAATCACACAGTCAGTATCCATTCTGCTCTCTGTGGTGTAGAGCTGCACTCGCTCGTAAACTTAGAGGACATAGTTGATTTTTCAATGTGAACTAAAAGGACACAGTTAGTCTTTCAATGCGACATTGAAGCAGCTGCTGTCCATAGGGAAAGCAAGTGCATCACATGACATCACCACAGTACCCTCTCCCCCCGCGACTGACCTTTTCCTCTGTGTGCTAACTGACCTTTTTCCTCTGTGTGCTAACTGACCTTTTCCTCTGTGTGCTAACTGACCTTTTTCCTCTGTGTGCTAACTGACCTTTTTCCTCTGTGTGCTAACTGACCTTTTTCCTCTGTTGCTAACTGACCTTTTTCCTCTGTGTGCTAACTGACCTTTTCCCTCTGTGTGCTAACTGACCTTTTTCCTCTGTGTGCTAACTGACCTTTCCTCTGTGTGCTAACTGACCTTTTCCTCTGTGTGCTAACTGACCTTTTTCCTCTGTGTGCTGACTGACCCCATGTCTGTCCGTCTCTGTAAAGGGCAGCAGGGCTTCGTATGCACCAGTGATGTGGATTATCTTTCATACACATTTCAGGCTTCAAAGGCATCATTACAAAGCCAAAGTTGAATTTTAAAAGTGTGTTCATATGTGGAGAAAGTGATAACAGTGCCATTCATGTTGTCAGCAAGCAGAGTGGAAACAAAATGAGGTCCAAGTGTATTTTTTTAGGAGAAGGAAGAAGCAGTAAGGTTGCAAAAGCCCTTTTTTTCAGCTGGCCTCCAGAAAATGATCGTTAGCATGCAGTACATACAGAAAATAAAGACTAAAGGAAAACAGTTCAAGTAACCAGGTAACATTCCATTAAAGAAAGGGGATGAAAGAGGGAAGGGGAGAATGGGGGGGGGGGGGGGGGGGTAGGTAGGAAAGAAGAAAGCAGAGGAAAGAAAAAAAGGTTGAGTGTTTTTTTTTTTAATGACAAATAATCAGTAAACATCTCTAGAGTTTTTTTTTTTTCAAATGACAAATGAATCAGTAAACTTCTCTAAGAGTTATTTTTTATTTAAATGACAAATAAGTAAACATCTAGAGGTTTGGGTTTTTTCAAATGACAAATGAATCGGTAAACACCTCTACAGTTTTTTTAAAATGACAAATGAATAAGTAAACATTTCGAGTTTTGGTTTTTTTTTTAAATGACAAATGAATCAGTAAACATCTAGAGGTTTGGTTGTTGTTTTTTTAAATGACAAATGAATCAGTAAACATCTCTAGAGGTTTTTTAAAAATGACAAATGAATAAGTAAACACCTAGAGGTTTTTTAAAAATGAAAAATATGTAAACATGTCTTTCTTTTTTTTTAATGACAAATAAGTAAACATCTCTAGAGGTTTTTTTAATACTAATAGGGAATGTTAACAGCATAATTGTTTGCTAGCATTAATAGGGATCATTTTATTTATCTATTCTTTTATATCAAGGATAATGGGATAAGCACTTATGTGCTCTTTTTTCATTCAGTACCTGTGTATATGCAGTTGTATAAATCTTATCTGTTCCCACCGGCACACAAAGGCCTACTCTTACGAAAAGCGGAACAGGATTAAATGTGTGCACAAGATGTCCTGCGTGCGTTCGCACACGGGGCCTCGGTTTACAGTCTCATCCGAAAGACTTTTGGGGAAAGTTAATATTAACATTTGCTAGTTTTGATGGGGAATATTAACAACATAATTATTTGTTAGTATTGAACGGGAATATTAACATATTTGTCAGTATATCAACAAGAAGGTTATCTTTCAGTATAGATGGGGAACAAGCTGATAGACTAGAATTATAGCTTTGTTATGAACACAGTGCTGTGAGGTTGACTGATCCCTGGCAGAATGTAGATGTTGGACAGTTTGGCCACCTAAGGGAAGTCATTGTGCTGCCTCTATTTATTTATTTATTTATTTATTTTTTTTTCATTCTTTTATATTGAGGATAATGGAATAAGCACTCGTATGCTATTATGATGTTATTCATGGAGGTTGTAGTCGTCCTTTATTTGGGGGACAGTACAGCTGAGTAGTGCAGTATGGTCTTCTTTAGTGGAGGGGTGACTGACTGACTGACTGACTGACTGACTGACTGACTGACTGACTGACGGTGATAAAGCCAGTGCAGACGTTGTCTAGCAAGCGGACTCCAGTGACCATAATTGTGCTGTTTTTATTTTTATTTTATTTTATTTATTGTATTCTTTTATATTCAGGATAATGGAATAAGCACTCGTATGCTATTTTGATGTTATTCATGGAGGTTATAGTCGTCGTTTATTTGGGGACAGTACAGCTCAGTAGTGCAGTATGGTCTTCTTTTGTGGAGGGGTGACCACCATGTAGGGACTAACAGTGTGGTTTTCTTAGTGGAGGGGTGACTGACTGACTGACTGACTGACTGACTGTCTGACTGACTGTGATAAAGCCAGTGCAGACGCTGGCTAGCAAGCGGACTCCAGTGGCCATGATCGTACTGTCAGGGCTTCATTCACCTGGTACAGGCTTCACCTTCCTCATGTGACAAGTGTGCTTTTAAGATGTTAAAAAAAAAAAAAGCCACCAGGAAATAAGTACTATATCCCATAAAAATCTTATACCTGTGAAACATGAAAATAGTAGTGCGCTTTGTATGATGGATGGGGGCGAGCACGTATTTAGTACTTGTGTGTGTGAGTGGTGTGAATGTGTGTGCGTGTGTCTTGTGTGTTTGTGTGTGATTTATTTATTTTATTCTTTTATATTGATGATAATGGAATAAGCACTCATGTGCTTTTTTACATCCAGTCCCCATGTGTATGCAGTTTTTGTAAATCGTGTCATCTGTTCCCACCGGCACATGATGGCCTACTCTTATGAAAAGCGGAACAGGATTTAACGTGTGCACAAGATGTTCTGCATGCGTTCGCACACGGGGCCTTGGTTTATAGTCTCATCCGAAGGACTTTTGGGGAGAGTGGAGTTAGCACTGATGTTAACTCCAGAGGAAAAATCCCCTCAACCGGGAATCGAACCCGAACACAATGTTCTGACCACTAGGCTATCCCGTCCCCCTACAGTGAGAAAGAAAAAGTGTTCACAATGTTGATTGTCTGGAATAATTTTTGAACCTGTAGTATTTGTATTGCACTATTGGATCTCAACCTTTGTCATTCAGGTCATTCACATGTGGCTTTATTGTGGAATGTATGTATGTGGAAGGGGAAAAGGAGAAAGTTTTTTATTTTAAAAAAATATTTATGAACAGGAAAGGGTATACCTGATGCATGTAAATATGTGTATATACCTGATGCATGTAAATATGTGTACATTCTGCAAATTCAAAAAGAGAAAACTAAATAACTGAACTTGTGACTAGATTGGAGACATTTTTTTCATGCTTTTTTTTTTTACCTAGTTCAATAGTTTCAGTATAAAGGTTTTTGAATTTATTTTAGTACTTTTATTAAAGGGACTATTAGCACTATTAAATTAATATTACTTTGGTTTGTGGATAGGCCTTTTTTTTGTTGTTTTATTTGTGGTTTTTTGTTTTTGTTTGTATGTGTAGGGTTTTTTATTTATTGATATAATCATAAATCATTACTATAATTCTTCCTTTTGCCGTTTATGTTTTCCCCCTTGATACCCCCTGCCCATTCATTCTCACCCTCCTACCCTTTACTGTTTTTGTTTATTTTGTCTGGTTTTGTTGTTTTTTTGTTTGTATATTTGTTAGTGTTTATGTTTTCTCTCAGTGGTGATGGGTATTACCATATGGTATTGTTGCGTTTTTTTTTTTCTTCCTTCTAATGTATAAAGTATGAAGTGAAGTATGGAGATATTATCCGACTTAAATTGCTTATTGACATATTCTGTACTTTAAGTTTTAAATAATGGTATTAGTGACATTGTAACTGATAAAAGCTGTTTGTGTGACACCATATGATTTTTTAAAAACTTGAAATGCGTGCATGCACGGACGTGCATACATGCTGTGTGGATGAGCATGCGCAAACTGTGTGTATATGTATGTACGTGTATGTGTGAGTGTGTGACTTTTGAGTGTTTTTTTTTCTTCTGTTTTTGTTGTTAGTGTTGTTGCTTGTATTTTCTATAGGCATATTTTATTTTTAAGGCTGATGAAATCATGTTAGTTAATGTTGGTGAAATGCTTTTTTATGCTTTTGTTTTTTGTTTTTTTTTGGTTTGTTTTTTTTGTGTGTTTTTTTTCTTTATGTAGATGGCTTGATAAAAAAAAAAGCAAATCAATGCTTATTCAATGTACCATCTGGAAATAAAAATTTGATTTGATTTGATTCTGGTTTTTTCTTTTTGTTAGTTATTATTTGTACAGTTGAACACCAGGAGTTTGGTATTGTTAATGTGGATTTTTGGTTGTGTACATTGATAAAATTGTTTGCTGATAAAAGAAATAAATATTGAAAGCTTCATTGCTGTCCATGTCTGGATTTTCCGCTTGTTCTCTGTCCACTTTCCCTCTCTGTCTGTTCCTCATCTGTGTCGCTCCCTCCTTCCCCTGTCTGTCCCTCCATCCCTCTGTCCCTTTTTCTCTCCTCTGTCTATCCCACCCTCTCTCTCTCCTGTCTGTCCCTCCCTGTCTCCATATTTGGTTGTTGGTCTTTCTCATCTCTGTCTCTTTCCTGTCTGCTCTTTGTGTGGTTGGTGTTTCTCTCTCTCTCTCTCTCTCTCTCTCTTCTTCTGTTCTCTCTCTCTCTCTCTCTCTCTCTCTCTGCTTTTGTGTTTCTCTCTCTCTCTTCTCTCTCTCTCTCTCTCTCTCTGATAGCCTAGTGGTCAGAACATTGTGCTGGCAATTTGACGACCCGGGTTCAAATCTGGTCGAGATTTTTGCACCTGAGTTAACATCAGTGCTGACTTCACTCTCCCCAAAAGTCCTTTGGATGAGACTTTAAACCGAGACCCCATGTGCGAAAGCACGCAGAACATATTGCGCACACGTTAAATCCTGTTCCGCTTTTCGTAAGAGTAGGCCATCATGTGCCGGTGGGAACAGATATTTACAAAACTGCATACACACGGGGACTGGATGTAAAAAAGCACGAGTGCTTATTCCATTATCCTCAATATAAAAGAATAAATAAATCAATCAATCAATCTCTCTGTGCAATGGACAAGTCACACCACCAGCCAGAGGAGGAAAAGTTGTCTCCTCTTTCTTTTCTCCCTGTTGCTCTTGCTTGAGACTATAAACACAGGTCCTGTGTGCCATTATTCTCACATCTTGCACACATATTACAACCCATTCAACATTTTGGGAGAGTTAGGCCGTATGTGCCAGTGGGAACGGATGACAAAATTAACCAAAACCGCGCACAGGAAATGGATGTAAAAAAAAAACACCAGCAGATAAATGATTATTTAATTTCTTAAAAATAAAGAGTTTTGTTCATGTTCGTGAGTGAGTGAGTGAGTTCATGCAAACAAGGGATTAAATATCTATTAAGATCAAAAACATTTGTCATTCAAATCATGACCAACACAGTCATGTACACACACACACCATAAATGGGTACATACACATAGTGGCACCTTCCCTCCTTCATATCTACACATGCATGCACATGGGACGGGATAGCCTGGTAGTCAAGAGTGATGTGCTCGTGATCTGTCGACCTGGTTTGAATCTCATTCAAGAGGATTTTTTGTCTGGAGTTCACATCAGTGCCAACTCCACTCCCCCCCACCCCCCCTCCCAAAGTCCACTTCAGATAAGACTATCAGCTAAAGTCCTGTGTGTGAACGCATGCAGAACATCTTGCACAGTTTATTCTATTATCCTCAAAATAAAAGAATGAATAAATAAATAAAACCACACGGAAAGGCACACACAAATTTCACAAATCCTGTGTATCCTCAAAATAAAAGAATAAATAAATAAATAAAATAAAATAACACACAGAAAGGCACACACAGATTTCAGAAATCCTGCATATTTATTAACAGCAAAATGCAAAATCTTCACTGTCTTGACAGGAACATGAAAAAGGACAGGGTTTTTAATGTGTGAAAAATTTCCACCGCTTTGATAATAAAAATCAGCAAACAAATCAAAGCGCTTGCATGCAAATCAATTACACGCATGCAACCATTCACAAATATTAAGATTAAAAATTATCACTCATACACACACACACACACACACACACACACACACATACACAGAGGGGGACGGGAAAGCCTGGTGGTCAGAATGATGCACTCGTGATCTGCTGGCCTGGGTTCGAGTCTCATTCAAGAGGATTTTTACTCTGGAGTTAACATCAGTGCCAACTCCACTTCAAAAAGTCCTTCAGATGAGATAAAACCGAGGTCTCATGTGTAAACTCACGCAGAACATCTTGTGCACACATTAACACCCGTTTTACTTTTTGGAAGAGTACGCCATTGTGTGCTGGTGGGATCATATGTCAAAATTGACAAAACTGCATACACATGGGGTGTAAAAAAGCATATAAATGCTTATATATTGAGGGTTGCCTGCCAGAAGCGGCTATCGCCGTTCGATGCAGTTTCGAGAAAATGGCATTTGAAAGTTTCACATCGCTGTGAGCTTTGTGCCTTTTATGCTGTATTCTTTAGCCAGTGAGAATTACTGTATCACGTATATCCACTTTCCATAGCTAAAATGATGATGGCAACAAGTATTGTTTTTATTTGATAAATCTATCTTATCCAACACAAGTAGGAGTTGAACGTTTCAGACAGAGGAGTAGTGAAAAGCAACCGGGATGCCCTTATTGCTCAAGCTGCTGGGGCCGCCTCTCGCGTGAGGGCTTTGGAGGGAAAGTAAACTAACTTGGCACATCTTAGCTGCCTAGGCTATGGTCGGCATGTTGGGCAAGCTTATAATGTGTCAACTCTTTCACCCCAGGTGTTGGTTACGTGGCTATGGCCAATTACCGTACAGATTAGTTGAAGTCTGTCCCGAGCCTAAGGCTCATCAGGCCGGTGCTTATCCTGGTTTCTGTGGCGTTAAGCGACTAAGTCATAGACTCCCCCCTGGATAGGACGCCAGTCTATCGCAGGGTTAACCCCCAACACAAGGTTGGTACCCCTTTCACACCTGGGTGGGGTGAGAAAATAGCCGTAAAGTGCCTTTTCCAAGGGCACAAGCCATAGTCGAAAGCTGGGATCGAACCTGCAACCTTTAGATTACGAGTCCAACGCCCTAACCACTAGACTATGGCGGCGGCTACCGCATGGATAGATGGACCGCTCTCTTTCTCAAGGGGATCAACCAGATGTGATTTAATCTTGATTGCTGCCATTTTTCATGACTGACACCATGAAGGGAAGAAGTGAGAGAACATTACAGAACATTTAAACAAAATTCGCTCACAGAGAACACTCGAACTTGAATATTTTATCGAATATTTTATTGAGGATAACTGAATAAGTCCGAGGTTGTTTTTTTTTTTTACATCAGGCCCTCAGAAAATAAAAAATACCAACAACAAGAAACAAGCCAAACAAACATAATTGAATCCGTAAGTGGATAAATAAATCAATGAAACAATAACAAAAGCAATCATTTAAGCTTTTAAACAATAACTACCAAAAATATCCAATCATATCTTTTGCTTCCCACCACACACACATACACACGCGCGCACACGTGCATTAATATATATGCCCTTCGATGAAATAGATAATCCAACCCCATATTCAAATTTACCAATTCAATCCTTTCTCAATTATGAGGACAAAATGTATTTCTCGCATTTTTATTGAATAGATAATAAAGAAAAATTCATATAACATAATTTTATGGTATTAGAAATAAAAGCAAATACATACACACACATGCATGTGCGCACGTACACACACGCATGCATGTATGCACACACACACATGAGCACGCTCACACACACACACACGCATGCATGTATGCACACACACACATGAGCACACTCACACACACACACGCACACATGAGTGCGCACACACACACATACACATGTACGCATACACACACACACACACAACCACACCAACACACACACACACACTCAACAAAACGCATGCACACACGCACATACACAGAGGATTTTTTCCGTGCCGACTCCACTCTCCCTAAAATTCCTTTGGATGAGACTATAAATCAAGTCCGGTGTGCAAATACACGTTAAACATCTTGCACTCAAGTTAATAAAACCTGCTATGCTTTTTGAAAAAGTAGGCCATTGTGTACCTGTGGGAATGGATGACAAAATTTACAAAACTGCATACACATAGACACTGGATTTGAAAAGCACACGAAAGCTTTTTCCATTATCCTAATATAAAAGAATAAAATAAATTGAAAAAGAATCAAACATATACGCACACATGCACCCATCACATACGCACACGCACGCACGCGCACACACACACAAGATTGATTCTTTGACAAGAAGTAACAATGTACGTTTTGTTTGATTAGAACACAGGAGATCAAGAAGCAGTATTTATGCACCCCCCAAAATATGCACAAAACTTGCAGTTCACATTTCTTATTTTTGCAAGTGAGAGAAAGAAGGTTGCTCTCTCTCTCTCTCTCTCACGCACATGCGCGCAGAATGGATGACAAAAATAGCAAAACTGCATACACACGGGAAAGGAATATAAAAGAGCACACGAGTTGACCAATGGATAAATTTGAAAGGTGAGATTTGCCAATGGGCCTGACCTTACCTGGAAATCAGCTGAAAATTAACTTAAGACCATCCAATAGCCTGGCTATGGAACAAAACCTCCTACTTTCAACTGAGAAGAGGAGAGGAGGCAGTGAGTAGAGGGGGATGACATTCTAGGACACTATGGATACTTCAGCCAGTTTTAGCCACTTTGAAGTGTTTACACTAGGCTGCCATCCTTCAAAGATCCTACTAGTCTAGTTAGTTGGCTGCTAGAGCAGAGAGAGAGAGACGACAGACAGAGACAGAGAGACAGAGAGGGGGGGGGGGGCTCCAGGTGTGGGGCTTGATTAGCTTAATCCTCTAACACACAGGAAAGGAGCACAGGTACTCAGCAGGGCTTACCTCCAGGCTTCTTTGCAGGAGGCATAGGGCAGGAGGGGACAGAATCTTTGACATGGTCTCCACACATCCTTAAACAGGAAACAGGAGGGGGTGGGGGCAACAACGCCATGTCACACACCTTGGTGACATAGTACAAACAGCTCAGTTTTTCACATTATAGGCCTAATCTGCACTTTCACTCACTCACTGAGCCAGGCCACTTAGAACAAGGGGATGGGGAATAGAGCAGAGTGTTTGCCTCTTATCTTTACAGCCCTACCTGCCACAAAGCCAATTGGCTAGATGTACACAGCCAGAGTTTTATCTAACAGCACTCCAACACTCTCCCAACAGTTTGGACAGGGTGTCGGAAACACACTTGATTCAAAGCTTTGATGAAGACCAACTTACAAGGAAATCTTCCTCTTTAGAACCACTGACCTAAGCAAATAACAAAGTTTAGCCAAATGGAATGCATTCTTTCTGTAGGGGGGGGGGGGGGAGCAGGAGAGGAGGGGGGCGTAATTCAAATGTTATAGTGCACACAAATGCTCACTATAACAACATGCATTATAATATTTCAAATTTTGCTTGTAAAATAAAGAATTTGATAAACTTCAGTATTCAAAATCTTTACCTTTAAACTTTACTTACAGTCCTATTCCTGTGCAAACGCAGTTAGAGAATTAAGCTAATCAAGCCCCGCACTATTTCTGTCTCCATGTATAAGCAGAATGTTGCTGCTGCATCCCTCTGTTATTAGATGACAAACTAGGATTTACAGAAACTCGCACTTTCCCAACCTCCAGGGGTGAATAAGTACAAGTGGCCAGCTTGTGCAGGGTTAAAACAAAGACGCCTGTAGCCTTTTTGCCTCTGACTGCTTTGAACATCCCAGATATACTTTTTGGGCAGGACAAATGAAATCAGATTGGAAGATAATCTTGCATTGCCAGTAGTGGCCTTCCTTATATGGCCAGGACCGGCGGTATATGGAATTAACACGGGTAGATATTTGGACTGCGAGAAACGGCTAGCCTACTCTGGGCTTTCCGGCAAGTTAGGGATGGGTGAGAACTCTGATGAGCTGGTATGGTTTTTGTGAATAACTACTTAAAAATCAATCACAGCCACAAGACTTTTTGTAGCAAGAAAGTATAAGCTGAAAAGAGTTGCCACATGCTAAAAAGTGAAAAAGTGAAAAAATGGCCGATAGCCGCTTCTGGCAGGCAACCTCGATATATAACCATATCCACCACATATCCATGCACATCAACATGATGATTATACCCACCTATTTTGTCACATTAGTATATGTGGACCACATGAGTTGTATTGCACCAGAGGCCAATTTTTAGTTATTGATATGTTACTAATGTGCAATAAAGTGGCTATACAATACAAAAAAGATCGAAAATCGGACAATATATGAAAAGTTATTACAAAATGAAATGATAGACTGCAAGAAATGACAAAATGAGAAATTGACAAGTTAAGCATCCTAATAGGTGGTCAGAATAAAGGCTTTGGTATTTTCAAAACATGTTTAAAGGCAAAAGAAAACAAAATTATGCATGGATATTTCATGACATGGTAGAATGATCGCTACAGTTTTAAAATCAATCAAAATCTCAAAATCGACAACCTGACCCCCACCTGCCTAAAATGGCTCCTAGCAGAAAAGTGGGTCAGGGGCTAAGTGACTCATTTCGTGGTGGAGCATCACATATTACAAATATTTTGTAGCATTCATCCAGTCCAGGTCTATGCATTCAAGTGACTCACATGTCAACTTTGAGAGGAATGGAGTCAGTACTGAAGTTAACTCCAGAAGGAAAAATCCCCTTAAAGGGGTGTCTGAGTGGTGGCTGAAAACTGGCCTCATTTGTGGGCTGTTAAATCTTAAGCCCAACGCTCTAACCACTAAGCTATCCCCCCACCCCCATATAAACTCTTTTTAAAGGTAAAACTCACTTTTTTAAAAGATAAAACATAGAGACACGCACTATAAAGAAACACCAGATGACTAGCCGATGAGAGAGCAAGATCGCTAAAATAAACAGGTCGCACGACTTTAAAGTTTCACGGTCTAAATCTCAAATAAAAATGCTCTGGAACAAGAACATAATCAAGATAAGACAACATCTACACATTCACTATGTTTTTGCACAGTTGAAACAGTTTTTATAAGAAAGCACAATAATTTGACTGTACACCCCCCCCCCCCCCCCCCCCCCCCGAAAAAAACCCCAACCCCACCCTACCCTACACTGCTATTGATGTTCATTAAACAGTTGATGAAGCTCGCAGAGTTTTTCTACATAGCTGCCACTGACAAGACCAAGAGAGAGAACTGTGATTCACTGCTGTCTATGTCCACATCGAAGTGAGCTGAATCCACCTCCACTCTGATTGGCTGTTGTGACAGACGGGGCGCTTTGATTGGCCAGGCAGGTTGAGGTGATGGCGGTGAAGCTGTTGACAAGTGCAGACAAATTTTTTTAGAACAAAGTAGGCAGAAATTATCACCTTAAAATTGTGTTTATTCACACAATTTACACACACAAAACATAGTATAATACAGCGCACTTCAGTACAATGCAATAAAACATGTACAATACTAAACTATACTATACATCTTGTCTTGTATTACCATACTATACTATACTATCTTGTCTTGTATGTACCATACTATACTATACTATCTTGTCTTGTATGTACCATACTATACTATACTATTTGTCTTGTATGTACCATACTATACTATACTATCTTGTCTTGTATGTACCATACTATACTATACTATCTTGTCTTGTATGTACCATACTTTTCTACCTTGTCTTGTATCAGCCCATATCCTACTTTATCGTAACATACCATACACATCATACCCCACCATTTCTTAAACTATAATTATTATATCTGTCTTACTAATAATACTATATCAAACCATATTCTACAGTACCCTAGCCACACTGTACTACATCATATCCTACCATAATCATTGTACCATACAGAATACTGTTCAGGTGGATCCGTGGTCTAGAGGTAATATACCTGTCTAAAAAGCAAGAAATTGTGGGTTCGAGTCCCATTGGCCCTGTTCACTAGCTCTTGAGAGACGGCAGGGTGCTGGTCTTTTTGGATGAGACGATAAACCCAAGCCCCATGCTCAATACACATTTAGCACACATAAAAGAACTCACGGCAACAACTGAGTTGACTCTGGCGAAATTCTGGAGTAGAAAAGCCACTCCAATAGAAAAACAAATATACAGACAGGAAAGGACCACAACAGGTGGAGCCACTTTTGCGATACTAACATGCTCTCCCCAGGGAAAGCAGCCTGAATTTCAAACAGAGAAATCTGCTGCGACTGTAAGTGGTATACATATATACCATACCATGATGACGAAATTGACAAAACTACATAAACACCAGGACTGGATGTAAAAAGGCATGAGTGCTTATTCCTGTGTGCGAAACACTTTGCGCACATGTAAAAACCTGTTCTGCTTTTCAAAAGAGTAGATTATTGTGTGCTGATGGGAACGGATGCAAAATTTACCAAACTGCACACACACAGGGACAGGATGTAAAAAAGCACATGTGTGCTTACTTCATTATTCTCGAAATAAAAGACTGATAATAATAATTACATAATTCTCAAATAAAAAGTAAAATAAATTTATTTTTAAAAAATACCATACCATATACAGAATAACAATACAATGCCACACACAATACGACAAAACAAAAGAACCGAACTCCCCCCACCACCCTGTATGTGTTCACCTTGAAGACAGCTCCAGACGGACAGTGCCAAACAACGCCTTCCACCTTGTTGCCGTCTGTCTCTGCTGCCTCAGATCCGAACCACTGATGCATGGCGACACTTTGTACAGGTGAGGGGCAGGTGACCGGCAGTGACCCGTGAACCACTAACAGGTGTATGGGAGTCTGCTTCGATGCTAAACCTGGAATCGTAAGTTGCATTTAAGGTAATGCAGAAGAAGAAGATATGTTGCATTTTAGTTACTGGTATACATTTTTTCCCTCTTGTCTAGGTTTCTGTGTTTTACTGCAGCTTATTATTTATTCATTTATTCATTATTTAAAATTCTTTTTAAAAAATATTTTACCTTTATTTGTTTTGTTGATTA
This sequence comes from Stramonita haemastoma, assembly GCA_030674155.1. Lineage (NCBI taxonomy): Eukaryota > Metazoa > Mollusca > Gastropoda > Neogastropoda > Muricidae > Stramonita > Stramonita haemastoma. Next base: position 35,849,626 of record CM060328.1, on the reverse strand, counting down.
GAGCAGATAAGCATAAAGAACTCATGATCTTGTTGCAGTCTGGCCCTCTAGAATGTAATAAAAGTTAAAGAATGGCTAGGAACAGATCAGAAATAGGAATAGGTGAGAAATATTAAAAAGACATACACACTGGTGACATGTTTAGACGTCTTCCTTAAAACCCTTTCAGTACGGTAAGCCGGTTTTCCGGCTCAACTTCCACTACCCATCAGTCCTGTAAGGAGAAAACCGACGCAATCGAATTTTCTTCAATTCTTGGGTTTCTGAGGTGCAGAAGAGTGCTAAAATGGTACCTCCGTAAATTTTACATACACACACAGCGAAGCTTTATAAACATTCTCATGGGAGAGAAAAAGCATTGTTTGCCACATCATAACTATTTTCCAGAATCCGTTGATGCCAGTTAGCCGCATGACAGGTCACTATAAAGAAACCCTCCTCTGGTACCGTTATCGCCGGAATAACAGCTGACAGGACTGAAGGGAAGAGCGCTGGGGCAGAAATTCAGGATAGGGGAAGTAATTGTCTGCAGATATTCAGTACTGTAAGGGCTAAAGTCAATATGGTGAGTGGGAAAAATAGTTTGCAAATACAAAATCTCGTTCACAGTAAGCCTCAGATTAAATATCGAAAAACACTGAAGAAAACAAAGACCAAGAAAGAATCTGAACAAAAGACAAGGAAAAAAATGCTTCTACTTTTACCCTTGTCCTTCTCCCACCTGTTCATGCTCTGTGTTTCCTTCTCCCACCAAGAACACTCCAATTTACTCTCTGTGAACATACACCTGCACCAGTGTATGCCTCACTCCAATTTACTCTCTGTGAACATACACCTACACCATGCAGCCTCACTCCAATTTACTCTCTGTGAACATACACCTACACCAGTGCATGCCTCACTCCAATTTACTCTCTGTGACCATACACCTACACCAGTGCATGCCTCACTCCAATTTACTCTCTGTGAACATACACCTACACCAGTGCATGCCTCACCCAATTACTCCTGTGAACATACACCTACACCATTATCCTCACTCCAATTTACTCTCGTGAACAACACCTACACCATTATGCCTCACTCCAATTTACTCCTGTGAACATACACCTACACAGTGTATGCCTATCACAGAATACCCCCCGCCCCAAACCACATTTGCCCCTCCACCAAGAGTGTACGTGGGGGCACTGCACTGATAAACACACCAGCTCTCTCCATCTGTGGCAATCATGTACAAATGCCTGAGACTCACCATGATATCTATGTCACTTATTTATGATTTTTTTTTTTAAAGAAAAGCACAAAAAACAACAACAAAACTGCTCCCTTAACAAAAATAAAACAACAACAAAAAACGTGTAAAGCACACACACACTTTCTCCAGGAATGCATTACCTACCATAAGGATTTCCATTAACGTGGTTCCGATCAGTTCACAGATTTTGCCACACAGCTCCGACAGGGGCCGACACCTAACCACCAGTTCTTCGCTTGCCTCCCCTGGGCACAATACCACACGCCGAGGCCGAGGTCAAGGTCCACAGAGGTCAGTTGCCAACAGTACTGTCGAGACATCTTCTCCACCAGCACCCAGCCTACACAAATGAAAAACAACAACTGAAAACAACAACTGAGGCAAGACGTTATTTGATGTGTTTTTTTTCTCCATATCTACACCAATGAAAAACAACAACTGAGACAAGACGTTATTGGATGTGTTTTTTTCTCCAATCTACACATGAAAACAACACTGAAACAACAACTGAAACAACTACTAAAAACTACTGAAAACAACAACTGAGACAAGACATTATTTGATGTGGTTTTTACTTGATATCAACACAAATGAAAAACAACAACTGAAAACAACTACTGAAAACAACAACTGAGACAAGACATTATTTGATGTGGTTTTTTTCTCCATTTCCACACACACACACACAAAAACCTGAGACAAGACATTATTTAATGTGGTTTCTACTCCATTTCTTCTTCCAGTCCTTCAGGAGTCCTTGTGCCATTGCTAATGTCTTGAAAAGATAAAAACTTTTTTCCCCCCATTCCTTGGTTAGAGCTCTGATGTTCACCATAGGTGTGACCATTTTTCCACACCATTAAGGTAGCCACATTTTGAGGGTACAGTTGGGAATTGAACCTGACAATTTTGTTTCCAGAACAGTTGGGAGGTACCTCCCTGCTCTTTTTGATTTTCAATTATCTTGGATTCTTTCGATGTGCACAAATCTGTATGCACATAGGTCAAATCTTAAAAATGCATGCACACAAATATTTTGTTTAAGACACCATCCCTAAAGTTGGAGTACAGCTATGTAAAGAGGGGGGGGGGGGGAAGAAGATGGGTCATACATACACAAAAATCTACCATCGGTGAACCTCAGAGCTCTAGCCAAGATTCAAGATTCAAGATTATTCGCCTTTGACCCTCTTGGGGCATGGAGATTCAAACAAAATCAACTGTAACATATATAATTTGCATTAATAGAATACGTTCATACACAGAATTTTTCACAGAATAAAAATATAGTCAACCTTTCATTAATATCAGCACTTTACTCTTAAGTATGAATTGCTAAGTTTTAATAACATATTAAAACTATTAGTTAAACATATAACAAAGGAACCAAAAACAACTCCACAGTAAACCATTTCAAACAGCCAGAGTCTGTCTGACAACAGAACACCTACCTGGAGTGTGGCCCAGTTTGTCAGGCTGCGGAACACCACCAACAACTTCAATGCCTGAAGCTGGAATCCAGGCAGAGGCACCTCCTGAATATGGAATAAAAAAAAAAAAAAAAAAAAAAAGCCCTATGTTTTAGATTTCTGTACCTTGCATTTAGCAGATTTGCTATATGTTTTTCTTAACTAGTACAGGTTAAGAGTCATTTCAACAACCTAAGCGTTAGGTCACATTAACAGGTATGCTCATGGCACACTGGTACAAAAAGTCCTGATTCATAGACTGTAGCATACTGGGATGTAGTCTGTGTTAATCTTAATGGCTGATCCCGAGTAGTTTTGTTGTTGTTGTTGCTTGTTGTGTTTTTTTCCTTCTGGCTTTTGTTGTTGTTGTTCCTCGACTAGAGCTCTAGAGATTCACCAACGGTGAGATTTTTTTGTGTATGCGACCATTTTTGCCAACAATTAATTAAGGTAGCCATATTTTGACTTCAGAGGCAATTCTAAACACATTACCATGCATGTTTTTGTTTTTTTTAAATATATTTTTGTGTCATCTGTTCTTACTGGCATGAATGGCCTACTCTTCCGAAAAGCAGAATCAGTTTCAACATGTACACAAAATGTTTTACATGTTTTTGCAAATGAGAATCACAATGAGATTGAAAGTACACACTGGATGAGAAGTTCACATATATCGACTTTTTCAAAAACCTCGCCATATAGGCAGCCATACTTACAACTTCAGAGGAATTTTTTCTTCTTTAAAGGGAACGCAGGTTGTTATGACTGAAGACAATCTCAACATAACATTTGGAAACATAAACATTTTAATGTTAAAAGTTAAAGTCTGTCCCGAGCCATAAGCTCATCAGGCCGGTGCTTATCCCGTTTCTGTGGCATTAAGCGACTGAGAGTCATAGACTCCCCCCTGGATAGGACGCCAGTCTATCGCAGGGTTAACCCCAACACAAGGTTGGTACCCTTTTACACCTGGGTGGGGTGAGAAAATAGCCGTAAAGTGCCTTTTCCAAGGGCACAACGCCATAGCGGAATAGCTGGGATCGAACCCGCAACCTTTAGATTACGAGTACAACGCCCTAACCACTAGCCACAGCGCGGCTAAACATTTTAATGTAGGGGTTGGCAATTACTGAGTTAGCTGACATCAACAACTGACACGGCTTTCAACCTGGGTCAAGGAAGATGTTTGATGGGATTTTCCCTGGAGCTGTAACTGAACAACAACAACAACAAAAATACTGTGCAACTTATCTAACTTTCTAGAGATGATCTACATCAGCATAGGTAAGATAAAAGTGTCACATAACCTATAAAGTTGTATGGGAGCGAGACGTCAGAGACCTCAGCTTCTCTAGGGGCCAGCATATTGAGGGCGGCGCCCATCTCCTCTCCCTTACTGCTATACCTTCCCTGACCCTAAAGAGGGCAGGTACCCATTTACAGCTGGGTGTACTGGGGGACTGTACTGAAGCCAAGGTATGCAAGTGGTCACCCATCCAATTGGTAACCACGCTTGATGCTGCTTAACATTGGCTGGGGGAAAGTGAGTACTCTGACCACTGAGCTATCCTGTCCCCACATCAGCATAGAAAGTTGTAAATTTGCTCTCACCTTAAAATCCTTCTCAGGGTCCCAGCTGAGAGAAGGGCCCCCCCCCTTCAGTCTGTTGCGATTCCTTCCACGCCTTCAGCCTGGTCTGGTAGCACTGGAACTTCTTGTCGCCCTGTTTGTTCCAAGGGCTTTCTGTCCAGCCGCGCCCACAGCCATGGCACACCTGGTGGAAACATGGAGCATACCTTATTTATTTATTTATCTATTACCACTTTATGTCGCAGCAGATTTCTCTGCGTGAAATTCGGGCTGCTCTCACCGGGGAGAGCGCGTCACCACAAGTACAGGCCTACCCATTTTTGTTCTTTTTCCTGTCTGCAGCTGTATTTGTTTCCCTATCAGAGTGGCTTTCTTTCTACAGAATTTTGCCTGGGACAACCCTCTTTTTGCTGTGGGTTCTTTTACGTGCGCTATATAATGACATGTAACACACAGGACCTCAGTTTTTCGTCTCATCCGAAAGACAAGCGCTCAGACCATCACTCATGGTCTAATTGATGGGGAAAAGTTTTGAGCCCCAACGGGATTCGAACCACCGCACACTCCGACCTGGACTTTTCGCTTTCTAGACAGGTGTGTTACTTCTAGACCACCAATCCATCTGAAGTGATAGGATGTCACCATGTTCTACACTGATGTCTGATAATAAGTGATATGGAGCATTGTAGGTCGGTTGCTTTTATCTGTTCTACATGCAGTTTGTAATAATGTAAGATGACTTAGTTTCAAGTGTATCTAATAGAAGTGTTTCGGTATAACACATTTGTTCAATTTTGTTTACGAGAATGTTTCTACTCATCACAAGATGTTAGGCATTGAAATTAATGTAAATTGTTAATAAATCTCTTTTTACTAAAAATGTTAGATTCATGATGATCAAAAGAAGAAGAAGAAAGAAACAGGAATTAGAACAGAAACAAAGTGAAGAAAACTATAAGAGCACACTGGTCTGAAAAAAAAACCCACTCAATTTTTACATCATGTATATGTGGCTTTTTCCCCTTTCTCTGTGTGTGAGTGCAACTATGGTGTGTTGTGGGGGGGGGGGGGGGGGGGGGGGGGTGGGTAGAGGGGGGAAAGGAAGCTGCTTTACCCAAGGCAAAGCGTGATGTCATTGTCACATGTGTGTGCGTGCGCGCGTGCGTGCGTGTGTGTGTATGCATACATCATGTATGATCATGTGAAAGCATATTTATAAACTATAACTATATAAGTGTGTGTGACCGAGTTTCAGTTTTTTGTGCAGGCATGCATGCCAGCTTGCAAACTTGTGTTTTGCATTGATATATAAAATTTGCACTTCTGCTTCTGACTTTGTAGTTCATATAATCTCATATCCCTGTCCCCTCCTTATTAGTAAAGTACCACTATATCAATTTTTTTCCCTAAGCACGGCTATCCCCTATGTGAGTGTGAAGAGTTAATTCGTTTTTATACATGTACTCAACATCATACAGTCACCCATTCCTTTACTTTCCAGTACCTTAATACTCCTGCACCAGACAGCGTGTTCCATCCACTTTCTCCGTAGCACTGGCAGCTTCAAGGTCATGAGCATCCACGTCTGGGTTCAACTGATCCGAGGCTGTGACCTTGAAGCGTTGGTTGGCTGTCTTGTTTGATGGCACGTTGTGTACGCCAGTCATATACACACAGGACATCTTCTGCTGTACTGCGATGCATGACGATGCTATGGTGTGTCCTGATTGGAAAAGAAACCAATGTACAATCAGATTTTTTCTCTCCATCAGCAATAAATTCATGACAAGCATATAATTTAATAGTCCAACAGTTGCTTGCCTCTGCTAGCTTTTGGACTCATCACAAGTCCTTTGTCTAGCCAGATGGCAGAGGTAACTTGTGTTGAGCAGTTTTAAATACCCATGTATTTTTTCACCATGATTAACTTTACTACTTGGTGTCTGAAAGTGAAAGTGAAACAAGATGCCTTCTCCTCTCCGAACCACTCAATATATAATTTATGTGTCGACTTTGCAAGGCAGTACATTCTTTTTTGCACATGTATTTGTATGCACAAGGACATGAGCGTGAATGTATACAATGTGTGTGTGTGTGTGTGTGTGTGTGTGTGTGTGTGTGTGTGTGTGTGTGTGTGTGTGTGTGTGTGTGTATGTGTATGTGTTAGTCTATACACATGTTATGATACATGTACACCACAGTCACAAACACACACCTTCACACACACCTTCACACACACAGTCACACACACAGTCACACACACAGTCACACACACACACACACACACACACACACCACACACACACGGGTTCGCGCTAGGATTTTTTAAAACCGGTACTGCGAGTTGCCATTTCAGAGATATCTTGACCAACTCCCCCAAAATCAATCCCCAGAAAATAAAATCCGGTAGTACTGTGAACAAAACGAAACTATTCAGTGAGGGGGTGGGGGAGGGGGGAATTGTTCGGCAGCAAAACTAAAAATGTAAATAAAAATTGAACGCAAATCTCTCAGACTTTGACTGCTGTGCTGCTGCCACTCGCTTCTTGGGCACGAAGCCACGCAGGAAATAGGATTTTTTTTCTAGCGCCTGTGTCACAGTCTGTGTCAGTCTGTTGTTTTGCATGGCACCTTTCGTGAGACTTACATTCTTCTTTCTTGTTTCTATGCTTAGCGCTCATCTAGATCTTTTGTTCAATTTAGATTTAGTTTTCGACTCTTCTCTCTCAAAGCAACGCGCAAATTCATAGTCAAAGACCCTCCGCTTTAGCTTTTCGTAAGAGCAGGCCATCGTGTGTCGGTGGGACAGATGACATTTACAAAACTGCATGCACATGGGGACTGGATGTAAAAAAGCACAGGAGTGCTTATTCCATTATCCTCGATATAACAGATTAAAAGAATAAAGAATAGATAAATCTAGGCCCCATTTACTCATTGTGAATGGAAGTTACTGTCATGCCGAGAAGAGCGCGAAGCTCTATTCTTTTACAGTAAAGCTTGCTGTTCTGCGTGCTAGGCTAATGAGGCTGGCGCCAAAGATGTTCGTCGGAAGGGGTGGTAGGAAGGGGTAGGTGCCTAAGCACAGTACAGGCGCATGACTGACTGTCAGAAAATGTCACTTAAGACTTTTTTTGAGACGGAAATCTAATAGGTCACAGGCAAGCAGAATTGGTACGCGGTACCGGCTGCTTCGAAAATTTTCGGTATTCCCTGTTTACAATCGGTAAAATACCGGCAATTACCGGTTATCGCGAACCTTGACACACACATTAATACCCTCTTGTTTAATAATTTGAATTCAAGTCCTTGACACATCATCATTTTAATGTATCGCTTTTGCTTAAACACTCTCCGCACGAAATATTGCAAAAATATTAAATGCTTATGCAGTGAACAAATTACAATGAATCATTTACTTGTTCACTGTCCATTGCTGGGTGCTCGGTTTTACAAAAGTTGGGCCATTGTCATTCTTCAAACAGCCCTTTTTCTCTAGAGAACAATTTGAACAACTTTTCGCTTGAACTTTGTGATTTTTTTGTTTGTCTACGTAATAGTCAAGTTGGAATTTACCTTTGATTGTTGTTAGCTGTTACATGTAGTTAATTTCATTCTAGTTATGTTACATTGGAAATATTCTTTATCTTAGGATTTGTTTAACCTTCATTCTTTTTATTGAGTCCACACACACACACACGCAGGCATACTCGCATGTACGCATGCATTACACACATTTTCTGTGCATTTTCTCTAAGCCCCCCCCCCCCCCCCTCTGCCCCCCCATTGTCTGATATCACGTAAGTGGAAAGACATTAAATTGAAGAACACACACACACACACACACACACACACACCCCAGACGGGATAGCCTAGTGGTCAGAACATTGTGCTCACAATTTGACAACCCGAGTTTGATTCCTGTTGGAGGGGATTTTTCCCCTGGAATTAACATCAATGCTGACTCCACTCTCCCCTAAAGTGGATGAAACTGTAAACGAGGCCCCGTGTGCGAACGCACACAGAACATCTTGCGCACAAGTTAAATCCTGTTCTGCTTTTCGTTAGAGTAGGCCATTGTGTGCAGTGGGAACTGATGTGAATACTTACAAACTGCATACACATGGGGACTAGATAAAAAAAAACGCACATGAGTGCTTATTCCATTATCCTCGATATAAAAGAATACAATAAATAAATAAATAAAATAATAACACACACACACACACACACACACACACACACACACACACACACACACACACACACACATACACACAGTGAGGATCAGGCCTTCCTTTACGAATACAACTACAGAAAAAAAAGATCGATCTACACCAAAATACAATTTTGGATTGAAATCTAGTAATGTTTAGCCTTGTTACTGTGTTAGTCTCTGCCTGTTCTTATTGTTGTATCACACTATCAGATTCATAAGCAGTGAGAATGAAAATTGACAAACTTGTCTAGCTACGCTAAGGCAGGAACATCAGCGACATAGGAGTGATATTCCATCTCACAAACTACAATCTGATCTTTCTACGATTAGACAACACCTTACCTAACAGTCTTCTTGAATCAGCCCACTATATCAGACAGAATACACCGATTGATCGACTGAAAACAGTGTATACTGTATTCGGTTCCAGACAGACTCCTGCAATATCCACGCGTGTGTTGTCCTCAATCACCATTAGAGTAGTTTCCCTTTAGCAAACCTGAGGTTTTGGCTACACACCGGTTTTAATCTGGACTACTTTCCCTTCTATTTTCATGTACCGTATATCCCTCTTTGAATTCGCACTGCGCGTACTAGCCTAAGGCATCCACAGAAATAAAAACCACTTTTTCAGAAAGATTAGCCCCTGTTTCAAAGCTCATGTGATTTTGCACAAATTTGGTAGGTTTGGAGTTTTAAAAAATTGTTCAGCAAACACTGTACCCCCCTCACTCCTTTGTTGTCTGCTAGCTTCCTAACCCCAGTATGCATGCGCAGGGTCAACGCTATAGGAACACAAACAATCCTCAGTTTTATGATCATTTCCAACTTTTTCGTCACTACATGGTATTGCTCTATGTTTTCAATCTCCAAAACAAGTGTACAGGGCATTTTTTAATATTTAAAAAAATCTGTGAAAATCAACAAAAAAATTTCCGACCCGCACTCTATACAATATACTTCACCTTCACCTTCACCACCTCATGTGCACGGAGAAGTGTTTTCATTATCAGCTGAGCACGAGTTCAAAAAGTTTTGCGTTGGGTCTGCATAAGAAACAGAAGAGATAGGCAGTCTTTGGTGTTCAGTTTCCGAAAGAAGGCTAAATGCGATGCTGTCCCCGAGCTGTCGGTCTTCAAATAATATATAGACTATCAGGTAAGATTCTCCATTGCTTTTTGTTTGCTGCCAAATCTAAACTCCTCATTTGCACTTGCAGCCTGACCTGTCCATTTAAGAGTGTTTCCAAGCTGTTACTTAAAAAAGAAGCATATGGAATATATATGTGGTAATATATTTTACTTTAACAAGACTAGATATTTGCTATCAGAAAGAAAGCAAGGGGCTTGTGTTGGCTGTGACTATGGCACCAAAGTCTTTTGTGGAATCAGGCAGGTGGGTTCTCTGTACCATGATTAATTATTTATGAATAAAGAGCCGAAAAAAGATGGCAGGAGGGCTTAGATGTCCACAAGCCTAAGGAGTACATGATGGAAGTTCTGGATTGGATTCCCAGCCTTGCCTTTTCTTACCAGTTTGGTAATTTTTCGAACTGAATATCAAGTCTTTTGGATGAGACTCGCTAGTGGGACCCGTGTGTTTACAGACTCGTGCATGAAAAAAACCCCAAACCAACCCACCCCAGACAGTTGAAAATCGGAAAAAAACAAGTGAGGTATCTTCCGACTGCCCTTGCACAATTGGTAGATTAAATTTCCAACTGTATTCCCGAAGTAGGAGTGTGACTACCGTAGTGGTGGTGGAGAAAATGGTTGCGAATGCAAAAATATCACCATTAGTAAACCATGAATTTCTAGCCAAGGAGTGACCCCCCCCCCCCCCGCCAAAAAAAAGAAAAAAGAAAAGAAAATACCAAAACTTTCATATAAGCTATCCAAACCCAGCTAGTATATTTTTCATTATCTGACAGGAAACCAAGATGTCACCCTGCAAGCTGGAGAGAGATGGGTGCCATCCGATTCATGCTCACAACACAACACAGCCTGCAAAATCACTGCACTGCCCTGATGACCACAACACTGCCTGCAAAATCACTGCACTGCCCTGATGACCACATCTTCACCATCACCTGTCCCATAGTCCCCTGGTGTTGTTGATAACACTGCCTGCAAAATCACTTTAGTGCCCTGATGACCACAACACTGCCTGCAAAATCACTTTAGTGCCCTGATGACCACAACACTGCCTGCAAAATCTCTTCAGTGCCCTGATGACCACAACACTGCCTGCAAAATCACTTCAGTGCCCTGATGACCACAACACTGCTGCAAAATCACTGCACACTGCCCTGATGACCACAACACTGCCTGCAAAATCACTGCCCTGATGACCACAACACTGCCTGCAAAATCTCTGCACACTGCCCTGATGACCACAACACTGCCTGCAAAATCACTCTGCACACTGCCCTGATGACCACAACACTGCCTGCAAAATCACTGCCCTGATGACCACAACACTGCCTGCAAAATCACTGCCCTGATGACCACAACACTGCCTGCAAAATCACTGCCCTGATGACCACAACACTGCCTTCAAAATCTCTGTGCACACTGCCCTGATGACCACAACACTGCCTGCAAAATCACTCTGCACACTGCCCTGATGACCACAACACTGCCTGCAAAATCTCTGCACACTGCCCTGATGACCACAACACTGCCTGCAAAATCACTGTGCACACTGCCCTGATGACCACAACACTGCCTGCAGAATCACTGCCCTGATGACCACAACACTGCCTGCAGAATCACTGCCCTGATGACCACAACACTGCCTGCAGAATCACTGCCCTGATGACCACAACACTGCCTGCAGAATCACTGCACTGCCCTGATGACCACAACACACTGCCTGCAAAATCACTGTGCACACTGCCCTGATGACCACAACACTGCCTGCAAAATCTCTGTGCACACTGCCCTGATGACCACAACACTGCCTGCAGAATCACTGCCCTGATGACCACAACACTGCCTGCAAAATCACTGCCCTGATGACCACAACACTGCCTGCAAAATCACTGTGCACACTGCCCTGATGACCACAACACTGCCTGCAAAATCACTGTGCACACTGCCCTGATGACCACAACACTGCCTGCAAAATCACTCTGCACACTGCCCTGATGACCACAACACTGCCTGCAAAATCTCTGCACTGTCCTGATGACTGCCGCATAATTGAGAAGAGGTAAGTCTGGGGTTTTTTTTTTGTCTTTTTTTTAGATAATGAGTTAATGTGAGATCAAGATTTTATAAACTGCAGGTTTTTTGTTTTGATTTTTGGGGGTCCTTTGGCTAGAGCTTTGAGGATTACCAATGGTGAGATTTTGCGTATGCAACCATTTTTTCTTCCCACCATCAAGGTAGCCATATTCAGACTTCGAGTAGCTGCATGGTGTTGGTGTCTAAAGACACCTGTATGCATACATTTTAAAAATGCTATCATCCTGTGCCTACCGGCATGAAATGGCCTACCCTTCTAAAATGCAGAACAAGTTTTTAATGTATGCGCAAGATGTTCCCTCTGTGTTTGCAAAGTAGCCTTTGTTTTTGGTAAAATTTCTTAAAACAAGCGTCAGCGTAGTGGCTCAATCCCGGGCCATCAGATCATCAATGCAACACTCTTAAGCACCAGGCTTTTTAGCGCCCCCCCCTCGGGTATTTCATTGTATTTCAACTGTTTGCTTCTCATAAACCTGATTGGGTTGCAAAGGTCCTTCAGTATATTGCATGCCAGCTTTGAAAGGAGAGTAGCAGTTGGAAAAAGGGGGGCGTGGGGGCGTTGAATATAGATCTATGTGTATGTAAAAATTCAAACTTGACAGGACAGTGTGAACAGTCTGTACTGAAGTGGACTACTTGGTCACCCTTTCACTGCCATAGTGAAAATGTGGAGTAGAGAGAGAGGGAGGGAGGGAGGAGCACTATTGTAGTGTGAAAGTTGCTTTCAGTTGCTTCCCAGTTATCCCTGTGTCAAAAGCATGCACCTGTGCACACACATGCACACATGCACATGCATGCACGTACACGCACTCACACTCAGTTTACACACATATTACAATTTACACACATGCACCCACGCATGCACGCACACTCACTCACTCACTCACTCACTCACTGACTCACTGGGGGACGGGATACCGGATAGCCTAGTGGTCAGAACATTGCGCTCGCAATTTGACGACCCGGGTTCGATTCCTGTTTGAGGAGATTTTTCTCCTGGAGTTAACATCAGTGCTGACTCCACTCTCCCCTAAAGTCCTTTGGATGAGACTATAAACTGAGGCCCTGTGTGCGAACACATGCAGAACATCTTGCACACACATTAAATCCTGTTCCGCTTTTTGTAAGAGTAGGCCATCTTGTGCCAGTAGGAACAGATATTTACAAAAACTACATACACATGGGGACTGGATGTAAAAAAGCACGAGTGCTTATCCCATTATCCTTGATATTAAAGAATAAATAAATAAATAAATAAATAAATTTTTATAAATAAATAAAAATAAACTCAATCACTGACTCACTCACTGACTCGCACACAGACCTCCCTCCCTCTCTCTCTCTCTCTCTCTCTCTCTCTCTCTCTCTCTCTCTCTCTCTCTCTCTCTCTCTCTCTCTCTCTCTCTCTCTCTCTCTCTCTCTTTCTTTCTCTTTCTCTCTCTCTCTCTCTCTCTCTTTCTCTCTCTCTCTCTCTCTCACATGCATACACACTCACACACACTCACACGCACACATGCAGGCACGCATGTAGTTACACATATATGCTCACATACACCTTCTCCCCCTTCTCTCTCTTTTGAGAGTAATACAGCATATGACACTGTTTTGCTTGCTCTTGTGTTGTCAGATAAACGCCCAGTGTAAGCGGCAGAAAAAGCACAAGAAGCGGAAACGGGGACCAAAGCACCAACCAACAGTTCCAGAACTTTCCTTCCTGCACCTGCCCAGCATGCAACAGACCATGCGTCCAATGCATCGGCCTCTATGGTCACCAGAGGACTTGTAGAAACTGAAACTGACTCCTTTCTTCCCATGAACCCAAAGAACCAATCAGCTATACTTCCAGTACCTTCCTTCATCTGCCTAGCAATCAACAGAACATGCTTCCTACACATCGGCCTCTTCAGTGACCAGAGCTTGTAGAAACTTGGAAGATAACTCCTTTCCTCCCATGAATCCCGCATGCGAGGGACCAGCAACTCTTTGTCGTTGTCGTCATCAAATCAAATGGCCAGTGGTGGTGGTGGAACTTGTCAACAAGGACTCCAGGTGGATGCCTCTGCTAGGGTACCAGACCTCCGAACCGAAGCATGTATCCACATGTGGCTGTATTGGCTCTGTTAAGCCCCTGGGTAAAGGGTAGGGAGTAGAGGAAACAGGACATGCTCCAGCCAAGCCCTGAAGGGCTTTGGCACACGAGATGTGGAGCATTGGCCGGCATGTGCTGTGGCCTTAAAGAATGGGGACACTCCGTTGTCTTGGCACAAAGGTCTTGACCGATAGACTGTTGCCTGTTAACTGGTCCTCAGAGACCGGACTGCAGCTCGGACGAAACGTTTTCGAAAATCCGCAGTTCAACATAAAGTTGAATCTCTGGCCGTCATCCGTCCGTCTGCCTCTCTGTCTGACCATCTTTCTCTCTTCCTGTTTGTCTTGTCCATCTCTTTCTGTCTGTCCATCTGTCTCTGTCTGACCATCTTTCTCTCTTTCTGTTTGTCTTGTCCATCTCTTTCTGTCTGTCCATCTGTCTCTGTTCTGATCATCTCTCTCTCTCTGTGTTTGTCTTGTCTATCTCATTCTGTCTGTCTGGTCTCTCTCTCTCTGTGCGTTTCCGTACCGGTGGAGTGCGTAGTGCCTGGTCTTCTCCTGCGCTTGACTTTTCAAGAGGTCTCCCCGCTGGCCTCAGTGACACATTGCGACTTCAGAGCAACTCGTTAGTGGAGTATATGAGGCAGAGATGCAAAGGCACCGGCCATGCAGCCTCCTCGCTCAGCTCACAGGCATGTTGAAAAAACAACCTGCATCGCTGACAGGCATGTTGAAAAAACATCAGCCTGTGAAGCCTGTGTTTGCGTTGCTCTTTCGATTGTCATTTGCCCTTATATGATCACTGGGCACCAAATTTTAGATTGCGTCACCACCTCTTGCTTAAACAAAAAATAAAACAATAGAATGTAAAAAAATATAAAAAGTTATTTAAAGGAAATAAAATAAATAATGCAATAAACTCAAAAGTAGTGACATAAAAGAGAAATAGATGTTAAAAACCTAGAATTAAACCTAAAAAAAACCAAAACAAGTAGATTAAAAAAAGCAGAGGATGGAAGTTGAGCAATCATGGTGACACTGATCTTGGTGTTGAGAAAACTCCACCTTCAAGGGCATGGACACGATGAGCATGAGGGATCGTGATTCTGTCCCCCCCCTCATGTTAGTCCCTCCTTCCTGTCTTTATTCCGTGGGAGTTTTAATGGGGCGATAAAGTATCATGTGGATCATATGACGTTTGGTGGAATGGTACCTGTGGCATTGTTGGCATCCTCTGGGGAACTTGTTCTATCAAGAGCCTGCCTACATAACTACTTCAGCAACATCAGGAACTGACCTGTCTACATAACTACTTCAGCAACATCAGAGAACACCCTGCTACATAACTACTTCAGCAACATCATGGAGAGAACTGTACAACCCTGCTACATAACTACTTCAGCAACATCAGGAGAACTGTACCCTGCCTACATAACTACTTCAGCAACATCAGGAGAAAAAATACCTTGCACACATAACTACTTCAGCACATCAGGAGAACTGTACCTGCACAAACTACTTCAGCAACAACAGGAGAACTCTGAGAATACCGCACAAACTACTTACAAAATAGACTCTACAATACTCTGCCTACATAACTATTCAGCACTCAGAAACTGTACAAAACTTGTCTACTGAACTACTTCATCATCAGGACTATAGAATAACCTGCACACTTAACTACTTCAGCAATGTAGAAGACATCAGGAGAACTATCAAACCCACCATGTTCAACTGTGCATCACCAATGTCAACATTAGAACTCCTGTCAAGACCCTGCATACGTAAGTACGAAAGTTACTGTTGAGTTCATCTGTCATACATAGTAACAAATTTAGACAGTTAGCTGTAGGTCTGTCTGTCCAAAAAAGTTGACAGGCCTTCTCTTAAAATATCAGGAAGGGGGTAAAGGGGGGGGGGGGGGAGACAAGAATACAGTAATTGTGAGGGTAATATACCACTTCATTTTTTTTTTAGGTTGGTGTTTGATTTATAAGGTTACAGCCGTGATATGACCTTCATGGTTGGTGGGGCTGTAACATGAAAAAAATTTAATAACTAGAATTTGTTGAGTCTGAGTTGCATGTGGTATGACTTCCCTGAAGTGGCCTTTGTGGTCAGAGGGGTGATAAGCAGTTTTGAAGAAAAATGTCAGCTAGCTTTTTACTTGTATGCCAGTGTTTATTTCTAGCAGCTGTAAATGTGACAGTAGCGATGTACATAATGAGGAGTATCAACTAGTCAGAGAATTGGCAATGCATTTGCAGTTTAAACCATCACTCCCAATTTTTTTTTGTAATTAGAATTCCATTTTCCATCTATTTGTGAAGTTTGATATTGTATTTCTGAACACTGATTTTTGAGAATTGACTTCCATCTAAAGTTGACAATATTGGTGAAATGTATGAGGATAACATTTTTTCTTTTTCTTTGATACAATGAGTAAAAAGTCGGTTTATTCAGAAAAAGTAGTTATTTTATTCTGAAGGGCTTGTAAATTATGTAGTAAAATTTTCTCCCAAAAATTTATTACTTGTGTTTTAAATCCGAGAATAACTGAAAGGACTAAAGTTGTCTGAAATGCCTTGGGCACAACTTCTTGTCCGTCACAGTGTTCCTCGCTGTTGTTTTGTTTGTGTTGGTTGTTTTTTTCATTCATCATTTGTTTCCTTTACTCTTTTTTTTTTACTTCTTTTTTTCTTTTTCCCGATTTTAATCTTTGGTATGTAATCTGTTTTACCAGGTACCATGTGATGAACAGTTGCTGTCAAGAACATGCCCATCAGCCACTGTCACTTCGCTTGGAAATGCTGCCAACGCCATGGTGTCAAGCCTGCCTGAAGTACTACTACTTCACCCCTGGACAAAGCCATGATGTCACACCTGCCTGCAAGAACAAGAGGACAACTACTTCAGGCCTGAACAAAGCCATGGTGGGATTTGACTTATTTGCCATTCAATTAATCAAATTGTCATGCAATCTGAAAATTAAGAGATTCTTTAAAACAAAAGATTTCAGTTTTTCATATTCTTTGGCAATAATTACACTGCGATATCAGATCCTTATGAAAATGGGGCATGGCAGACCAAAAGGTCCTGGGAAATCTCTCTCTGTATTCAGAAACACTCAAATGCTATAACATTTTTTTTTTTAGAAAATGTTAATGAAATGGTTTTTAAACAATCCATCAGTGATAAAAAAAAATCAAAGCGAAGAATGGACAAAGGAGGGTAGGGAAGGAGACAAAACTCACCATTGGTGAACTTTGGAGGTCTAGCTGAGGATGAGGGGGGGAGGGGGGAATAGAAGTTAAAAAAAATAATCTGTTAAAAAAATAAAAAAAATTTGATGTTTTTTTTTTGGGGGGATAGAAGTTAATGTTAGTATGGAGAACTTGTACATGTTCAAAGTTTGACAAAACTAAGCCTAAAACTGGCATGTTTGTGGTTAATAATTCAAAAGAAAAAGAGCAGCATAAAAAATATATTCAAGTAATATTTACTCATTTAAAAAAAAAATCTTGACAATGAAAATAATGATATATTATGCAGGCTGCTGCGTTTGCTGACTTTCAACCAGGAGGACACACTACCCACCAACGCAGTGTTCCTGACTGACTGCAAGTGTATCCTGCAGTCTCCAAGCGCAAAGGGGGAGAGCAGATCCTAAGAGAGAACAGACAACAGTTAGGCCTCCTCAGCCAGAGAAGTGTAGTAGTGCTGCAAAGGATCCCTTCCCATTGTGCATAGGGCACAGCTGTCAGTTTCCCCCACTTTCAACTCCTCTCAGCTTCTATCCATTCCATCCCATTCCAGCCCAAATGGGGCCAGCTGGTGCTATTTATAGTAGGAATTGACCACACCTGGACTAGGTAAAAGGAAAGGTCTTGCTAAATTTAGCACTCTTGACTGAGTGATGTTGGATTTGTGTGCTGTGAGGGGTAAACGAAAAGGAAAAGACTGGCATTCTTAACTTGAAAGAGCTGCTCAAGTCCCCATCTTCAAACTGTGAACAGGACACTGCCAGTTCCCGTCCCATCTCCACCACCTGAACATGTCCCACACTGACCAGTGTCCCTGTGGCACATGTCGACCTTCCCCCTCCCCTCCCCTGTCCTGCAGTCCTGCCCGACCTTCAACACTGAGTCACCAGACGTGGCTCAGCCCAGGAGAGCTCCATATAAAAAACGAAAACTAAAGAAAGTGAGAGGGAGAAAGGTGTTCCCCCCCCACCACACACACACACAAAAAGGAATATACCAGAAAAAAATGCCACTAGAAAATCATCTGATAGGGCCAAAGAGAAGAGGAGAAAAAAAAAAAAGTGTAATGTATGCGGAACATGAACATAGCCAGGCAGGCAAGGGGGGGGGGGGGGGGGGAGATGTATGCCCCAGGACCCTCCTGAAAAATTTATTCTATGAGAAAAGCTGTCTACAATCACTCAGTAGTGTTGGCCAATTATCATTTTACCATGCATAATTTTTTGGTAATGTTTAATCATGATTTTCATTGATTAAATTAACTAAATCTTTACGGGCATTTTTCTCAAAACGTTTTTTCGGCCGCACCTGTCATTTGGCCCATCTGTAACTTCTGACCTTATGAAAATAATCCAATGAAATTTGGAATGCTGGTGTAGAAATGTGTGCTGAGTGCAATGAGACAGTTTGAACTCTGTAGCTATTATAGTTTTTCAATACCATGGGATAAAAATTAAAAGACTGGAGCAAAATTTTGTTAGCATTTTTGAAAAAAAAAGATAAATATATTTCATGAACTAAACTAAATATTTTTTGTGATCATTGCACACAGTGATGTCAAATCAAACAGGAAAAATGATAAACTTCATTATGTATTGCATATTTTGAAAGCAGCAGATGGGCCAAACACTGACCCATATTTTGGGGGGAAAATTATCACATTATCATATCTGTTGGACTTACATACTTCAAACTTGGCACAGATAGCTTTATTAATGCACTTAGTGTGTGTACCAAATTTCATGCAGATATTTTAGTAGTTTCTGAGAAACAAAAAATTGCTAAAAGTGACACAGTGGTCCACCTTAAAACAGATTTAAATGATTCCATACAATCTGCATGTAAATGAGACAAAGTAGTAAAAGATAATCATAACAGACTGAAAAGGTAGAATGCCTGTTCAAATGAGTGGAAATGTTGGAAAAAGCTGGTGGGTTGAGACAAAGGTTTTTTTCTTTTTGGTTGTTGTTGTATTTTTCCATAGGTATTTTAAATTAAATTTTTATTTATGAAATAAGCAGAATGGCTGGCATCCTCAAAACTGCCTGCTATTAGCTGCCCTGAAAGAAAATGATGAGTGTGATTTTCTATTGGCATTTATTTATTTATTTATTTATGTCTTCTTTTTTATCGAGGATAATGGAGTAAGCACTCATGTGCTTTTTTACATCCAATCCCTGTGTGTATGCAGTTTTGTAAATCTTGTCATCTGTTCCCACCAGCACACAATGGCCTACTCTTATGAAAAGCGGAACAGGATTAAACTGTGCGCAAGATGTTCTGTGTGCGTTCATTTACCCTTGAATGGGAATCGAACTGGAGTCATCAAATTGCAAGTGCAATGTTCTGACCACTAGGCTATTTCATCCCCCATTTGGTATTTGAGGGAAGTAGTATCTCATCTGTTACAAGGTTGACTAGTTCAATGTAAAGGGAATTGATTGGAAGTGAATATTTATTTTGTGTGTGTCTTGAAAGGGTTTTATATCATTTAAAGCGAATGTTTGTGTGTGGGGTGTGTGTTGAAATGGTTTTTATTTTATGTTGTATTTGGTTGTTAAACTTTGAGCTTGAAGAGGATCAATTCTTTTTATTCATTTATTTTTATTTTGAGGTTAATGGAATATGGACTCTGTGCTTTAAACAAAATTTTTTTTTTTACATCAAGTCCCTGTGTGTATGTGGTTTTGTAAATTTTGTGTGCTGCTCCAACCATCACACAATGGCCTACTCATCCAAAAAGCAGAATAGGTTTTAACATGTGCGCAATATGTTATGCTTGCGTTGCACACAGGACCTCAGCTTATAATCTCATCTGAAGGGTCTCAGATGGGGTGTGTGTGTGTGTTTGGGGGTGGGGGGGGGGTATAGTTGTGGGGAAGAGACATCACGTAGGAAAGAGAAACAAGGAAGAGAAAGGGAAGTTTAGGAAGGGTACAGGTGCACAATTAGAGCAGTGGGGATAGAAAAAAAAGAGGGCTGGCTGATAGATATTTTTCTTCCTATGGTTTATTTTGGGCTTGAAAAAAATGGATGCAATTTGTTCAAAAATGTCCTTGACATGAAATTACTTTTATGACTAAGGTAGTAGCAGGATGGTTTAGACATTTAGCTGCCTAAGCAAGTAAACGGTGAGGTTCTGGGTTAATATCCCAACCTTGTCCTTCTGTCCCATTTGACAGGAAAATCAAACTGAACGTCAAGTCTTTTGGAGGAGACTCTAAACCATTGGGACCCATGTGCTTAATGACTTGTGCATGTCCAAAGAACCCATGACATTTGAAAATCGGAAATAACAGGGAAGTTTCTCCTGACCGTCATTGCAAAATTGGTAGGGTTTTATTCCCAACTGTATCCCTGAAGTTGGAATGTGGCAACCTTAATGGTGGAAGGGAAAAAACTGGTTTGATTTGCAAAAATCTCGCCTTTGGTAAACCTTAGAGCTATCGGCAAGGAATGAAAAAAAATTGACTGCAAAACTGGAAATTTGTAGACTCCACAGCCCAATGCATAGCCAAAGCTGTTGACGAGACTGGTGATTTCGGATTTAAAGCTCCATAGTATTGTGAGCTACATACCATTGTGTTTATAGCTACATACCATTTTGTCCATCTGCTATTGTGTCCACATGTATTCTAACATTCAGACCAACCAGCTGACAGACAACCCTTGCCCGTTACTAATTCTTTAACATTAACACTTTTTCTAACCTCAACTGTAACCCTGGCCCCACATGTGGACACAAAAGGCTGGTGAATATTATGGTGTGTGCCGACACTATGGATAGTCATTTTTTTTCTTCGGGGTTTTATCCACTTGTTTAGTCATTTGGAGGATAATGGAATAAGCACCCATGTGCTTTAAAAAAAATCTTTTTACATCCAGTCGTTGCATGCATGCAGTTTTATAAATTTTGTCATTCGTTTCCACTGGTGCAAATTTCCTACTCTTCCAAAAGACAGAACAGGCTTTAACATATTCATAAGATTTCTAAGTGCATGAGCACATGGGACCTGGCTTTATTGTCTCATCTGAAGGACTTTGAGGGGTCGTCTGGAGGAGGGGTGCTAGGATTTGAGAAAAAAGGATGCTAGGAAAGAGGGGGGGGGGGGGGGGGGGGCTGTCTGAATGTGGTGGTGTATAGGGATGGGGAAAGGGGTATAATGACTAAGGATGGGGATAGGGGACAGGCAGTCACTTTCTGATTAGGTTCATGGGAGAGTGGGGGCAGGAAGCATTCGAGAAAAAGGGTGAAAAGCAAAAGTAGAGGATGTTGGTTTTAGAATGCACAATTCATCATTTGAAAAGTAAAAGGGGGGGGTCGCATTTTAGAAAAAGTTGATTAAAAAAAGAGGGGCACTGTTTTTAGACTGCAGATTTATAATGCATTATTACTGAATAATCATTGAGGAAAGATACTGGGAGACGGTGAAGATGCATCACAGAAAAGGGAGGGGGTTATTAAAAAGAGGAGGGGTAGAAAGTGCATTCAGGTCAGAGTGTGTCGGTGTCTGTGTGTGAGAGAGAATTTTCTTCAACCCATATCAAGTTATAATTTTTCAAGGTTGCCGAATATAAATCTTGAAAAGATCTTCTCGTGCTGAAGTCAGACATGCAGGGTCTGACTTCTTAAGCGTTTAACAGGGCAACGCACTTTGGCACATAGGACAGACAACAATAGTTTCTGTCTGAGGGTTCAACGAAGAAGAAGAAAATTTTTTTGGGTAAAAATTCATAAGGTTTGCCAGTTACTTTTAAAATTTCATTCCCCTTTTTTCACAAATGGAGGTGGTACTTTTTTTTTTTTAGAGAGAGAATCGATGTTCTCTTTTAAAATGTCTGGAATCTTTACCATTTTAAGACTGTTCCTTCCATGCTGAATTCTTGCTTTTCAGTTCCTGTTCGTATCTATAGATAATGTTGGGTGTGTTGTTGTTTTACTCTCCAGTTGAGTTTGTTTGTAATCCTCCATACTCCAAAATGAATGAAAGGCATTTAATGTTTAAGGATGGCTCTGTGCTGTACAGAATTCTATGTACTGGTATTCACTGTATTTGTCACTAGGTTGTTAGTACAAAGGCTCTGTGTGTGTGTGTGTGTGTGTGTGTGTGTGTGTGTGTGTGTGTGTGTGTGTGTGTGTGTGTGTGTGTGTATGTGTGTGTATGTGTGTGTGTGTGTGTGTGTGTGTGTGTGTGTTTGTAGAATAAGCACTTGTTGGATTTTTACATCCAATATCTGTGTGCAAGCGATTTTGCTTCTATGTGTGTGTATGTGCACGTGTGTGTGCATTTTTTCAAGGAGTTAAGTGGAAAATAGTGATTACTGAAATGACATAGATTTAAGTTCTCCTCATCTTTGGCATAAAGAAATCTTTATAGTGGTTGGATTTGCAGCTGTAACCAACATTACTTAAAAAAATTCACTGTTATTTTGGAAACGATGAAGGAAGTATTAGAAAGTTGCATAAAGTTTGATTTTTTAAAAAAAATCTGTGTACATTTTTTTTGACAACTTAGTATTAGAACAGGCTTTTCCCCCCTTCTTTTGTGATTTTACAAAATCTGTCTGAAGAAAGTCAATTTACCTTTCATTCTAATTTATGTATAAGATCACAGGTATCTTGTATTGGTGTGTCCTGTTACCTTATTATTTCCATCTTCCCTTTTGCCTTGTAATAAGTCTGGGACATGCTCATTAGTCAGGTCATAGCACTCCCAGTCCATTGATAGACTACTTCATCTGCATCTCTCTTGGCAGTCTTTAAATTCCACCATCAGCACAAATGTAACCAGTACTGACTCCACTCCCCCCAAAAGTCTTTTTGATGAGACTGTAAACTGAGGCCCCGTGTACGAACACACGCAGAACATCTTGTACTCTCGTTAAATCCTTTTCCGCTTTTCATAAGAGTAGGCCATTGTGTGCCGGCGGGAACAGATATTTACACAACTGCATACACATGGGGACTGGATGAAAAAAAGCACATAAGTGCTTATCCCATTATCCTCGATATAAAAGAATGAGAAAAAAAAATTAACCAGCATTTTTTGGGGTTAAATCTGAAAAGAAAAAAATGGCAGAAAGGTTGGTGTCCCCAAAATGTAATTTTTCAAGAAATGAAGAAAAAAAAGGTCAAAAGAAGAAAGGAATGAAGAAATTTGAGTGGAAAAAAAGGTTGAAGGTCCCACAAAAATGGGTTGTATTGAAAAGAATCGACTTCATTTCAAATGTGTGTTAACCAAAGTTCCTGTGTTACAAATGATGTGAAATATTGTCTTCCAGCAAATGATTGTGATAAATCAGTGTGGTACAGATTTTTTTTTTTTCAGCCTGTCTTCTTGCTTTTACTTTTGTGTTCTTGTGAAACTTGCTTATGTAAAACTGGAAAATGGTTTAGCATGTGTTCTTCATTTTATACTTCTTCGACTTTTAAATGTTAGATGATTTTTGTTTAAAGAATGTGTGTGTGTGTTTTGTGTGTGTTTTGTGTGTGTTTTGTTTGTTTGGTTTTTTTGGTGGTCACTTGGCTGCATTAATCCTTTCTTTTTGTTTGTTTTGTTTTGTTTTTTTGCATTCAATTGTTTTGTTCAAGAAGAAAAAACTTGTATTTCAGCAAGGAATGCTGGTGAGCTGTAGTCTTGTATGTAAAGTGCTTGCCTTTTCCACTGTTCTCTTCTTGTCAGTCACATCTTGGATATTTTTTTTGTGAAACATTTGTTTTAAGCAATCTTGGACTTCATCACTTCCCTTTTGCCTTGTAATAAGTGTGGGACATGCTCATTAGTCGGGTCATAGCACTCCCAGTCCATTGATAGACTACTTCATCTGCATCTCTCTTGGCAGTCTTTATATTCCACCATCAGCGCAAATGTAACTGGCATTTTTTTGGTTAAATCTGAAAAGAAAAAAAAATGGCAGAAAAGTTGGAGTCCCCAAAATGTATTTTTTGAAGAAATGAAGAAAAAAAGTAAAAAGATGAAAGGTTTTTTGTTTGTTTGTTTTTTTTAACAAAAAAGAAATAAAGGAATGAAGAAATTTGAGTGGAAAAAAAGGTTGAAAGTCCCACAAAAATGGGTTGTATTGAAAAGAATCTTCATTACAAATGTGTGTTAACCAAAGTTCCTGTGTTACAAATGATGTGAAATATTGTCTTCCAGCAAGTGACTGATAGGACAGTGTGGTACAGATTTTTTTTTTTTTCAGTCTGTCCTTTTACTTTTGTGTTCTTAGAAAACTTGCTTATGTAAAACTAGAAAATGGTTACCATGTGTTATCATCCTTCGACTTTTAAATGTTAAGATGATTTTTGTTTAACCCTCTTGCATTCGGACTCTCTGAACACAAACTGCCCCTAGATTTCGCATTCCATCACGAAATCAGGTCAGGCACACATGCTCTCTGGTGTTTTCCTCCTAAGTACATACCGGCAGCAATAATTACTTCCAGACACTCGGTGGGGTTCTCCTTCTGGCCTGATAGAGCTTTGACATGTGGTAGCAATTAGTGATGGTCACAGTGTGATTGAGCCGCCGCTGTGGCCTAGTGGTTAGGGCGTTGTACTCGTAATCTAAAGGTTGCGGGTTCGATCCCAGCTATTCCGCTATGGCGTTGTGCCCTTGGAAAAGGCACTTTACGGCTATTTTCTCACCCCACCCAGGTGTAAAAAGGGTACCAACCTTGTTTGGGGGTTAACCCTGCGATTTGACTGGCGTCCTATCCAGGGGGGAGTCTATGACTCTCAGTCGCTTAACGCCACAGAAACCGGGATAAGCACTGGCCTGATGAGCCTTATGGCTCGGGACAGACTTTAACTTTAACTTTTTAACAGTGTGATTGAAATAATATAGTGTGTAAATCCTGGGATTAGGGGGGGGGGGGGAATTAATCAATCCCGGCAAATCCCAGATCAGGACTAGGAGGGTTAAAGCATGTGTGGTGTGTGTGTTTTTTTTTTGTTTTTTGTGGGTTTTTTTGGTGGTCATTAATCACTTGGCTGCATTAATAGGGGTTTTTTTTGTTTTTTTTTTGTTTTTGTTTTTTCAAGAAGAAAAAAACTTGTATTTCGGCAAGGAATGCTGCTGTGAGCTGTAGTCTTGTATGTAAAGTGCTTGCCTTTTCCACTGTTCTCTTCTTGTCAGTTACATCTTGGATATTTTTTTTGTGAAACATTTGTTTTAAGCAATCTTCGACTTCATTACCAAAAGGCAATGTTCCTTTTATTCTTGCTTTTTTGAAGTGCTCAAATTGAAGTGCTGAGTGTAAAGTGAAGCAGTTTATTGCTGATGCCTGTTTTCTTTTCATTGTAGAGTTTGGGTATAAAACATTTATTTAATGTGTGTGTGGAAATAGGTATGTATTATTTATGCATTGTGTATACATGGTTTGTGTGTTTTTATTTTGGAAGCAATGTTTATGTACATTTTTTTTATAGCAATTAGTGTATTTCATTATGGTGGTGTTATGTATTTGTGTGTATTGCTGTATTTTTGTTATATGTCAAGTGCTGTGTACTAACCCTATACGGGGGACCTATAGCATTGGAAGTGTCCATTATTCTTTATTATTGTCAACTGCTGTGTTACCTACTGTACCTATAGATCTTTAGCCCAACATTGGTTTTAAGAAATGTTTATAGTGGTTGGATTTGCAGCTGTAACCAACAATACTTTGAAAAATTCACCATTATTTTTGAAAGGATGAAGGAAGTATTAGAAAGTTGCATAAAGTTTTTTTTTTTTAATCTGTGTACATTTTTTTGACAACTTAATTTTAGAACAGGCGTTTTTTCCCCTCTTTTGTTATTTTACAAAATCTGTCTGAAGAAAGTCAATTTACCTTTCATTCTAATCTATGTATAAGATCACAGGTATCTTGTATTGGTGTGTCCTGTTACCTTATTTCCTCCTTCCCTTTTGCCTTGTAATAAGTGTGGGACATGCTCATTAGTCGGGTCATAGCACTCCCAGTCCATTGATAGACTACTTCATCTGCATCTCTCTTGGCAGTCTTTAAATTCCACCATCAGCACAAATGTAACCAGCATTTTTGTTGTTAAATCTGAAAAGAATGGCAGAAAGGTTGGACTCCCCAAAATGTAATTTTTGAAGAAAAAATGTAAAAAGATAAAAGGCTTTTTTGTTTGTTTTTTTAACAAAAAAGAAATAAAGGAATGAAGAAATTTGAGTGGAAAAAAAGGTTGAAGGTCCCACAAAAATGGGTTGTATTGAAAAGAATCAACTTCATTTCAGATGTGTGTTAACCAAAGTTCCTGTGTTACAAATTATGTGAAATATTGTCTTCCATCAAATGATTGTGATAAGACAGTGTGGTACAGATTGTTTTGTTTTCAGCCTGTCTTCTTGCTTGTACATTTGTGTTCTTGTGAAACTTGCTTATGTAAAACTAGAAAATGGTTACCATGTGTTCTTCTTTTTATCCTCCTTCGACTTAAAAATTTTAGATGATTTTTGTTAACTCTTGCATTGGGACTCTCTGAACCCAAACTGCCTGTAGATTTCGCATTCCATCACGAAATCAGGTCAGGTACACATGCTCGATGGCCTTTTCCTCCTCCTGAGTACACACCAGCAGCTATAATTACTTCCAGACTCTCAACAGGGTTTCTCCTTCTAGCCTGATAGAGCTTTGACATGTGGTAGCAATTAATGATGGTCACAGTGTGATTGAAATCTACTGTGTGTAAATCCCAGGATTAGGGGGGGGGGGTAATTATTCAATCCCGGCAAATCCTAGATCAGGACTAGGAGGGTTAAAGCATGTGTGAGTGTGTGTGGGTTTTTTTTTTGTTTTTTGTGGGGTTTTTTGGTGGTCATTAATCACTTGGCTGCATTAATCTTTTTCTTTTTTTTTTGCATTCAGTTTTGTTCAAGAAGAAAAAAACTTGTATTTCAGCAAGGAATGCTGGTGAGCTGTAGTCTTGTATGTAAAGTGCTTGCCTTTTCCACTGTTCTCTTCTTGTCAGTCACATCTTGGATATTTTTTTGTGTGAAACATTTGTTTTAAATAATCTTGGAGTTCATTACCAAAAGGCAATGTTCCTTTTATTCTTGCTTTTTTGAAGTGCTCAAATTGAAGTGCTGAGTGTAAAGTGAAGCAGTTTATTACTGATGCCCGTTTTCTTTTTCATTGTAGAGTTTGGGTATAAAAAATTAAATGTGTGTGTGGAAATAGGTATGTATTATTCATGCATTGTGTATACATGGTTTGTGTGTTTTTATTTTGGAAGCAATATTTATGTACATTTTTTTAATAGCAATTTGTGTATTTCATTGTAGTGGTATTATGTATTTGTATGTATTGCTGTATTTTTGTTATAATGTTAAGTGCTTTGTACTATATACAGGAGACGTATAACATTGGAAGTGTCCATTATTTTTGTCATTATTGTCAACTGCTGTGTTACCTACTGTACCTATAGATCTTTAGCCCAACATTGGTTTTAAGAAATGTTTACAGTGGTTGGATTTGCAGCTGTAACCAACATTACTTAAAAAAAATTCACCATTATTTTTGAAACGATGAAGGAAGTATTGGAAAGTTGCATAAAGTTTGATTTAAAAAACTGTGTACATTTTTTTGTGAAAACTTAATATTAGAACAGGCATTTTTTCCCCTCTTTTGCTATTTTACAAAATCTGTCTGAAGAAAGTCAATTTACCTGTCATTCTAATCTATGTATAAGATCACAGGTATCTTGTATTGGTGTGCCCTGTTACCTTATTTCGATCTTCCCTTTTGCCTTGTAATAAGTGTGGGACATGCTCATTCGTCAGGTCATAGCACTCCCAGTCCATTGGGAGACTACTTCATCTGCATCTCTCTTGGTAGTCTTTAATTTCCACCATCAGCACAAAAGTAACCAGCATTTTTTTTGTTAAATCTGAAAAGAAAAAAAAAAGGGCAGAAAGATTGGACTCCCCAAAATGTATTTTTTTTTTAAGAAATGAAGAAAAAAGGTAAACAGATGAAAGGTTTTTTGTTTTGTTTTTTTAAACAAAAAAGAAATAAAGGAATGAAGAAATTTGAGTAGAAAAAAAGGTTGAAGGTACCACAAAAATGAGTTGTATTGAAAAGAATCAAGTTCATTTCAAATGTGTGTTAACCAAAGTTCCTGTGTTACAAATGATGTGAAATATTGTCTTCCAGCAAATGACTGATAAGACAGTGTGGTACAGATTGTTTTTTTCAGCCCGTCTTCTTGCTTTTACATTTGTGTTCTTGCGAAACTTGCTTATGTAAAACTGGAAAATGGTTTAGCATGTGTTCTTCTTTTTATCCTCCTTCGACTTTTAAATGTTAGATGATTTTTGTTTAAAGTATGTGTGAGAGTGTGTGTTTTTTGTTGTTTTTTTGTTTTTGGGTGGTCATTAATCACTTGGCTGCATTAATCGTTTTTTTTTTGTTTTTTTTTTGCATTCAGTTGTTTTGCTCAAGAAGAAAAAAAACTTATTTCAGCAAGGAATGCTGGTGAGCTGTAATCTTGTATGTAAAGTGCTTGCCTTTTCCACTGTTCTCTTCTTGTCAGTCACATCTTGGATATTTTTTGTGTGAAACTTTTGTTTTAAGCAATCTTGGACTTCATTACCAAAAGGCAATGCTCCTTTTATTCTTGCTTTTTTGAAGTGCTCAAATTGAAGCACTGAGTGTAACGTGAAGCAGTTTATTGCTGATGCCCGTTTTCTTTTCATGGTAGAGTTTGGGTATAAAACATTTATTTAATGTGTGTGTGGAAATGGGTGTGTATTATTCATGCATTGTGTATACATGGATTGTGTGTTTTTATTTTGGAAGCAATGTTTATGTACAATTTTTTTTATAGCAATTAGTGTATTTCATTGCAGTGGTGTTATGTATTTGTGTGTATTGCTGTATTTTTGTTATGATGTCAAGTGCTTTGTACTAGCATTGGAAGTGTCCATTATTTTTATCATTGTCAACTGCTATGTTACTCAATGTACCTATAGGTCATTATTCCAACATAGCCTGACATTAAAGTTGTTAGTTTGTGGTGACTTCTATGGTTTTGCTCTTGAAGCATTTGCCTGTCTGGGGCTTATCTATTTCCCAGCTGTAAGGGACATGTGTGGTTTCTCTTCCACCATTGAGTTGCTTGACTTTACATTTATTTTCTTCTTCTGCATAAACAGTAAGCATAATAATACTGCCAAGTGTGACCCCAGAAAACTTTGATTTTCTTCCAATCATAACATTGCCCTTTTTTGAATGAATTACCTGATGCTTTTAAATGTACATGTTCAGTAATGTAAGGTGGTGTTTTTTTTGTTTTTGTTTTTTTCTTTTTTGGATTTGATGGTTCAGTACTTATTTTGGAGGTTTGAAAATTCTGAGCTTTAACTGGGCAGTTAATTAGTTTAGTTGCATGTAACCATTCTAAGCAATGCCCACATTTTTCACCTTTAAAGGAAAAATACTGTGTGTGTATGTGTGTATCAATTTTTTATCATGACATGGACATGGCTTAAATCAAGTCTCTAACCTGTCCTCTACGTTAAATTCTTAGGCCATGATTTTGCATGGTGTCTGTTAGACTTGTTTAAGTTATGCAGTTAATGCCCTCCTCTCTGTTTGCTGCCCCCTTCCCCTATTTGTTACTATTGTTCCATAGTCAGAATTATTTTCATGTACATTTTTAAAAAGTGTTGCATCTGGATCTGCTTTCCTATTGATTTCATCCCTTGAAAGTGTAAATTGGAAACCCAGTTGCCAGTAGCATGTACTTTTTTTTGTTTTGCTTTGAAGTTGCAAGTATTAGTAGTGGTTCCCTTCCCAGTACATTTCATGGTGAGCACACACCACTGACACTTGACTACCCAACTGACTTTCTTCCCTGAGAAGAATACAAGCTTTGCACAACTTCATTGATTTTGAAACTTACAAGCTGATGTTTTGAACTTAGTCATTCAGGGTGTCTAGATTTCTAGCTGTAAAAACATGGCTGGAATTAAGCTTTTTATCACTTTTATGTGGAATTAATGTCTGTGGTCTGAGATTTTTCAAATTATTGTCAGAATTCAGAAGTCAGTGGGTTGGTCATTGTGTCACTGCTGGTCAGAGCATTGGGAAAAGCCTACCTCCCCCTTCAGCAAAAAAAAAAGCTGGAGTTAGGGTTGGGTAGCGGCTCTCAGCTGAAATAAAATGAAATGAAAAGGAAACTTAGAATGTCTTTCAAAAATGTATTGTCCAGACTTGAGAAATATGATGCCTATGAAATGCAAAAGCCATGACCAGAAATAAACCAAACAAAAACTTGACCAAGGTCTTTGTTCAGAGTTGTGTTGTGTTCATGACTGACTATGTTTACAAGTGTAGTCTGCACAAGACATGGAAAGCACAGAACACAGTGTATCTGAACTCTATCTCTCTCTCTCTCTTTCTTCTCCCACCCACTTTCTGTCTTTTTTATGGGGTGTTAGATCTTAATGTTTT
>CM060328.1:35811524-35814024 GCA_030674155.1 Stramonita haemastoma | reverse complement strand
GAAAAAGTGAGCAGACAGAGACAGACAGACAGAGAAAAAGTGAGGCAGACAGACAGACAGAAAAAGAGCAGACAGAGAGACAGACAGACAGAGAAAAGCGAGGCAGACAGGCACGCAGCAAGCAGGCATACAGAACAGAAAGACAGACAAACAGACAGACGAGAGACAGACAGTGCAGTGCAGTGTGTAGTGTGCGGGCACTCACGTGGAAATAGCTCACTTGTCTGTCTGAGGCTAGTGGTACTGGGTTTCCTGTGTACAGCTCTGGCATCCACCAGTCAGCACGTACGTCACGCTGCACACACACACACACACACACACACACACACACACACACACACACACACACACACACACATACACACAACACACACACACACACACATCACACACACACACACACACACACACACACACACACACACACCACACACACACACACAAAGAGAATAAGCCAATGTCAGTCTAATATATGAGTACAATTCTAATTAGTAATAATACTGATTATAATGACAACAATAACAACAACAGCAACAATGATGATCATAATAATGATGAGAGGATGACAATGACAATGATATAAAAGAATGTGAAGAAAAATGTGAAGAAAGAGAAGAAGAAGAAGAAGAAGAAGAAGAGCTGATGAAAAGACAATGATGACATGACATATGATAGAATAAGTAACAACAAACAACAACAACAGCAATAATAATGATAATAATAATAATGAGAAGAAGAAAACAACAACAATAATAATAAAACAACATCATCACAATAATAACAATAATAACAACAATAATGCTATTAATGATGACAACGATGATGATGATAATACTACTATAATAACAATAATAATAATAACCATGATGATGATGATAAGGAACAGCACTACCCATCATCATCATATCATCAAAACAACAACGACAACAACAGAAGAAGGAGAACAACATAACAAACAACAACAAGACCCAACAAAGAAATTTCAGAAGAAGAATGGAGGCCGAAGTGACAGCACAAGTGGACAGAAGCCAACGGACTTACCCGAGGCCTGTCAGCACTGGCAGCAGCAGCAGGCCGAGCGCCAGCGCCACTGGCAGTGTCAGCGTCAGTGCAGTGGCAGTGGCAGAGGGCTGTGGCGTTTTCTGTGTCTGCAGGCTCTTGAAGATCTCGCGTCTCTCCTCCGTCATCCTCCCCGCCTCCTCCACCTCTCGCTCAAACTGACCCAGGTCCTCCTCGTTCCGAACACTCCCACGGTAGGTATACAATACCCCCCTGCACACTGCGCCACACAGGGAGGAACGTGCAGCCGTTAGGGAGGGAAGGAAGGAAGGAAGAATGGAAAGAAGGAACAAGGGATGAAAGAAGGAAGGTAGGAAGGAAGGAAGAGGATGGATGGATGGAATGGAAGGAAGGAAGGAAGGAAGGAAGGATGGAAGGAAGGATGGAAGGAGGAGGATGGAAGGATGGATGGATGGAAGGAAGGATGGAAGGATGGAAAGAAGAATGGAAGGAATGGAAGGATGGAGGAAGGAAGGAAGGAAGGAAGGAAGGAAGAAGGAAGAAGAAGGAAGGAAGGAAGGAAGGAAGGAAGGAAGGAAGAAGAAGGAAGGAAGGAAGGAAGGAAGGAAGAAGGAAGGAAGGAAGGAAGGAAGGAAGGAAGGAAGGAAGGAAGGAAGGAAGGAAGGAAGGAAGGAAGGAAGGAAGGAAGGAAGGAAAGGAGGAAGGAAGGAAGGAGGAAGGAAGGAAGGAAGGAAGGAAGGAAGGAAGGAAGGGAGGAAGGAAGGAAGGAAGAAGGAAGGAAGGAAGGAAGGAAGGAAGGAAGGAAGGAAGAGAGGAAGGAAGGAAGGAAGGAAGGAAGGAAGGAAGGAAGGAAGGAAGGAAGGAAGGAAGGAAGGAAGGAAGAAGAAGGGGGAAGAGGAGGAATGAAGGTGGATGGGTGAGATGGATGGATGGATGATGATGAATGGATGGAGCACGCACGTAACATCCAGCCACACACGCACACACACCCACCACATCCACACACACCAACGCACGACGAAACCAATCACAAAAAGCACGCACGAACGCACGCACGAACACACGACACACACCTCCCCTATCCCAACACCTCACAAACATACAAAAAAGAGAAAGACAGAGTCAAGCGAAAAAAAATCAGTGTTTAATAAAATGAAAGGAAAAAAAAACCAACAACAACCAAGACCCCCCTCCCCCCTCCCCAGAAAGCACACTAAAATGAAACTGACATAGCTATGTACATACCGGCCAAGAACATGTCAGTGATGACGTCGAAATGCGTCATGGTGAGGTAATGCCCCCCGCTGACGTCAGCCAGTTCCTGATAAAAGGGGACGCTCTGGGACTGATTTAAGGCCTGCACCCCATACACCTGGTGACACAACGTGTTGTCTTGTATTGTGTTGTATGTAGCGTGTTGTGTCATGTTGTATTGTGCTGTAGTGTGTTGTGTCGTATTGGATTGTGTTGTAGGTTGTTG
>CM060328.1:35799024-35804024 GCA_030674155.1 Stramonita haemastoma | reverse complement strand
ACGCACGCACGCACACACACACACACCACACACACGCACAGCACACAACACACGACACACACACACACACACACACACACACACCACCACCACACACACACACACACACACAACACACAACACACCAACACACA
Source organism: Stramonita haemastoma (assembly GCA_030674155.1). Classification (NCBI taxonomy): domain Eukaryota; kingdom Metazoa; phylum Mollusca; class Gastropoda; order Neogastropoda; family Muricidae; genus Stramonita; species Stramonita haemastoma. Next base: position 35,803,890 of record CM060328.1, on the reverse strand, counting down.
GAGTGTTTGTCTAATATGACTGAGAGGAATAGACCCCCCCCCCCCCCCCTTCTGCACTCCCATCCTCTCTTTTCACGGCTCGAAAAAACAACAACAAAACCCTGACCAAAAAAAACAACAACAACAACAGTTTAAAAAAATGGTATGGATCTTTCACACAGACAGAGCAAACAGTTCTAACAGTGAATAGCATTACGCTCACAGACTCGGATAGGGCAGAGGGTATTTATATACATTGTTATATCATTAACATAAATACCTCAGCCTTCAGGATCGTTTCTGGCCGCACTCCCAAATATGACATGGAATGTTCTCTGCCCAAAATTTTCCCCTGGAACTTCAGGCGCACTTGATTTTCATTGACTTTTTCTTCTTCTGCCACTTTCAGGCACACCTTTAGAATGGTATCAGCGGGCTGCAGATAGTATACTGCAGTTCTCCCTGTTGGAATTTTCACGTAGACGTCAACTGTTCCGCTGGCCATGGTTGCACTCGTGAGTCTGTAGGCCTACAGCACGCTAGATTGGTTTCTGGAATGGTTTTAGCAACGAAAGTTCCTGTCGTCTGCTAGGCTGACCAACCAAGAAGCTGTTTTATTGGACAGAAAACGCTTCCAAAAATAAACAGCCTTGGTTGTTCTAAATATACAAACCAATGGAAAATAGTTTATTTTTGGCTCATGTACTGGTTCTAATATTAGAGCATTATTCAAGTAGAAGCTTCATATCAATTGGTAATAGCAGTTAGATCATTCAGAATGAATAATCTATTTATATTATATGGAATTGAATAATATTAGTTTGTTTTGTACAAAAATTCCTTGATTGACGTTGTTATGATCGCAAGCCTACTTATTCAAGTGGGTCTGAGATTATTTGCCAAGGGATGTTACTGTCATAGACTAGCCCAAAGTTGCAAGGTTGCGATTGAGCCAGCAAGATGCAATCGTTAAATTGTCCCTGATATAAGACTAAGAGCCAGACACGTTTTGGCTCTGGAACAGAGAGGAAGGGGCCCAGAGAAAGAGACGGTAAAGGGAAAAAAATCGTATGAAATGATCAATACTTGCATTCATGTCTGACATAGGTGGTCTGGGTGCTAGTCTTTCGGATGAGACGATAAACCGAGGTCCCGTGTGTAACACGCACTTAGTTGCACGTAAAAGAGCCCACGGAAACAGGAGAGTTTTCCCTGCAAAATTTTGTTGAGTAAAGCCACTCTGATAAGGAAACAAAAACACATGCAAACACGAAGAGAAAAGAAAAATAATGGGTGGTGCTGCTTTTGGTCCCCAGGGAGATCAGCCAATGCAGCAGAGAACTCTACTGTGACTTTGAGTGGTATACAATACCAAAAAAAAGAAAAAAAGAAAAAAAGTAAAGAAACCGATCACTGTCGCCCACATGCACAAGGTAAAATAAAAACTTTTCACACACACACAACACACACACACACAACACACCACACACACACACACACACACACACACACACACACACACTAACATTCATGCCCACATTTGTATAAACACACATTTGCAGCTGAAAATGTGCACAAACTAATGGTGTATGATTAATTGATTAAAAAAAAAAGTAATATTATAATAATATTTTGTTGAAATAAGTTTTAAATCTTTAATTATATGTATAAAATAAACACCACCACCACCACCATAATTATTTGATTTGTTATGATTTGGCCAAGCCAATCATAATCTTTTTTCCTCTGTTTTATCTTTTAAATGGATTGATTATATTTCAGACGGGACAGCCTGGTAGTTAGAGTGATGCACATTGTGCTCATCATGATCTGCTGACCTGGGTTTGAATATGAAGAGAATTTTTCCTCTGGAGTTAACATCAGTGCAGACTCCACTCCCCCAAACTGAGGTCCCTTGTGCAAACGCACACAGAATATCTTGTGCATGTGTTAAAACCCATTCTGCTTTTCAGAAGGGTAGGCCATTGTGTGCCAGTGAGAACGGATGACAAAATTTACAAAAAAATTGCATACACATGTGAATGGGGACTGGATGTTAAAAAGCATATAAGTGCTTATTCCATTATCCTCAAAATAAAAGAATTAATGAGAAAAAAAAGATAAGTAACACATGTTATGCTTTTTACAGCTTGTCAAGTGACACATGTTATACTTTTTACAGCTTGTCAGATGACACACTTTTTACACTTTTTACAGCTTGTCAGATGACACACTTGTTACGCTTTTTACAGGTTGTCAGGTGACACACTTGTTACACTTTTTACAGGTTGTCAGGTAACACACTTGTTACGCTTTTTACAGCTTGTCAGGTGACACACATGTTTTACTTTTTACAGCTTGTCAGTGACACACATGTTTTACTTTTACATCTAGTCAGGTGACACACTTGTTATACTTTTTACAGCTTGTCAGTGACACACATTACATTTTTTACAGCTTGTCAGGTGACACATGTTTTACTTTTTACAGCTAACCGACCTCATGGAGCTCTCATGCAGAAGTGATGGAGAGAGGAAGGGGCTGACAGACGCCCAGAAAGCTCGCGTGGAACGAAACAGACAACACGCCTTACTCTTGAAGCAGGCCCGCCTCTCTGCACGTCCTACACAGTGCAGGGGTCAGTACACAAACTGTTGCAAAGAAAAAGAAACAAAATATGCTCAAAAATGTCTTAATTCATTAAAACATTTTTTCTTCTCCTTCTTCTATCCGTAGTCTATTTAGACCGTAGGGGCGCCACGGAAGACCTCACAACCAGCTCTCTCTATTTCCCTCTGTCCCTGACCTTTCTCAGGGTGTCACTCAGCCTGAGGCCCGTCCACTCTCGGATGTTGTCCTCCCATCTCTTTCTCACTGCTGAGATTCAAACCTACAACCTATAGTTTTAGAACCCTGAGGGTGAGAGGCTTATCAGTATCACCCAGTCCTCTGAAACTGCTGTGTCTGTCTGTCCAGTCTGCATCTAAAGGGCTGATTTGACTCTTCTGAAAGGTATTTGGAAGAGACTATGAACCAAGGTCCTGTTTGCAAACACTCATGGAGCATCTTGAGTGGACGTTAACACTCCATCCACCTTTTGTGGAGTAGGCCAGCTATGAGCAGTGGCATAGATGACACACATACCCAGCATGCATCATGCACCCTGGAGAGGGATGGACTCTGCCAGGTTGAATTTTGCCCCGGACACACTGCCTGAAAAGTTCAGTGCAGAGCCCCATCGACTGCTCAAGGAGTTAAGGTAGACATGAAGTCAGATCAAGTTGAGCATCTTTATAAATTATAACAGTGCGTTTGTACACTTTTCATCTGTTATTTTTTGTTCATTTCTGCTTTTAGATTTAAAACGATACAATGTGTGCTTGCAGGCATGGAGGGAAGGGAGGCAACCCGGAGATCGACACAGGTTCCGGGTTTTTCTTGGAGCAAGAAGAGGAGAAGAGACCAAGGGAGATCAACCAGCAACCCGGTGAGTTTGATCCTAGTTGTCAGCGCTTCATACAACTGCTTGCCTTGACTTCAGGTTAGCCATTTGTATTGTGTGGTATGACGTTTAACTTGGGGTTCAGATTAGTTGTTTGTATTGTATGGTATGACTGTTTGACTTGACTTCAGGTAAGCTGTTTGTATTGTATGGTATAACCGTTTGACTTGACTTCAGGTTAGCTGTTTGTATTGTATGGTATGACCGTTTGAGTTGACTCCATGTTAGCCATTTGTATTGTATGGTATGACCGTTTGACTTGGACTTCAGGTTAGCCATTTATATTATATGGTATGACCGTTTGAGTTGACTTCAGGTAAGCTGTTTGTATTGTATGGTATGACCGTTTGACTTGACTTCAGGTTAGCTGTTTGTATTGTATGGTATGACCGTTTGAGTTGACTCCATGTTAGCCATTTGTATTGTATGGTATGACCGTTTGACTTGGACTTCAGGTTAGCCATTTATATTATATGGTATGACCGTTTGAGGTGACTTCAGGTAAGCTGTTTGTATTGTATGATATGACCGTTTGACTTGGGCTTCAGGTTAGCTGTTTGTATTGTATGGTATGACAGTTTGACTTGGGCTTCAGGTTAGCTGTTTTTATTGTATGGTATGTCAGTTTGACTTGGGCTTCAGGTTAGCTGTTTTTATTGTATGGTATGACCGTTTGACTTGGGCTTCAGGTTAGCTGTTTTTATTGTATGGTATGACAGTTTGACTTGGGCTTCAGGTTAGCTGTTTTTATTGTATGGTATGACAGTTTGACTTGGGCTTCAGGTTAGCTGTTTTTATTGTATGGTATGACAGTTTGACTTGGGCTTCAGGTTAGCTGTTTTTATTGTATGGTATGACAATTTTGTTTCTGTTTTGTTTTACGTTCCTCTGTTAGAATTTCGAGGTTTAGCAATGGTGAGATTTTTGCTGATGCAAACATTTTTTCCGCCACCATTTAGGTAGCCGCATTCAGACTGTGGTGATGAATGACAGTTTGATTTGACTTGAGGTTATCATTTTGTATGGTGCAATACTCTCAGTCATAGCAGATTTCTCTGTAGCTCATCATCACCAAAGCAGTGCCATCCATTTATGAATAAAATTTCTGTCTGCACATAATTATATTTGTTTCTTTTTGAGAGCTGGGTTTTTTGTGTGTTTTTTTTAACATCATTTTCCAGGGATAACTCTCATGTTGCTATGGATTTGACATGTGCTAAATGCATCTCACAGGCAGGGAAGGGTTGATATTGGTACATGATGCAGTCCATGTTGTTTTGGTGTTGCAAACCATGTTGTTTTGGTGTTGCTGTGTTGTTTTGGTGTTGCAAACCCTGTGTTGTTTTGGTGTTACTGTGTTGTTTTGGTGTTGCTGTGTTGTTTTG
>CM060328.1:35769024-35796524 GCA_030674155.1 Stramonita haemastoma | reverse complement strand
TTTGAAAAGTTGAATGCTACATGTTGTAAGCCACATGTGTGTGTGTGTGTGTGTGGTGCATGTGCGTGCGTGTATGTGTGTGTGGGCGGTGTGTGTGTGTGTGTGGGCGTGTGTGGCGTGCGTGTGTGTGTTTGATTTATTTATTTTGATTTATTCTTTTATACTGAGGATAATGGAATAAGCACTCTTGTGCTTTTTTACATCCAGTCCCCGTGTGTATGCAGTTTTGTAAATGTCATCTGTTTCCACGGCACACGATGGCCTACTCTTACAAAAAGCGGAACAAGATTTAATGTGTGTGCAAGATGTTCTGCGTGCATTCGCACACGGGGCCTCGGTTTAAAATCTCATCCAAAGGACTTTTGGGGAGAGTGGAGTCAGTCAGTACTGATGTGTGTGTGTGTGTCCGTGTGTATTTTCAGGTTCAGACACGAGCGTACGAGGTGTGGGGGGATGAAGAAGGACTGGAGAAAGCCAGAGTGGAGAGAAGAGTGAAGAAGGAGAAAATGAAGAAGAAAAAGTTCGACAAAAAAGTCCGAGGTACTGTGTCATGAAACAGGGAAGGGAGTCAGTGGCAACTTCTGTTGTTTTGGAGGGGTAGTCCTTTTTGGGGGTTACCATTTGATTGATGAGTGTAATGGATTGTATTATTGGATTATGACTATCTTTACTTGTGAAGTTTATATTGCATATGGTAAGGGTACAATACTGAAAGAAAGAAAGAAAGAAAGAAAAAAGGGAAAAAAAGAATGAAGGAAGGAAGAAGGAGAGAGAGAGAGAGGAGAGAGAGAGAGAGAGAGAGAGAGAGAGAGAGAGAGAGAGGAGAGAGAGAGAGAGAGAGAGAGAGAGAAAGCAAGAAGAGGAAAATGAAAAATGAAAGAAAAAAGGAATGAAAAAAAGAAAGGAAGAAAGAAAAAAATGAGAAAGAAGAGGAAAGAAAAGTTAAAAAAAAAAAGAGAGAGACAAAATCAAAGCCAGGGCCCCCACAAATTTTACTGTCCAGGCTGCAAAGTTATATGTCATAATTTTTCCCATGCTGAAGTTGGATGCATTGGGCCTGACTTGTGAGGTGCTTAACGGCAGTGCAGCGCATTTTTGCTCATATGAAAGACAACAATAGTTGCTGTCTGAACATTTGATGAAGAAGAAGAATCTATTTTTTTCTGTCTGCCTTACTGAACAAATCCTGCAGAAGTTCGAGTCAGGCCTTTGGATTCTGGTCACTAGGCCACAGAATTATAGTTTTCTTTTCTAGTTCAATTTGTCAAGTATTGTGAATTTGCCTTGATCTGTTACTTGCCAAGCAATGTATTTTCAATTTAAATTTTTTTCATGGCACTTTTAAGTCACTACAGATTTCTCTGTGGGAAATTCAGGCCGTTCTCCCCGGGGGAGCATGTCACCACAAGAACAGTGCCACCCATTATTATTTATAGTTTTCTTTTCCAAGTTAATTTGTCAAGTATTGTAACAAATCTCCAAGGCAAATTTTCAGTGTTGGTCAGGCTGTTGGATCTTCATGTAACATGATCATATGAGTGTTGCTTTCTTTTTAAAAAAAATTATTTATAAGTTAACCTATAAAGTATTGTTGCAAAACCTCAGGCACATTTCTGACTGTACAGAGCTGCGGATGACCGTTCGCAGCAGCACGTGGAGAAAAGACATGCGCGGCCATGAACACGACTACACAGAGGAATCGCGTCTGGGCGACACAGAGCAGTACTCTCCAGACCTGCAAGACGTGCGGCCATGTTCTCACCTTTGAAAAAATGTGATGATGCTCTGTAGAGAGAGAGGGAGATTCATTTATTTATCTATTCTTTTATTCAGGATAATGGAAGAATTACTCATGTGCTTTTTTACATCCAGTCCACATGTGGAAGCAGTTTTGTAAATCTTGTCATCTGTTCCCACCGGCACACAATGGCCTAATCTTACGAAAAGCAGAACAGTATTTAACGTGTACGCAAGATGTTAAGCATGCATTTGCACATGGGCCTCGGTTTATAGTCTTATCCAAAGGACTTTTGGGGAGAGTTGAATCTGCACTGATGTTAACTCCAGGGGAGAGGGGAGGGAGAGAGAGAGGGAGAGAGAGAGAGAGAGAGAGAGAGAGAGAGAGAAGTTGTGGGTATGTTTAATGTCACATTTAAGGCATTATATGACATGGGTCCCCCTCCCCCAGTTTAAGTTTTATATTTTCTCTCCCGAAATTGTGAATGTTGTATATAAAGAAAAGTTCATAAATGAATGCGATTTCTCAGAAAAAGTGTTTTTATACTATAAACTAAAAGAGAAGTAACTACAAATGAATTCTTTAAAAACTTGGCCTTTGCCTTTGTTACACTGTTGATAGGTGAAGGTTTATGGTTGCTTACAGTTGTTATCATGGTCTGGTGTGTGTGTGTCAGGTTGTAGAATTGGGAATGGACAACTAATATTCATGACTGTGGCTTTCTTGAAATAAGTTGCTTTTTATTTTTTTCCAACTGATTGTTAGTAGCCAGAAGAAAGTGCACATGTTGTTTAGGAATGCAAGCAATGCTGGGTATTTCATTGTATCGTTTATTCATTCATTTTTCTAAAGTTGGTATATGGTTACCAAAATGGTTGGCAAAAACGGTTCCATACACAAAAATCTCACCATAGGTGAACCTCAGAGCTTTAGCTGAGGAATGAAAAAAAAATCTGTTGATTGTATATTTGGTATGTGCTTTTGTTATGGGGCATTACTGTTGTTACGTATTTTATTTGCTCAGTTATATGTGCAGGGTGGTAGTTTTCATCATGCACACACTTGCATTCTCTTTTTGATGCGGACAGACATGCAAACATACAAATGCATGTGGATGAACACAAAGGCACACACAGACACACTCATCATATGTGCACTTCCATTGGCATTACTGATGTGACAAAATTAAGCGTGCTTGTCATATGCAATTTGTGCTCATTTTTTCTTCCCCAAGAATCAATAGTTTTGCAACAATCAGATTTATTTGGTTTTGCTGTAAAGAGTGGTATCTTTGCTGTTGATTTTTTTTTTTTTTTAACAACGAAAGTAATTGGAATAATGTATCATATACCTCATGTGATGATGTGTTCCTACTTGTGAAGGAACAGCATATGTGATATTATGTGATATTCTGTTTTGTCACGTGTTTTATTTGAACTTTCTCCCAAATGTTGGAATGCAGCTTCATACGCAAAACTTCACCATTGGTAAACTTTGAGCTGTAGCTTAGGAACATTAAAAAAAACAACAAAACTTTCCTGACACTCACCAAACAACTTTATTTTTATTTATTTATTGATTTATTTATTTATCTCTAAAAACTGTTTTTATTGAAATCATTGTTGCTGTAATTCAAAAACCTTGTATCTCCATTTTGATGGTTTTGAGAATTTGAATTTTTAATGGGTCAGTTTGTAGATCAGTGATCTTTATCAATGTCCATGACTTTTGAAAGACATTTGAATTTTGATTGGTTAGTTTGTACACCAGCTGATCTTGATCTATGTCCATGACTTTTGCAAGACATTTTAACTGTGATAATTTTTTTTTTGAATTTTCTTCGTTACATTTCTCAGGGTTACATTTATGTCATAATTCATGCATTTAAAAAAAATTCATTCTATACATTATTTATACATTCTGTGATGTTCAAACTGTGATAATTCGTTTCTTCAATATCCCTTTGTTACATTTCTCAGGTGTTATTTCTGTATGATAATTTTTATATGCCTTTTTTATGAATCATTCTATACATTATCTAGATGTTTTGGGATGTTCAAATGGTGATAGTTTGAATCATGCCATATGATGTATGTATTTGTTCACATTATTTGCATATTTTGTGATAAGACTGTGCTAATTTTATTATTTTTTATATTATATATATTTTTTATTATTCATGTGATCTCTCAGGGGTGATTTACTTTATTGTATGTGGAGGAGAGAGAGAGAGAGAGAGAGAGAGAGAGAGAGAGAGAGAGAGAGAGAGAGAGAGAGATGGGGGTATTATTTACACATGTGTTATTTGACCTATCACAAGGAGCAGATAATTATTTTATGGTTAAAAGATAAAACACCTGTATTCCTGTAAAGAAATAAACTTGTATTTGGGTAGAAAAGAAAATCTGCCTAATTGTTTTGTGTGCTTGATTGTGTGTGTGTGTGTGTGTGTGTGTGTGTGTGTGTGTGTGTGTGTGTGTGTGTGTGTGTGTGTGTGTGAAGTCAAAGTCAAAAATTTTTATTTCCAGATGGTACATTGAGTAAGCAATAAATTTGCTTTTTTTCATCAAGCCATCTATCTAGTAAAAAAAAAAACCCCCCCCCAAAAAAAACACACCACTTATTAAAAAAATCAAACTAACAAAAATGAAGCAGCAAGCAAACAAGCAGAGTACAACCAAGAAAACCCCACCCAAAAAATATTTAGCTACAACATTGTTACAACTCATAACAACAAAACAAACTCAAAAGGAAATATAATAAATATAATGATGTGTGTGTGTGTGTGTGTGTGTGTGTGTGTGTGTGTGTGTGTGTGTGCATGCATGTGTGTGTGTGTGTGTGTGTGTGTGGTGTGTGTGGTGTGTGTGTTTGCACTTAGTCTCATGTATAATATACAAACACTCCATGAAGATCCCTCCTTTCTCCTCCCTTCACCCAACTTTGAGCATTACTCTTTAATTCTCCCATCATTTTTATGTACACAATGATGAGGATTCCTCTTTATCTGCAACAACAACACACACTCAACACATTAACTACATAACAAATTGAAAGCTAAAAAACACAATCTGTCTGAACAGATAACTCTCCGATACAAAAGAAAAGCCTAATAATCCTCATTATAATATCATTATACTGATGATAAATCCTGCAATTTTTGGCAGTTATTTTCTTTGTTGAATGCTCAGACAGCAACTATTGTTCTTTTATCAGTCATACCGTGAAAATGCACTGTGCTGCTGTTAAGCACCTAACAAATCAGGCCCAGTTCATCGTCTTGGGCATTGAAGAGAATATTTATCTTTTAAGTCTTTCTGGAAAAAAAGGTAGGAGAATGGACCAAGAAGGAAGAAAAAAAATAGAGACAAGAAAGAGTGACAGAAAGAAAAGGAACAAGAAGGTAGAAGCAAAGAGAGGGATAGAAAAGAGGAAATTCCTAGCACAGAATTTCCAGAAGGTGGGGATGCTATTTACAACCCCCAGATGCCGACAGGGGAATTTTTTTTTTCAGTGATTCTAAAGAACTAAAAGATCTGGACAATGGCTAAGAAGATATTGCATACTGACAAATTATGCAGCTATATATCACTGAGAATCTCTCTCTGCCCTCTCTCTGTTCTCTTTCTCAAAGAATGATAGATGTATATTTACAAGAGTGGAATGGGCTATAGTGGCTGAAGACATATATCAGACCATATAGACTCGTTTAAAGCTGACTTTGGATGTGAACTTTTATTCGAATACATGATATAAATGTTTAGGGATTGTTTAGTAAGCTTCGTCTCGCTGCTACCAATTAATGGATCATCTTTCAGAGAACTTTTAAGAAGGATACTGACTACATTTAAGTTGTGTAAGTAGTGAAGATAAAGAACATTATAAGGATTGTATCCCTGTATGAAAATCTAAGGTATAAGTACTTGGTCCCCATCGATCAACCATCACGTAAATGTGTTGAAATATGGCTCTGTATTTACCATTCGTAGGCTAAGTTTATATCTTTTCAATGCTTAAAAATAAGCAGATTTTGTTGAAAACTTGGAGACTTGACAAACAAATAACATCATTTAAAAGAGGTCAGTATAATCAAAAGGACACATGTTCACACTTGAATAGTTTTAGCAGTTGCCATATATGTCATGAGGTTTTATTTTATTTGCATATTGCATTTAGCTTGCTATGCTTTGGTTTACCCCATCTTGGGCTGGTGGCCTGAAGAATAAATTTGTTCATTTCATGTTCTGTCTCTTTCTCTCAGTGTCTTGTCTCTTTGCTATAGACAAACACATGTGGAGAATTATAACTATAAATAACCAAGTGCAACTCATTCAACATCACCAAAGTGATTTCTAACGGTTAAAAAGAAGAATGAAAGCCTTGAAAAATATGACACCTTCCATGGAAACATTTAGCTTTCATGCAGTAAGGACCATTAAGTTTGCCTGACCTGGTTAAGAAATTCGGCCCATAGATGAGATATTGTCAGATACTGTGACACAATGCAATGCAGTACAGTGCAATATGATGCAACACAAGACAATGCAGTACAAAACAGTACACTAAATATAATGCGATACAATTAAATACAAATCAAAACAATACAAAACAGCAATACAAAAATAATGCAACGTAAGAAGATACAACTGCACACTGTAGTAGAGCAGTACAACATAACAGGATACAATACAAAACAGTATATTTTGGTAGTACAATAATAATGCAGCATAATACAAGATAGTGACATAATCTATGGTGTTTCTTTTTCAAAATCTAATCATCAGCATAGCATCCCATTTCATCCAGAAGATATGGCAAAAACTCCAATCGATTTGTGCCACCCTTTTTTTGACACATTCTTAAAAAAAAAAATTTCTACTTAGATAAACTTTAAAAAAATCACCCAAAGTATTGAGTCTATCAGCTGTCAACGTTTTATGGAAATGCAGAAAAATTTTATGACAGAAGAGAGTTCGATCCCTTAGACTGCTCGCTCCCTCTACTCAACTGCTACTGGTAGTGGAAACTGCTCTCTCTAATCCTTACACAGTAGTGGTTTATGGTACAGTCACTCAATCGGATAACTCCGCTGGGGTTCTAATATAATCAAACCAAGAGAAAGTTCTACTCTTGACGGACGCCATAGCTGAGTGGTTAACACAGTTTGATTTCAACACTGTGGGTCTATGAAGTCGTAGGTTCAAATCCGGACAGCAGTGTCTGGTGAATTAAAGGTAGGGGATTTGATCGATCTCCCAGACCAGCATAAAGTGCAGACCTACCAGTGCAAAGGTGCCGAAAAGAAAGACACTTGGCATACGAAATTTAATGAATAACTGAAAAAAAGGAGACAAGTTTTAAACGCTTCCAGATCAAGTTCGAGTTGTTACTGTTGCCATTGTTGTTGTATTGAGAATAGTTTTATTGCTCCTGCTTTAGGAAATAATCAATCAATCAATTAATTAACCATCCAAACTACCAGTAAAAGAACTAACGGATTTATCAACCAACCAATAAACGGATGAAGGACTCGATCAAACGCACGCACCACGCGCGTGCTTGTGTGTGTGTGTGTGTGTGTGTGTGTGTGTGTGTGTGTGTGAATGCATGTGCTTGCACATGTGCGTGTAGTCATGTGCGTGATATGTGCACACATGTGTGCAACTAGGACTTCTTGGCCATGTGTGTGTGTGTGTGTGTTGTGTGTGTGTGTTGTGTGTGTGTGTGTGTGTGTGTGTGTGTGTGTGTGTGTGTGTGCATGCAATTAAAGCACTGGCCTTGTGGACAGTCTCAGCGGGGGAGGTGGGGTGGTGGCGGATATTGCTGCTCGACTGTCATGGCTGTCTTCTCCCTCCCTCTCATTCCTCCAGTGACAGCACAGACTGACTGTGAGGGAACAGACTGACTGTGAGCTGAGGGAACAGACTGACTGTGAGGGCACAGACTGATGGCACAGACTGTAATGGCTTAAGTTAGACTGACTGATGGCATAGACTGAGTGTGAGGGCACAGACTATAATGGCTTAGACTGACTGATGGTATAGACTGACTGTGATGGCACGGACTGTAATGGCTTAGACTGACTGATGGCATAGACTGAGTGTGAGGGCACAGACTGACTGATGACATAAGATGACTTTTCTTTAGCCTTGTGTTCTTCAGATGGACAGCCCAGTCTCTGCAATGAAGGCAGCTGTATCTGCAGGTCCTCCCAGTCTCCACAGAGCTTCTTGGCCACTGGGTGGTAAGGGTCAGGCCAGATCCTCTTCCAGTGTGCCCCATGTAGCAGGCAGGACTGCAGCACCTGTTGTGTTGTTTGGCTGCCAGTATCACAAGGGCACTGCTCTGTCGGCCTATGTGGAGTTTTGTAAACTAATGGTAATTCTAGATAGGTTCTGGCCTTACCTGAGTCTGAATAATTATATAACAGAGCTGCTTCTGTCACATCAGCAGGTAGTAGAGGTCTGACCTGTTGTAGTGTGGATGTTGATTTGTCCGCTCGTTGTGCTGCTGGGCCTTGATGATGGTTTTGGCATCAGAATACTGACAGACCTATCCACCTGCTCTTCCTTGTGCAATATTTTACCAGCAGTCAGCTGTCTCATTGTCAGAGCACATTGCAATGGGAGGGGATCCACTGTGGTGACTCCTGCAGAAAGGCAAGAGTGGAGGACAGGTGGCTTAGGTCAGTATTTCTGTTGGACTTTGGAACCTGTAATACAGGCAGGGCATTTGTCAAGAAGACTACCGTGTGGGAAGTACATGGGCTGGCTTTGATGTGCCGTTTTCATGGCTTCTGCCTCAGCTTCCTAGTTCGTGGAGTAGAGGCCAGTAGCGAGACTCATCCTATCTTCTCTGCCCTCAGGGTAATGAATGTCATCTCCCTGCCCCTCCGTTTCTAACTTCATACTCAGCAGAATCATTAGTGTCAACATGGATCCAGGAATCTTTAGGGTGTGGGTATGAAGGTGTTCAAGGGTGGAGTACTTTTTTTCTCGGAGCCACTCTGGAAGTCTTTTGGTTCTACACCAGGCAGACCAGCCTGGGGATAATCTGTTGACTGTTGCATCCGCAACAACTGTTTGGGTCAAGGGACTGGTGGTGGTGGTGGTGGTGGTGGTGGTGGCGGTGGTGGTGGTGGTGATGATGATGATATTTGTTTACAGAGAGAGAGAGAGAGAGAGAGAGAGAGAGAGAGAGAGAGAGAGAGAGAGAGAGAGACAGAGACAGACAGAGACAGAGAGAGACACAGAGAGAGAGAGAGAGAGAGAGAGACAGAGAGAGAGAGAGAGGAGGGGGGGGGGGGGGGGGGCAAAACCAAGCAATGTTGTTGGATCTGTTCACACTGGAATTATGTGATATTTACTGAAAAACAACCAGCTTCCATCCAATGATAAAAGAACTACTTTCCATCATGTCAAGCAGTCTGCTTTGACTTTGATGTATTTAATATACACAAAATGCAACACTCTGATTCACAGTCTACTTAGACTTTGATGTATTTGTTATACACAAAATGCAACACTCTAATTTTCAATCTACTTAGACTTTGATGTATTTCTTATACACAAAATGCAACACTCTAATTTTCAATCTACGTAGACTTTGATGTATTTGTTATACACAAAATGCAACACTCTAATTTTCAATCTACTTAGACTTTGATGTATTTGTTATACACAAAATGCAACACTCTAATTTTCAATCTATTTTGAATTGGATGTATTCGATACACACAAATGCAACACTCTAATTTTCAATCTACTTTGACTTGGATATATTCGATATACACAAATGCAACACGCTAATTCTTTTTCCTACATGCCAAGCAGTCTACTTTGACTTTGTTGTCTTTGATATTGACAAAATGCAACACTCCGCCAATTCACAGTCTACTTTGACTTTGTTGTCTTTGATATTGACAAAATGCAACACTCCGCCAATTCACAGTCTACTTTGACTTTGTTGTCTTTGATATTGACAAAATGCAACACTCCGCCAATTCACAGTCTACTTTGACATTGCTGTCTTTGATATTGACAAAATGCAACACTCCGCCAATTCACAGCATACTTTGACTTTGTTGTCTTTGATATTCATACAATGCAACGCTCTAATTCTCAATCTATTTGGACTTTGATGTCTTTGATATATACACAAAATGCAACATTCTGATTTTCTTCCCTATTCTGATTTTCAAAGAAAAAATAAACAGTTACTGTTCAGATGATCATAGTGATGATGTCATGGTCTACTTAACCCCTCCCCCCCCCCCCCCCCCAGACAAATCAGTCAGTGAGATCTGCAAGACTAGAATTTCTCCAGGAATAAACTCCTTACAATTCATTTCTGTCTTGTTGTCCAAATGAGGAGGAACATTTGAAAACTATAGCAAAACCAAACCAAAACAAAAGGGAATGGGGAGAGGACCGCAGCAAATAGTTAAAATGGCAGTGAAAGCCACAACGCACAAACAGTTACTGACAAGAATCAGAACATATTAACTGTAAAAAAACCCCTGATAATTACATGGATAAGTAATACTGGAGTGTATAAATATGCAGGAGCAAATAAGAAGACAAAGCATACTGACAGCTAAAAGATATCCCTCTTAAAAAGAAGAACATTAATAAAGCAAAAAACTAAACAGAACAAAAAAAGCCCACAAAAAAACTAAAAACAAAAACCTCTAAATTCTAGTCCGATCATCCATTTCCACCCTACCTCATTCAAAGTCCAATGTTGCAGGCTATGTTCGTGGCATGCACAGCCCGAGGACTGTGTGTCGGATGCCTATTCTGCAATGGATGACCTTGCTGCTGCTTTTGACCTCCCCCAGCATCTGTCAGGGCATGTGTTGAGGCAATCAATCAACTAATCAATCAATCAATCGATCGATCGATCGATCGATCAGCCACACAACCAGTCCACCAATCAATTGTTCATAAACCTGCAGGCCGCTAACACTGTATAAGGTAGAGACATATGAAAAAAACTCCACAACAACATTGTCTGCAAAATGGCGATGGTGTGAAAGACAATCACTATACTAGTAAATGCAAGGAAAAACAACAGTGGTGGAGAACACAAAACCTGAACAACAACAAAACAACTTATCTAGACAACTTAATTGACAACAACAAAGCTGATCAAACACCATCAAAACAACTTACCAAGCAACAACAAACCAACCTATCAAACAACAAAACAACTTACCAGACAACTTGATAAACAACAAAACAACTTACCAAACAACTGATTAGACAGCAACAACTGATCAGACAACAATATGACAACTGATAAGACATTAATATGACAACTTATCAGACAACAACAAAACAACTGATCAGACAGCAACAAAACAACTGATCAGACAGCAACAAAACAACTGATCAGACAGCAACAAAACAACTGATCAGACAGCAACAAAACAACTGATCAGACAGCAACAAAACAACTGATCAGACAGCAACAAAACAACTGATCAGACAGCAACAAAACAACTGATCAGACAGCAACAAAACAACTGATCAAACAGCAACAAAACAACTGATCAGACAACAACAAAACAACTGATCAGACAACAACAAAACAACTGATCAGACAGCAACAAAACAACTGATCAGACAACAACAACTGATCAGACAGCAACAAAACAACTGATCAGACAGCAACAAAACAACTGATCAGACAACAACAAAACAACTGATCAGACAGCAACAAAACAACTGATCAGACAGCAACAAAACAACTGATCAGACAGCAACAAAACAACTGATCAGACAACAACAAAACAACTGATCAGACAACAACAAAACAACTGATCAGACAACAACAAAACAACTGATCAGACAACAACAAAACAACTGATCAGACAACAACAAAACATTTTACCAGGAAACTGAGAAGTCACAAATAATGAGACAGCAATAAGACCCCCTCCCCCCCACATATACCAGCCTCCCACCCCCCCTCTCCACATACATGCATACGTGCGCACGCGCATTCAAACACACACACACACACACACACAAACACACAAGCGCGCGCACACGCACATACACACACACACACACACACACACACACACACACACACACACACACACACACACACATTTTGGGTCTTGTTTTCAGACGGCCTTTTCTGAACTTGTATTTATGTTGATATTTATACTGCTTCATTCTTTGGGTTTGGTATGATTTGCTAAAGTTATTTCGTGTGCTTTATGGGGCTTTCTTTAGTTGCTTTTTGTGTGAATTTCTCTGTGTGTGTGTGTGTGTGTGTGTGTGTGTGTGTGTGTGTGTGTGTGTGTGTGTGCATGCGCGCGCGCGCGTGTGTGTATGTGTGTGTGTGTGTGTGTGTGTGTGTGTGTGTGTGTGTGTGAGAGAGGGCAGGATGAAAAAAAGCTTGTAAGCTTACTGTTTCACCCTCAATAAAGATAATTTTCACCTGAATTGACTTGACACACGCATTCTCTCTCTCTCTCTGACTGTCTGTGTGTCACACACACGCATGCACGCACGCACACACACACACGCACATACACACACCACACACACATACACACCACACACACACACACACACACACCACACCACACCACACCACACCACACCACCACACCACACTCTACACATCTCACCCTCACCCTCGTGAACCTGACCCCAGCCCCAATACTTACCCAAGCCAGGAGCTCAACAGGCCACACTGGGAAAGGCCTGCCAGCCGAGCACCTCCCCCCTCAACTGCAGGCTTTCATTGCACCCTCCCTCCTCCAGGACCCTCCTCTCCACGAAGGGCACCACGGAGGCCATTGTCCAGCAGGGCCGGTTCTCTATCCGGTAGTCTCCCGTCTCCTTCTGATGGTTAAAGCTGGTAGAGCGACAATTCCTGAGGTCACCGTACGACTTCTCCAGCACGGTTTTGGTATCTTTCGGGGCCGGCAGCTGTCTGTCGTGGTAGGGACGGAGCCTGAGGGGAAGCACCTCGGTGAGAAAGTAGATGCTACCCGCGTAGTTCTCGGTGTCGCTGTCCCATATGTGCGTGTCGTTGAAGTGGTAGAAGTTGAAGTCCACGAAGGGGAACTTCCAGGTCACCCAGTCGATGGGGGTGGCGTTGGCCGGGTACACCTTCCAGCGTTTGGGGTGGTCCGTGTTGAGGACGAAGTGAGGCTGCAGGGTGGTGAGCGCCTTGTACACCCCCTTCCTGTAGTAGAAGAGCAGGCCCAGGTCCACGTCGTCGTCCCAGGGGATGAGACTGTGATGCCTCCAGGACCCCAGCAGCGTGCCGTCCACCATGAAGAAGGGGATGGAGGCCTTCGTCAGCACCCTCGCGACGGCGTCCAACGTCTGCAGCAAAGACTGCAGCTCCTGCGGCGTCAGCCGCACCTCGAAGCCCATGGAGGACCTGGGGATCTGGGACCAGTACAGCCCCGCCGTACAGCACAGCAGCAGCAGCACAGCCACCTGCAGAGTCCTCCTGAAGGACAGGCGACCCACGGTTCGCATCCCCGTCATCTGCGAGGCCAACACCGGACCTGTCTGGGGCATGGCAGGGGTCAGAGGTTATCGTGCTTTTCCCCCACAGGGTGTCAGTAGAGTAAAAAAAAAAAAAAATCAAAACATATTTTATTTATTTAGGTTTTTAAAAATTATAGTTATTTTTTGCGTCAGTAGTTGTCCACGTGGTTTTTTGTTGTTGGTTTTTTTGTTTGTTGGTGTCATCATCATCGTCATTATCATCATCATCGTCATTATCCTTTCATTCTCATGGTGTACATGTATCTATGTTCATAGGGTAGAATGCAATGTTACTGACTAAAAGCAATAACAATGGTCTAACACCTGCCTGTGGTGTAGCAAAGGTTAACATCTGCCTGATATGTCACAATGGTTAACGCCTGCCTGATGTCAAAACGCATACCATCTGCCTGTCACAATGGTTACCATCTGCCTGATATGTCACAATGGTTACCATCTGCCTGATATGTCACAATGGTTACCATCTGCCTGATATGTCACAATGGTTACCATCTGCCTGATATGTCACAATGGTTACCATCTGCCTGATATGTCACAATGGTTACCATCTGCCTGATATGTCACAATGGTTACCATCTGCCTGATATGTCACAATGGTTACCATCTGCCTGATATGTCACAATGGTTACCATCTGCCTGATATGTCACAATGGTTAACATCTGCCTGATATGTCACAATGGTTACCGTCTGCCTATTATGTCACAATGGTTAACATCTGTCTGATAGTTTTGTTACAATGACTACCGTATGCCTGATTTTTTTTGCTGCCTTATCTTCTGAAACGTCCCCGTTCTGCTGTTCCCACGCCGCTCATTTCAATCTCCCCACCACAGCCATACCCAGATTCGTCATGTCACATCCCCAGGGTCGGGAGTCCACAGGGAGCCCATCAATATTAGGTCACCATGGGCCACCAGCCAGAGGAGCCCTGCACTTCTGCTGGGTCACTTTGGTGGTGTTCAGTGGTGCCTGTTCTGAGCTAACAACACACGCAGGACACCACTTACTAAGCCTCCTACTAACGACAGTATTAGCTCAATCACGGAGCCCGACTGAGTGAGTCACCCACCTGAGGTGGAGACCACCACAACGTCCCTCCAACGACCCCCACCCCCCCTCCGCAAACCCCTTACCCCAAAGGCTTTGACACAAACTCACCACAGGCAGGAAGTACATGGGTGAACCGAATCTGAGGTCACCATGAGACCAGAGCAACGGGGCCAACGAATCAGAGGCAATTATTTTTTATATTATTGTATGATGACCAATGGTGATGAGGATGATGTAATGCTGCTGCTGTGAAAGTGCATGTGCTTTGAGACTACTTGACAGGGTTGTATTCTACGCTTACTATCATAATATATCCCGGCGTCAGCCGGCCCGAGAGATACAGACACCTGCAGTGTTGGACAGGTAATCTGAGCGACACTCTCAAATTCGCATCCGTTAAGTGAATAAAGCTCGACTGTGTGGTCCCAGTATCCCCACCGAGTCCACAGCACACTCACTCTGGGTAGGAGCCAGCCAGAGTCCGAAAAATCCCTATGACTCTTATGGGAATCGAACCCACGACCTTCCAATCCGTCTGCCTGATACGTTACAATGGTTACCATCTGCCTGATATGTTACAATGGTTACCATCTGCCTGATATGTCACAATGGTTACCATCTGCCTGATATGTCACAATGGTTACCATCTGCCTGATATGTCACAATGGTTAACATCTGCCTGATATGTCACAATGGTTAACATCTGCCTGATATGTCACAATGGTTAACATCTGCCTGATATGTTACAATGGTTAACATCTGCCTGATATGTCACAATGGTTAACATCTGCCTGATATGTCACAATGGTTAACATCTGCCTGATATGTCACAATGGTTAACATCTGCCTGATATGTCACAATGGTTAACATCTGCCTGATATGTCACAATGGTTAACATCTGCCTGATATGTCACAATGGTTAACATCTGCCTGATATGTCACAATGGTTAACATCTGCCTGATATGTCACAATGGTTAACATCTGCCTGATATGTCACAATGGTTAACATCTGCCTGATATGTCACAATGGTTAATTAAATTAATTTCAAACACTTTGCTGTCTCATAGACAGAAATTCAATCGGGTACAAGCCATACATTCAAACAGTAAACATATCAATATCACGGAAGCAATACCCAAACACAGCAACCAAACATCAGAATGCACCCATCACAATATAAAAAGCACCCACAAATCAGCAGTACCTCAGCCAGTCATAAACTCACCCATGTAAAGTCACAAACACTCATATGTGCACCAGTACGTCCACGCATCCACACACACACACGACTCGCGCGTGCGCGCGCGCGCGCGCACGCACGCGCACACACACACACACACACACACACACACACACTGGAAACATTCCCACACATTTTTATGACAAAAACCAAATTGTTATAACATATTGTACGACAAGACAAAAATTAATTAATATAAACTTAAAC
This sequence comes from Stramonita haemastoma, assembly GCA_030674155.1. Lineage (NCBI taxonomy): Eukaryota > Metazoa > Mollusca > Gastropoda > Neogastropoda > Muricidae > Stramonita > Stramonita haemastoma. The sequence continues at coordinate 35,780,742 of CM060328.1, read as the reverse complement.
TGATTCTCTATTCTATTAAGATATTAGACATAGTCGAAACTAATAACACGCGCACGGATTTTTGACATAAACCTAATTGATATGAGTATATATATATATATATCATATATATATATATATATATATATATATATATATATATATATATATATATTATATATATATATATATATATATATATATATAATACGTAAAATTTCTTGCCCTGCACTTGTTAAGCAACAGAATTGAGGTGGGAATAAAACTATTTTTATATCCCAGAGTTTTAAACTTGTGTATTCTGTAGGCTTATGAGAAAGGAGGAGTTCGAAACATTTAGCTAGCACATGGATATTATCACTTACGACCTCTCTCGCTCTGTCTCTCATACGACATTCATACAAGTAATTCAGTTTCATTTGCTCAGCGCCCACAACTTTGCCACATCCTGTTACAATTTTGTTCAGTATATTTTTGTTTTTGACAGTCAGGCTTTTGTACCAACACAACAAGGAAAAGGAAAGGACAGGCTCAATAAAGCTTCGATAGAAATTCTGTAAAACTTTAACATTTACTTTAAGACCAGGAGTTTTTGAGGAAAAAAGATGCAAGAATTGCTTTTTCTATTTTCAAGATCTGTATTAGCATTAAAGTTCAGTTTTCGTCAACAACAGTACATAGGTATTTATATATATATATACACACTCTCAACCATTCTTTAACATTTTTATTCTTTTATTTCGAGGATAATGGAAAAAACACTCATGTCCTTTTTTTTTTTTTTTTTTTTAAAATCCAGTCCCCGTATGCATGCAGTTTTGTCAATTATGTCATCTATTCCCACCGGTACAAAATACCCTACTCTTTCGAAAAGTGGAACAGGATTTAACGTGTGCGCAACATGATCTGTGTGGGTTCGCACACGGAGCCTCAGTTTATAGTCTCATCCACGGGACCATTGCACCGTCAATGTAAACATTGGGTATAATTATGCCCAAGGTTTTTTGCAAAAAGTTATCAACATCTCTGTATTCTTTTTGACGTTTAAATCAAGACAGTTCTGTTTGTACCAAAAGGAAAACCCCGCAACTTGTTAAGAGTACATGGCATGGGAGTTAGAGGGATCTCCCAGAGCAGAGTCATCAGAAAATTAAAATTTGATTAATGGTATAAGATCAGAGCCAGTGCAGTCATTAGTGTAAAAGGGTGAACAGGATGAGGGACAGAGCAGTGCCTTGAGGAGAGCAAGTGGAAGTTGATCTTTCAGAAGATATTGCTTTTTGAAAATGGACAGTGTTCTAGATCCGTAAGAAAGCTTATTATCCAGAGAATGGATCCACGGAGAGGCGTTTATTAAGTAGTTTGGGTGCTAAGATACGGGACTGAATGGTTTTGAAGGCAGAGGAGAAGTCGATGAAAAGTATACGAGCAAAAGAGTCAGATTTCTCTAGTTTGGAGTAAGCATTGCGCAGCAAGGCAATGGTAGCATCATTTGTGCTTCTGTTGGCTTTGTATGTAAACTGAGGAGGATCCTGATAATATGACGAAGTGGAGAAAAAAAGCTTTTTCAGAATGATTCTTCTAAAGCATTTCATTACTATTGGGGTGAGAGCTACTGGCCTGTAATCGTTTAAAGATTTGGTATGATTAATTTTTGGAAAAGGACAAATTATTGATTTTTTTCAGAGTTTAGGAACATGGCACACTTCCAAAGACAGAGAAAACAAATCACTAAAATATGAAACAGCTGTTCAGCACAAGATTTTAAAAGTCGCCCACAAATACCATCCACACCAACAGCCTTCATCACATGCAATGTTTAAAATGCTGACTTAGGATCTGTAGAATCAATGATAAAATCTGTTATCATCTTGATCATTATTACAGACATTTTTTTGTAGGTTAAAAAGAACAAATTCAAGCTCGTGCTTACGATCTTCACGCTCAAGTGGCAATAGAAAACATTAAAATTCATCAGAAAAAAGCTTTTTGTTCCTGTAGTGGCACTGACTGTGTTGACATTTTTGAGTTTACTTGCCCTGGAAGTATACTTAACCCACTCCATGCAGTTTCCAAATGACCCCTCTGAAACTGTTATTCAACTTTTTCTTTGTAAGATCTTTTGCCCTCCCGAATTTATTATTTTTTTTTAGTATCTTTTAAATTGTTTTGGAAACCATTCTATTACCGCTCTGAAACGCTACTTTCTTTTTGTAAAGTGAGGATTTAAATTTTTTGTCATCTAAGGCTTATTGTCGGGGAGTAGCTTTACAGTTTTTTTTTTGAATTATAAGGTTTTCACAGAAAGAAATATAAGCATGCTCAACATCAGTCGCTTCATCAACATTCTCACTCGAGTCAGGAAACACATTCCACTCAAAGCAGCCTTTCAACTCTTCCACACTTATCATGCATCCAAACTTTCACTCTTTTTTCACGAAAGGGTCAGTTTTAATTTGGGTTTCTACGTGTCTGATGTACCAACTAGTGGCAGAGCAACAGACTTAAATGCATCTGAAATGTTTCTAAGACATTTGTCTAAAATTCAATTTTGAGGAGAAAAAACAACATATTGTTTAAAAGCAGGCAAAACATGTTTTAAATCGCAGTGGTTAATATGGCGAGTCATAATTTTTTTTGTTCCAGTTCGAGCACTGTCAACTGTGTCGGAGGGACAAAACATACTGAAACAAACATTTGGCAAAATTTCCTGGGCTGATATTCAGGATGCAGCGACAAGGACAACAACTCAATATCTACACTACACACTTGCTTTCACACTTTAACAATTGCTCTTGCATACCAACTTTCATTCACGTACAGGCACACGCCACCACCTTCCTTTTTCCGACTCTCTTCTTTCCTTCTATCTATTCACCCAAACCACTCAAAGCCACATTCATATCACTAATAAAATCACTAAACCATGTTTTTGTAAAACAAAGTAAACATAAATTCTTGATTTCGGATAAAAACTGTATGTTGGCTTGTAGTTCCTCAAAGTTAAAATTGCATCCATTTAGTCTGATTGATCACACATTTGATAAAGTAAAAGAAGGTAAAATGGTTGGAATCTAAATCGTTTTAAACGTCGTCTGACTACTCCTTTACGGCCTCTCTTTCGTTGATCAATAGGTTCATGAATCCCAAGATTTTTGCAATCACCGCATAACTCCAGAGGAATATCACTTAAACAGGAATTGGAGCTAAAAGCAGATTTGATTTCGAAAAGTTTGTCTCGAGAATAAAACAAAAGTAAGGTACCTGTGCCTGTGTAAATATGGCTCTTTTCAAATCCAAAACGGAAAGAAAATTGCACACGCTAATACACCATGTACCACCACCACCACACAACAAAATGGCCGAAACTGATCAATCACGGTATCACAGACACCCCTCCTTTTCTATCAGACACTATTACAGTCAACAAAAACATGTGTTTCCACAATAAACATGGAATAATGAGAGAGCTTCCAACCCTGTGGCCACCCAACAGTTAAGCGCCACACACACACTACACGATGCCTACCTGATCTGTCACAATGGTTCACATCTGCCTGATATGGGTGTTACAATAAAAAAAAAAAAAAAAAACAGCTACAAATTTTTAGCAAAAAATATACACAAAAGAAATTGAAAAACTCAGTAGCTATCTTTTTGAGAATGGTTTTTCACTTTTATATGAAAAAAACCCACCTTGTTTATTTATTTATTTAATAACGGTCTGACCCGCAAGTTTAACCTAATTTTGGAATAAATGGAGATCTTGAATACAAGCAAGTAGAGATATTTTTAGGGGTATACCTTACTTCTAAGTGAACGTGGAATCAACATATTGAACATATGGCAATAAAACTAAGAAAGTTCTTCTTAAGAGTTACCAGTAAACAACCACGGGGGCAAGATATTACCCTATTAAAGCATTTGTCCTTGTCCCTTGTGCGCTCAAGACTGACTGTCCTATGCACGAGAAATATTTTTCAGTGCTCCAGATTACTTGCTTAAGAAAATTCAGAGTCTTGATTGTAAAGCTTTTCGACTTGCTAAAGGTGTACCACCTTATGCCTCATCTCTAGGCACACATAAGGTAAGAGTTCAGCCTTTAAATGAATATCTACAACTTGCTGTGGCAACGTATGTTCTAAGAAGTACAACAAACGATACCAACGTTGAAAATGAAGTCCAGATAAAGTCTGACAGTCACTTTCCGAAAAGATCCAGAACTATCAGGTTGCATACCATAATTAGCACTTATACCTCTACACTTTTTTAACATTCAGAACTTAATCCAAATGAAGTAGCTAAATCAGAAGTACAGTCAGGTCCCTGTCCACCTTTGGAACTACTTAAAACTCGTTTTGAAATTAATTATTCTTCTGTAAGAAAAGATGACAATGTTAACATTTTTACATCATTAGTAACAGAACATATTCAAACGACATACCCTGATTATCTCAAAATCTATACGATGGGTCCGTTCTAAATACTAATGAGGCAGGTGCAGCTTTCATTATCCCATCATTGAAAGTAGAACAATCTGTCAACCTGGGAGAAAATAAATCTATATTTACAGCTGAGCTGTACTGTTGACACTATACAATGTATTTGACTTCCCTAAAGACATATTCAACATACTTATGTGTGTTTATTCTAAATCAGTTTTACATGCTTTAAACAATTCTACTCTTAAAGTAAGAAAAGACTTTATAGTTTATCATTGAAATCTTGCATCTGATAAACTTTTTGATTGTAAGAGGTTGTACTGTTACTTTCTGTTGGGTTCCCTCACATAGTAGTAGGCACCTATCAGTCTCGGAAGACTATGTAGTTGCGCTCTAGTCTTTAGAGCGAAAGCCTGGGTAGGTAAGTATGGAGAGCAAGCTGTTACCCATGCAGCAGACCCCCCCTCTCCACGCCACTGGAATGATCCATTGGAAAGGCAATGACCGATACAAATGGTTCCAGTACCGTCGCAGGAGCCACCAGAACGTTGCCATATAGCCTACAGCCCCGAGCCGCCCTGGGACTCCAACATTTTTCCTCAGGGATGGTGTCTAAACACGACACCTGTGTGCATGCTGTTTTTTTTTTTAATAATAATTTTGTCATCCATTCCTACCGGCACACGATGGCCTGCTCTTCCGAAAGGCGGAAAGGGGTTTTAACGTGTGCGCAAGATGTTCTGCGTGCGTTCGCACACGGGGCCTCGGTTTATAGTCTCATCCGAATGACTTTCACATTCAGTTCGACTTTTTCGTCAAACTAGGAAGAAAAGGCGAGGCTGGGTACGAACCCAGAAACTCACGGTTTATATATTGGCAGGCGAACGTCTTAACCATCCTGCCATCGTCCTCCCTGCCACCGTCCTACTGGTTGACAGCATAGCAAAATATGGAGCGAGGTACAAAAGTAGTTCTTGTGAAATAAATGTTGCCTTATACATGCATGTGGGATTCAACTTGTTACAAAACGCTTACTGGAAGCATTTCAGAAAGAAGATATTTAAATGAGTCTGGCTATTGTCTTTATAATAGCCGTACAAGCAATGTGATAGATTTTCAAAATGTTTTCATTTCTAACAGTGTCTGGTTGGTATAATCAGGGAAAAGTGTTATCCCTCATGTACAGTAAAAGGTAAAGGTGAAGGTGTCCCATAACCTACGTGGTCGTAGGGGGCGAGGCATAAAAGACCTCAATTTCTTTAGAAACCAGCATATTGAAGGCAGCGCCCATCTCTTCTCCCTCGCTGCTTTACCTTCCCTAAGCCTAAAGAAGGCAGGTACCCATTTTTAGCTGGGTGGACTGGGGGACTGTACTGAAGCCAAGGCGCACACACAGTCACACATCCAGTTTGTAACAACGCTCGATGCTGCTTAACCTTGGCTTGGGGAAAGCGAGTGCTCCGACCACTAAGCTATCCCGTCCCCGTCATGAACAGCTTTAAACTAAATGCTTTCAGGACAAAATACGTGGAAGATGTAAACTGTTTTGTGGTGATATGATTACAAACAGTCATGTTATTTCTAATTGTGGAAATTTAAAAGCATTTTACCTACTGTATGCCTAGTTTGTCACTGGATCAGATTTTGTCTGAACCATGTTACTGTTGAACATTGTGTTAGCGTTGATAAGAAGTCCGGCAATTAAGTTTTTGTAGTATGTTAAAAATAGTTTTTATTCAGCACTGTTATCTGACATTTTTCAGTTGATTGTTTACTCTTTCTTGATAGATTTTCCCCTAAAATCACTAAAATGTGAACGGACGTTAAACTGAAGATATTATTCATCTGCCTAATATGTCGCAATGGTTAAGCACTGTCTGATATGTTCTGCATACGTGAGCCTGCCTTTTTGTCTCATTCCAAAGACCTTTAGTGGACTGGAGTGGAGTCAACACCCACCATAACTCCAGTAAAAAAAATCTCTCCAACACACGCTACAGCACAGATTTAAACCCCACAACCCTCAGCTACCTTCCCGGCCCCAGTTCAAGGCTCTAGTCTAACCACTGGTCTGTTTCCCTCAAATTTTGAGGTGGTTGAGTGTGTGTACGTACCCTCAAAAGTCTTTTTGCAAATGAAGACACATTCCACTGGATATAAAGACAAGGTATACAGAACTTTTGCAGCGTGGAATACTGATCTACAAACCCTGTGAATTTGTGGCTCAAAGGATATAACTATGTGTGCACATATATCGGACTGGAAATATCACCACATGTCATACCCAGTTAGAGAGACCTGTTTGGAGTACGTCAAGCACGGAAAAAGGATTTCTCTAGCGTTGGTCTGTGAACACTGCTGTTCTGGTCTCTTGTATTTCATATTACCAACGTACATTTTTTTGTTGTTGTTGAGTCTGACGACATTGAAGTTTTACGTAAGCCTAGGGCAGGATGAGCTGACCCCGAAAAATTAGTCAGCATTTACTGTCTAGAAAGGCAAGAAGTGATTCATCACAGTCATCTTTTCAGTGTTTATCCACTGACCCACTGACGTCTGGGTCTGTCGGATCCATGTTTATTTCATCAGACAAACGGTGCATTTTCGGCCGAAAATATAGCTGAGATAATTCGTCATTCCAGATAGAGTTTATCTTGGTCTAAACTTGGTACAATGATATAATTCGTTATTTCAGATAGAGTTTATCTTCTTGTGATCTAAACTTGATACAACTGACAGAATTCGTCATCCCAGATAGAGTCTATCTTTTAGGATTCTAAACTTGATACAACTGACAGAATTCGCTATCCCAGATAAAGTCTATATTTTGGGGCACTAAACTTGACACAACTGAGATGATTTTGCTATCACAGATACGGTCCATTTTCCTGGGCTCTTGACGAGACAGTCCTTCTCCAGAAAGTGTGTGTGTCAGTCAAAGTCAAAGTCAAACTTTTATTTCCAGATGGTACATTGAGTAAGCAGTGCAATTGCTTTTTTTCATCAAGCCATCCATCTAAAAAAAAAATCATATATATATATATATATATATATATATATATATATATATATATATATATATAATTATATATATATATATATATGCATATTTGAAAATGGAAAACTTTAAGAAGATATGTCGTACAAATGAAAAGATTAAAAATGAAATTGAAAAATATCCACACCAAAAGAAGAAACTACACACACACACACACAAACACACAGACACAGACACACAGACACACACACACACACATATATATATATATATATATATATATATATATATATATATATATATATATATATATATATATATATATATCACGCACACAAAGGAAAATAATGCATGGTTTCCTTAAAAATCGTTTAAACACACACACACATACGAACCTATATCAATTGCCTCCTCCAAAACAATTACGGTGCATACAAGGAAAAACAATACATAACAAAACAATGGATTCGAAGCAGAAAGTAAAACAATTGAAGCAGAAAGTAAAACAATTGAAGCAGAAAGTAAAACAATCACATTCATTTCCTTCCCTTTCCTCAGTCCTTCACTCCCAAGCACTTGTGTGTGTGTGTGTGTGTGTGTGTGTGTGTGTGTGTGTGTGTGTGTGTGTGTGTGTGTGTGTGTGTGTGTGTGTGTGTGTGGAGGGGTGTGTGTGTGTGTGTGTGTGTGTGTGTGTGTGTGTGTGTGTGTGTGTGTGTGTGTGTGTGTGTGTGCTGTGAGAGCCATAGTGTGTGTTGGATTTCTGTTTTTTTTACAAGTATGTGGGCCCGAAAGATCAATGACCTACGTATAGATAGCGACAACCTATTTTCTTTTCTTCTTTACAAAGTGTAACAAGGGGGCCTGTGAGCCCAGAAAGCCAGAATAGGGATCTGTAAAAACGACTAACGTTTGAGGTGTCTTCAAGAGCGCTTTTTTCTCAGCAGATTTCTCTGCACAAAGTTCCGGCTATTCTTCCCGGAGACAGCGAGTTACCACAAGTGCAGCGCCACCCATACCTTAAAAAAAAATCTGTTTGCAAGTGTATTTGGTTCTCTCTGACAATGTCTTTTTTCTCCAGAATGTTGCCAGGGACAACTCTCTTGTTGCTGTGGGTTCTTTTTTAAGTGTGTGAAATTGCACATGTAACTTTGGTCTATTGTCTCTCGCGAAAAACTTACACCTACACTTCAATTCAAGGTCTGGTGGATTTGGGTGTGGGGGGTGGGGGTCGAATAATCGATGAAGAACAGAATGACTAGACATTGTGCAAAAATATTTCCCAAGATATCACTATGACACACACCAGCACAAAGCTCCTGCATGCACAGCTGAGACTAAAGCACGCAGCACGCACGCACGCACGCACGCACGCACGCACGCACGCACGCACGCACGCACGCACGCACGCACGCACGCACGCACGCACGCACGCACGCACCACACACACACACACACACACACACACACACACACACACACACACACACACTCGGGTTCGAGTCCGGTCGAGGAAATTTTTCTCCTGGAGTTAACATCAGTCCCGACTCCACTCTCCCCAAAAGCTGAGACTAAGACTAAACCTAGTTTTTAAAATCTTTATTTTTGGTGATCTTTTGAAGCTTTTAAAATCTAGATCTATACCAAAAATGAAGTCATTGTGACTAAGAGTAACATGTTGGCCTTCTCCAGTACCTTGCACTAATACCATGTAGATGTAAACTCTATAGTCTTAATTTTTTAGTTTAAAAATAATTTTTATTTTTTGATTTATTCAGTATTTTATTTAGTTTTTTATCTATCGATTTTATTATTATTTTTTTTATTCATCAACATTTTTTCAAAGCTTATATATTCCTCTGTAGATTGACTGTCAGTGTCTCTGTCTGACACGCCTACACTACAGGAAGATGGAATACAGCCGTGCATGCAGGAGCTTTGTGTTGGTGTGTGTCATAGTGATGTCCTGTCCTTTTATACAGATGTCATATCCTTCCTTCCTTCTTTCCTTTCTTCTATACAAACCTCAGTCCGCACAGCACTGTTGTTGTTGTCCTTGAGGGGGATTTCTGGTGTAGATCCCTTGATGCTGAGGAGGGATCCCGGGTCACTGACCTCTTTAACAGATGACAGGAACAGATGACAAGATTTACAAAACTGCATACACACGGGGACTGATGGTAAAAAAAGCTTATGAGTGCTTATTCCATTATCCTCGATATAAAAGAATAAATAAATACAACCCCCCCCCCCCCCCCTCAGTTTTGCCCATGGATAGTTCTGTCAGCAACACTGCTGAAGTGGTGGCTGACCACCACGCTGGTGACCAGTGCATCAGATGATGGTCATTCAAAGCTGAGGATCAGTCCATTAGGTGATGGTCATTCAAAGCTCTACCGTCTTACTGATGACCGGGCCATCAGACATTGTCATTCAAAGCTCTGCTGTCACTTTGAGGACCAGTCCATTAGGTTAGAGTCAGTCAAAGCTCTGCTAAAATTCTGGATGACTATGGCACTGATGACCAGTCCATTAGATTAAAATTAAAGGTAAAAATGTCCCATAACCTATGTGGTCGTAGGTGAGTGCGATGTAAGAGGTCTCAGCTTCTTCAGGGGTCAGCATATTGAGGGCGGCGCCCATCTCCCCTTCTTCGCTGCTTTACCTTCCCTGACCTTAAAGAGGGCAGGTACCCATTGCTTGTATTGAAACCATGGCGTGCAAAGTCACCCATCCACTTTGTAACCACGCTTGATACTGTTTAACATTGGCTTGGGGAAAGTTAGTGCTCTGACCACTGAGCTATCCTGTCCCTGTCATCTTTGCCATTAGATTAGGACGAGCCAAACGGATCTACTAGCAAACTACAGTCCAATCCAATCTTGTTTATATAACTCGGCTGACCACAGAGGCCACATCAGGGCTGTAGTCTCGTAAAATTTTAGATATCAGATGAAAACTGTGCAACTATAAACTGATTATTAAAACTGGGTATAACATCAACTCTTACTGACCTTCCTTGTATCAACAAGCTGGCCAGCCACATGGGTTAGCCCAGGATGGTCACCACGTTGTGGGAGAAACCACACATAAAATGAGATAAAACCAAAACTAGATTCAATGTTTGAATTGTATTCCATACGCCATTACAGAAGGATCATATGTTTGTAATTCTCACCTTGAAATAATATGACGCTGGAAGTGGTAAGCCTGTTTTTTTCACAAATAATCTACAGTAAATTGATCCAGGTCTTCATTTCTTGCCGTCACATAGCTGGAAGTAGCCTATGGCTGTTGGTTTAAAAGTGTTAGTGTAAGAACATTAGGCCTAGTCACTTCACAGTGACATCATCACTACTTATGACGTCATTCCCCCTGTTTGCCGCCTTTGTAGCAACTTTTTTCGTCATAAAGCACACGCTGGTGTCCTAAGAAAAGAAAACCTGTCTCTCTCACACACAATGTTGCACACACACAAAAACAGACCAACACACACACACACACACACACACACATATTGGCGCGCACACAGGCACACAGACACACCAGCAGCGTTATTATTGTAACTAATGTATTATTGCAGCTAACTTATTGTTTGATTGCCCAATTCTTATTGACCTTTTTAAAAGGAGAGGATTAGATATTAAAAAAAGATATGCCACTGTTCAAGAAGTTTTGTTATTGGTTCTCTCAGTCAGTTCATAAATCATTTGCTGAGGTTATATATTCTTCCTAGTATAGATTTTGTACTATATATATATATATATATATATATATATATATATATATATATATATATTATATATATATATATATATATAATATATATATATATATATATATTATATATATATTATATCAGAGAGAGAGAGAGAAGAGAGAGAGAGAGAGAAGAGAGAGAGAGAAGAGAGAGAGAGAGAGAGAGAGAGAGAAATGCGGGTGTGTCTATATCACCAAGTAGTGAAGGACATTAAACAAAACAAAACAAAAAACACACAGCAGCCACGCTAGGCTTAATGAGGCCATTACTATGTTCAGGTTGTAGGAATGCCCAAGGTCATGGCTTCTATCGTCCTCTCCCGCCCCAGCAACTGAACCTTCAGTGCTGGTCTGGGTGCTTTAAAAACAAACACACCTTTATTTTGAGGATAATGGAATAAACACTCATTTTTTTTAAATTCAGTCCCCGTGTTTATGCATTTGTGTAAATTTTGTCATCTATTCCCACCGGCACACACTGGCCTACTCTTCCGAAAAGCGGAACGGCTTATAACGGGTTATAACGTGTGTGCAAGATCAGCG
>CM060328.1:35754024-35761524 GCA_030674155.1 Stramonita haemastoma | reverse complement strand
GTTGGTTGATGGCACAGTCCTTCCTAAATCGAATAGCTCCTCGCCGGGACTTAAATACAATCAAACAGTTCTGTCTATACATGGTTAGTGTGACCGAATTACAGAGCAAATGACGCACAGTGGTTCTAGAATCTTTAAACACGAGTGCTTATTCCATTATCCTCGATATAAATAAATAAATAAAAAAATAAATAAATAAACAAATAAATTTCTCCATAGTGGAAGTGCGAAGTCATACAGGGTTTGCACTTTGGGTTTTCAGCTACAGGAGTTGTCTGTTCTTGCCATAGGGTTTATTCATTGCGCTTGTGCCATATTTGGAAAGGGCCCATAAGGGTTTTAACAGCTGGGAGAGGGGGAGTTGGAAGGGGAGGGGGAGGGGGATGGGAGGGCGTAGGATAGAAACGACAGAGGATGGGAAAAGGGAGAGCATTCAGGAAGGAAAGATGGGAAATGGATGGATTGTCTCCCATAGGAGTGGTCAACAACTTGGCATGAACAACATGTGGATATTGAGGAAATATTGCTAACAAAGTAACATCTGGCACATAAAAATAGATACAACGTGAAGTCTCTTCACAACACACACACACACACACACACACACACCACACACACACACACACACACACACACACACACACACACACACACACACACACATATATATATATATACATATACATATATATATATATATATATATATATATATATTGAAGTTAGGAAGATGCCAGTTATATGAGAGAGAGAGGAGAGAGAGAGAGAGAGAGAGAGAGAGAGAGAGAGAGAGAGAGAGAGAGAGAGAGAGAGAGAGAGAGAGAGAGAGAGAGAGAGAGAGAGAAGAGAGAGAGAGAGAGAGAGAGAGAGAGAGAGAGAGAGAGAGAGAGAGAGAGAGAGAGAGAGAGAGAGAGAGAGAGAGAGAGAGAGAGAGAGAGAGAGAGAGAGAGAGAAAAGTGGTATAGCAGCGAAGTGGTTTGAAGCGAATATACTACCCGTAGTTGAAACCTGGCCTGAAGACAGATTCATTGCCAGTTCATGACAAACCTGCACTGTTTGACAGACCAAATGAACCAAAGTCCTATGTGCAACACGTATTCTGAGCACGTACAAGAACCCACAACAACTACAGAAAAGAGTCGGGAATGGCAACATTGAGTTTGTTTCATTTTTGGTTTTAAACTCACATGCCAATACACACCCAGAGGGGAAAAATAAAAATGCATGACGCCTCTTTGTGGTGGAATTCTTCCCGGGAAGAGCAGTCCGATCTAAAAAAAAACAAAAAACCTTTGAAAAAGAATGTGTAATACTGACAATAGAACACGTACGCGTACGCGTACGCGTACGCGTCCGCGACGCGTCCGCGCGCGCGCGCGCACAACACACACACACACACACACACACACACACACACACACACACACACACACACACACACACACACACACACACACAATATACGTACATATATATATCTATATATAAAACTATCTTGAGGCTAATTCGTAAAAAAGGAAGTACAAAATAGCTTACAAAAAGGGCACCATCACTCTGAACATGTGGATGGACAAAAGAGTCACAGGTATCATCAATGATAGTCCATGGCAAATCAATGGAGATTTGTTTTTTATGTACACAAAATTCCCCCCCAAGAGGGCCCCATTTCTGCCGAAAAGTTCATGCTGCTGTCAGTGCCAGAGGCCATTTTAGGGATGGAGCTGGAGAGGAAAAACTTGGACAAATCTGTTGAGCATTTTGACGGGATACACAGCCAACGCTGGCTAAAACCATTCTTTTGATTCTTGCGCTTCTTACAACCGTTCTTGCTCTGCTCGTTCTTGTTTTCTTCCTCTTCTTCTTGTTCTTGTTGTTCTTGTTCTTCTTCTCTTCCTTTCTCCTCCTCCTCCTTCTTTTCATCCCCCTCCTCCATCTTCTTCTTCTCCCTCTTCCCCCACCTTCTTCCTTTACTTCTTTTTCTTCTTCTTGTAGCACTTGTTGATAACTTTCTTCTTTTCATTTAATACTTGTAAGAAATCTTCTTGTGGTGTGTTTTTCTCCTTGTTCTTGATTTTTGCCATGAGCATGGACAGTATCAGGTAGACTATTTCCCCTTTCTGTCCCACATTGTTTTAATTTTCCTGCGTTTTCCCTCTCTGTTCTGGAATCTCACTCACACATCAGTACGTAGAATATTTGTGTCTGGAAACTTTGTCCTTCAAAATTAAAAAAAAAATATTTGGAGTAAGACTGACGACAGTGGAAAGCCGATATGTGGAAGCGAAGTCTTGTCATTCATCTTTTTAAAAGTCAGTGAGCATTACTTCCTCGTTCATGTACAAAAAAAGTTTATAGATAACAAATTTCAGTCAGTCAATCTTGTAGCACAATATGCGAACATTTTGGCTGTTAAGTATGCATCCACATCACCAAAGCACTGGCCCTACAAAGAGAGATGCCATACCATTCTATTTTGGTCAAACATCAACCCCCCCCCCCCCCAAACTTTGTTACTATATCATGTGTAAAACGTCACTTTCTGTTTACATACAAAAATCACATAACTATCACATGTATTGAGAGTCACTTCCCGTCAAGTGATGAACCAGAGGTGTCATTTCCTGTTCACAAAACTCCATTGGTGTGTCATGCATCAAATGTCAATTTATCTGTCAACTGACAAAATAATCATCATGACATGCACACTACTCTGCATAAAGCGTCACTTCCTGTTCATAAATTAAAAAAAAAAGACATAATGATCTGATGTTTATATCACACATCATTTATCCAGTAATGATTACAACGTTCCACTTCCATTATGTAAGACGTCAGTTCTGGTCCTATGAGGAAAAGACCTCATCCCTGATGACGTAGATTGACGTGGTCTCACGCATGCGCATCGTGCAGTTTGCAAAGAGGAGCGTCTGCCAGCGGGTCAGGGATTGAGCTTCGGAGGAGCCTTGGTGAGGCAGAGAAATGTCTTCCAATATCTTCATCGTCTCTTCTTGGCCAACTTGGAGCCTGAAACAAATAAATCTGTAAAGTTGAGATAGTTGGTATGTCAGAATTTTCTGATGATGATATTTCCATCTGAGTTACCAAGCTATGCCTTGCAACTTCCCATTCGTTGGAGGGTGTGATCAATCATGAGCAGTTTAATACTGCATTCGGGGGCGGGGTAGTTTTGTGGTTAGATCGTTGCATTCACGATTTGACAGCCAATTCGATTTGACGAGTTTGGGTTCCAGCCACCACCGAGATGCACGACCAAAAAGATTCCCCCCTCCCCCTGGAGTTAACATCAGTTCCAACCCCACTCCCCCAAAAGTCCTGTGGATGAGACTATAAATCGAGGTTTAACTCAAGCTGATAAAATTAATGTTTTTCAAATGATTAAGATGCCTCTTTGGTGTTCTCTTTTTCATTGTGACATTCATCCACATACAAATGTCGTCAGCGTACTGAACATGGATAGCATTACTTGAGAGACACTTTGGAAGATCATAAAGAAGAATATTGAAAAGATGTGGCGCAATGACTGATCCCTGTGGAATACCCATAGTTGGAAATCGTAAGGAAGAATAGGAATTTCCAACTTTAACCTGCATGCATCTTTCGGAGAGAAATGTTTTAACATAATAATAGACATTTCCAGATAAGCCAATAGATTTCAATTTGTACAGTAACCGTTTATGCCAGACCTGATCGTATGCTTTCTTTATATCAAAAAATGTGGCAAGTACATTTTTCCTACATGCAAATTGTTGTTTAATCTGTGTGCTGAGTTTAAACAGATGATCTGCTGTGGATCAGTTTTAAACTGTCATTTCTTTCTTTTCATTATTCTTGTTCTATTGTTTTAATTCTTGGTTCTTATAGTTGTTTACTGCAGATAATTAGCTATGTGCCATCCCAACCCACCCAGCCCCCTCCTCTCCCCCCTCCCCTCCATACACACACTCACTCACTCATATACACTTTCCCGTCTGATATCACTATTTAGTGGAAGGACGTTAAACTGAAGAACTAACTAACTAACTAACTATAAATCGAGGTCCCGTGTGCAGACGTACACAGAACATCTTACACACGTTAAAACCCGTTTTGCCTTTCCGAAGAGGGGGTCATTCGTACTGGTAAAAACGATTGAAAAAAAAACAAAAAAACAGGACAGGTGCATGCACGCGAGTGTCCTGTTTGGAATCATTGCCGAAATCGGAATGCAGCTACCTTCATGGTGGGCAAAAACCGATCAGATACGCAAAAATCTCACCATTGGAGAATCTTGGAACTCTAGGGAAGGAACCAAACCAAACCGACATGCAAGGAGTTAATTGAAAATGACTTGGTGACTCTGGCAGATTTACACATTGCTATGTAAGCTGTAAAAGCTTTATCAACAAGGACATCATGCATACAACACTGAATATAAACTACCCCCGTTGAGATGCCGGAGGCCTGTCAGTATAAACAGCATCCCCACCTTCTGGAAAATCTGTGCTAGGAATTCTGCTCTTTTCTATCCCTGTGTTTCTGCCATGTTCCTTTTCTCCCTTCTTGTCTGTTTTCTGCTTTCTTGGTCTATTCTCCTGCATTTTGTACATAATTATAGACCTAAAAGTGAACAATTTTCTCCTATGCCCAAATAGGATGTTCTGGTTCTGACTTAACGGCAGCACAACGTATTTTCGCTCATGATAACAGACACAAGAGTTGCGGTCTGAGCGTTTGATGAGGACGATTTGAATTCTAGAAATCACTGAAGGAAAGATACAACTTCCAGGTTTACATTTGAGACAACACATTGTAGTCTATATTACACTGAGCAAAAAGCAAAACAAAAAGAAACACCCCCCCCCAAAAAAAAAAAAAAGAAAAAGAAAAAAAAGCCCCCTCCCCCCCCCCCCCAAAACAAAAAAAAAAAACCCCAAACAAAACCAAACACCTTCCAAAAAACAACAACGATAAACATGACCCCCTCCCCCCCCCCCCCCATACCAAACAACAAACACTTGCTGCTGCTCAGGCAGTGAATATTCTTATATTTTCTGATGGCGTCCTTTATGGTGACGTTAGTGTTTTTTGGGGGTGGGAGTGGTTAGAGCCCTGGTTTCCCCAAGTTGTAGTTAAGCAGCATCGAGTTTGGTTACCACTTGGATGGTGGACCGTTTGCGCGCCTTGGCTTCAGTATAGTCCCTCCAGTTCACCCAGCTGTAAATGGGTACCTCCCTCTTTAGTGTCAGGGAAGGTAACGCAATGAAGGAGAGGATATGGGTGCCGCCCTCAATATGCTGGCCCTTAGAGAAGCTGATGCTTCGCTCTTCTACGGCCACATAGATTATGGGACACCTTTACCTTTATCTTTTTAGTGTTCTTTATGAGTGTGACAGTGTTCTGTCATGGAAAGAAGCCACTTTCAGGACAGTAAACAAATAGTTATAAGAAACCAAGCTGATAGGCCTATTCCACAAGGCCTTAACCTGTTGATTCCACTTCAAAGTTAGGCCTATGCAGTCAGTTTTAATTCAAATGCTGCAACAACCTGACCACAACAATCACCCAAATAACTTTACCACCTCAAAATTTTCAAAAACAGCCTACTTTTCTTTTTCTTCCTTTTTCGAAAGCGTTTCCGCTTCTCCTTCTTCCGTTTCCGCTTGGAGCCCTTGAGCTTGCGATGAGAGTTGCCGGCCTTTTTGAGGCTGGCTTCCTTGCTGTGACTTCCGTTTCCCAAAGAGGCCTCTTTGCTTCCTTCCTCTTCCACGCGCACGCGCATTGGGCATTGTCGGCGGCGAACAAAGAGGCTTTCTTCCACAGACAGTAAGTTCAGGTCATCCAACCAGCTGGACTCTGCAGACAGACAAAGAGACAAAGATGCAAAGAAGCAAAGAGGCTTTGTCCATCGTTTTCAACTTTCTTGAAATTCAGGCACATGTGCCTATATGTTAGCAGATACAGCCTAGCCATGCAGACAATAAGCAGAAAATTGCATGCAAAAAAAAAAGCAGAGAGAGAGAGAGAGAGAGAGAGAGAGAGAGAGAGAGAGAGAGAGAGAGAGAGAGAGAGAGAGAGAGACACACACACACACACACACACACACACACACACACACACACACACACACACACACACACACACACACACAGGGACAGAAGGGTCAGCTGAGAACCGACTGAAAAGAGCAAGAGGGATGATCAAAAACGGACACATTGTCAGAGACAGACAGACTACATGCATACAGAAAGATAAGTTAATAGGTAGGTAGGTAGGTAGGTAGGTAGGTAGGTAGGTAGGTAGGTAGGTAGGTAGAGAGAGAGAGGGAGAGAGAGAGAGAGAGAGAGAGAGAGAGAGAGAGAGAGAGAGAGAGAGAGAGAGAGAGAGAGAGAGAGAGAGAGAGAGAGAGAGAAGCACACAGACAGACAAACAAATATAACTATAGACAAGAGGAAGAAGGGAGGGACAAAGTGGAAGCAAAGCCATGTTGATGGATCATTGCTGTCCTACTGTTCCTGATTAGTTAATGTTTTTGAGCCTGCAGGCAGGCAGGCAGGCAGGCAGGCAGGCAGAGAGAGAGAGAGAGAGAGAGAGAGGAGAGAGAGAGAGAGAGAGAGAGAGAGAGAGAGAGAGAGAGAGAGAGAGAGAGAGAGAGAGAGAGAGAGAGAGAGAGAGAGAGAGAGAGATATTCACCAATGGTGATATTGTTGACCGCTTTTGCCCACCATTAAGGTAGCTGCTCTCTGACTTCGGTTTATGATATCATCATCAGTTAGAAACTCGATTCATAATCTCACCCAAAGGCATTTTAGGGGAGGGGAATCAGTACTGATGTTAACTCCAGGGGAAAAATTACCGTGAAAGAATATCTTGGGGGTGGGTCAGACCTGGGCTGGATCCTGGGTTTGTCAAATCGCAAGGGCAACACTCAAACCACTGGGCTTTCCCTTGCCCAGCACACACACTAAAACCCCATCCACCTTTCATAGAACAGCACACCAGCTATGACCGGTGGTATGGTTGACACAGACATACCCAGCATACACGCTGAGAGGGATGGGCTCCATCAGGTCTGTTTCCCATGGCACACTGCCCCCCTAAAATTCAGAGTAGTGTCCTAACGACTCCTGAAGGAGTTAAGGCAGAAGTCAAGCCAGTGCCTGGCCCAGACAGGCCACAGAACGACAGGGAAACCTGACTCTTTGATACTCGCCGCCTGGGAGGCTTGAGTTTCGGTGCAATCCCGATCCAGCTTTTATAACCAACCGCCTGATTCTTCACTTCTCATGGGACAGCGCGTATATGGACTTCCCTCTCCTTTTGTCCATTTTGCAGGGAGAGAGAACACGACAAGCAAAGTCAGGGAAAGAGAGAGAGAGAGAGAGAGAGAGAGAGAGAGAGAGAGAGAGAGAGAGAGAGAGAGAGAGACAGAGAGAGAGAGAGAGAGAGAGAGAGGGCGGGCCATGTAGGCATATATCTATTTTTTAGGCTTCCCCCACCACTT
>CM060328.1:35734297-35744297 GCA_030674155.1 Stramonita haemastoma | reverse complement strand
TCGATCTGTTAAATTGTCTGTGAGGATTTGCAGTTCTTGTTTGCTGCTGCCCATGAGGTCAATGTCATCTGCAAATCTGAGGTTGCAAAGGGGTCTTCCACCAATGGAGATGGAAGTGTGGTGGTTTTGCAGTGTCTCTGTCATGATGTTTTCGAGGAAGAGGTTGAAGAGTACAGGTGAGAGAAGGCAGCCCTGGCGAACCCCAACCGTGGTCTTGAAGAACTCGCCCACGTGGTTGTTCATGAAAACTGCACTTTTTGCGTTCTCGTACAGAGCCTTGATGACTTCAATTAGGCAGCTGTCAATGTTGAAGTGCCTGAGTACTTGCCAGAGGCCGTCATGCCATACCCTGTCAAAGGCCTTTTTGAAGTCTATGAAATTGTGGTACAAGTCTTTTTGGTGTTGGAGATGCTTCTCTATCAGAATTCTCAGATTGAAAATTTGTTCCATTGTGCTGCGTTTTGGTCTAAAGCCCGCTTGTTCTTCTGCCAGGAGTTTTTATGCTTGGTTTTTCAGTCTGTTGAGGACTACCTGCAGCATGATCTTGCTAGGATGACTTATGAGACTGATGGTTCTGTAGTTCTGGCATTTCTTGAGGTTTCCTTTCTTTGGCAGGGGTATTACAAGAGACTGTGTCCATTCTTTTGGCCATTCTTTGGTGTCGTGGATCTTCTGACAAAGTTCTGTGAATCGCCTTGCTGTTTCATTCCCTCCATTTTTTATGAGTTCAGCTGGGATGTTATCAATTCCAGGGGACTTCCCCTTCTTCAATTGTTTAATAGCTGCATCTACTTCACACCTTAGTATTGGTGGGTCTTTATCTTGGTGTTCAGGGGGTTTGTTAGAAACTATGTTGGTATCTGGGCGTAGTGGGTAGTTGTACAATCCCTCACAGTATTCTGTCCAGCGTTGGAGGATGGCATTGTTTTCCGTTAAAAGATTTCCTTCTTTGTCTTCAATAACAGAGGCTTTAGGCTGTGTGGTTTTCGTTAGTGCTTTCAAAGTGTCGTAAGCTGTTTTGCTGTTTCCCTTGGTCATTCCAGCTTCGATGTTGTTGCATTGTTCTTCTATCCACCCTTCTTTGGCTTCTCTCATCTTTTTCCTCACTTCTCTGTGGCTATCCATGTACTTCTTGTAAGCTTCTTGACTGTGACTTGTGAACAGTAGATACACGGAGAGTTGAATATGGAGAGAACCAGTGGAATGTTGGGACAACGATGAAGAAAAGTATTTAAACACTAAAACAGATTATAGTATTGTGTGTTACCCTACATCTCTGCCACATGTTTCAAAACACAAATCTTTTCTTTTTCTGACGCTGAAAGATACACATACCCAGTCCATCATTTGGGGCTGAAGTCTTACCCACACTCTCCTTTGACCCTATCTCCCTCCTCCCTTCCTTCCTTCCCTATTCCAGACCTTCATACACTTAGGCTACCATCACACAGGAATGCTTTTCCTCTTAAGTACTTATTGTAGATTTACGAAATACAGTTCCGTCCCCTCCCCCTTCTCTTCTCTCTATAACTTCATTTTATTGTGTTGTTGTTGTTATCGCTCTTGTTCTTGTTCTTGTTATTCTTGTTCTTGTTCTTGTTATTCTTGCTCTTGTTCTCCTTGTTCTTGTTGTTCTTGTTCTTCTTCCTCTTGTTCTTCTTCCTCTTGCTCTTCGTCTTCTTCAAACGCTCAGGCAGCAACTGTTGTCTGTCATATGAGCCAAAATAATGTGTTACGCTGCCGTTAAACGCCTGACACCTCAGGCCCAGCACATCCGACTTCGGTGTGGAAGAGAATTGTTATGTTTTAAGTCTTTTTAAAAGAAGGAGGTGACCGTAAGAAAAAGAACAAGGCAGAAACACAAAGAGGGATAGAAAGGAGGGGATTGCTAACTCAGAATTTCCTGAAAGTGGGGATACTTTTATACTGGCAGGCCCCAGGCATTCCCACGGGGTGATTGTGTGATTGATTGTTTATTATTTCATTTCTTCATTTGATTTGATCATTTATTGTTTCATTACTGTTTTGTTTCAGTATTTCGTGACTATTTTATTTATCATTTCGTGGGTGATTATTTCGTTTTATTGTATTTTTTTCATGATTATTTCATTCATGTTTTTATGCTTATTTCATTTTATAATTTCACGAATAGTTCCTGATTATTTCATTTAGTTCTCTCTCTCTCTCACTCTCACACACACATTCACACAGACAGACAGACAGGCAGACATATAGACAGACAGACACACACACACACACGCACGCACGCACGCACACACACACACTCACGCACACACACACACACACGCACACACACATGCACACACACACACACACACACACACACACACACACACACACACACACACACACACACACACACACACACACACATACACACACACTGAGAACAGAGACGATATAAGTGTGTCTGTCCCAAACACTTTTTAGACTGCCTACACACTTTGTGACACAGGCTTCAGAGACAGACATAAAAAACCACTGACTATATAACTATAACTGTCGCAATCATTCTTTAGACTGCCTACACACTTTGTGACTCAGGCTTTAGAGACAGACATACAGAACACTGACTATACAACTATGACTGCCACAAATATTCTGTAGACTGCCTACACACTTTGTGACTCAGGCTTTAGAGACAGACATAAAAAAAAACCCACTGACTATATAACTATGACTGTCGCAAACATTCGTTAGACTGCCTACACACTTTGTGACTCAGGCTTTAGAGACATACATACAGAACACTGACTGTATTATAAATGTCTGTCCCAAACATTGTGTTGACAGTCTAACACTCTAGTGTGACTCCAGCTTTAGAGACAGCACTTTCCCCATGAAGACCAATGTCCTGCAACTTTGATCAGTCAATCAGCATTTTATTGCACTGGCCTCTACACGGCCACTGGCCACTGGTCACTGGCCAGGCCACCTTAGGGCCAATCCACAGAGACTAGACACTTTTCACTGACCATCATTGTATAAGTTCTTTGCAGTTTTATGTAGAACTATTTATTTATTTATTTATTTATTTATCTATTTATTTATTTATTTATTCTTTTATATCGAGGATAATGGAATAAGCACTCATGTGCTTTTTTTTAACATCCAGTCCCCGTGTGTATACAGTTTTGTAAAACTTGTCATCTGTCATCTTATAGAGTAGATAGAAGATAGATAGATAGATAGATAGATAGATAGATAGATAGATGAGAGAAGAGAGAGGAGAGAGAGAGAGAGAGAGAGAGAGAGAGAGAGAGAGAGGAGAGAGAGAGAGAGAGAGAGAGAGAGAGAGAGAGAGAGAGAAGAGAGAGACGAAACAGAGAAAGAAACAGAGACAGAGACAGAAGGCCAGTAAACAAAGTGTTGTGTTCATGATGTAACAGTCATTGAGGGCTCAGCGTTGAGTTTCCCCTGAGCTGTCTGATTCAAGCAATTGTACCCCTGGAATTATCATCGGCATTGACTCCACCACCCTGAAAGTCCTTGGGATGAGACTGTTCGCCAACATCCTAAGTGTAAACCATCAGGAACCTTGCACACGTTAACTCTATTCACTATTTGCAGAGTATTATTTTTTTATTTTATTTATTATTTTTTTTATTTCAAAGATAATGAAATAAGCACTCATGTTGCTTTTTTTAACATCCAGTCCCCGTGTGTATGCAGTTTCGCCAATTTTGCTATCCGTTTCCCACCGGCACACAATGGCCTACTCTTCCGAAAAGCGGAACATATTTTAAAGTTTGCGCAACATTTTCTGCAGAAGATTGGCCAGATGTGGCCAGTGGCACAGACAGTACGAACATACCCAGCATGCAGTCTGCCACTTGACGAGGCATGGACTCTGCCAGATTGAAATGACAGACAGAGATAGGGGGGATGGGGGTGGAGGGAGTGAAGTCATACTTATCAGTGGTGTTCAATCTATTTTCATGAGTCAAATTATCCTTCTTCCTCAAACGCTCACACAGCAGCTATGGTTGTCTGTCATATGAGCCAAAATGTCTTGCGCTGCCGTTGAGCGCCTGACAAGTCAGGCCAGTGCATCCGACTTTGGCGTGGGAGAGAATTGTTATATTTGGTGTTTTTCTGGAAAAAAAAAGGCAGGGGACTGGACCAAGAAGGCAGAGAATAGACAATGAGGAGGTGACCGGAAGAAAAAAGTACAAAGCAGAAACAAAAAGAGGATAGAAAAGAGGGAATTTCCAGCACAGAATTTATACTGACAAACCCCTAGCATCCCCACGGGAAAAAAAATCATCTTTCAGTGGTGCTGACTCCATCTTCAGGCCAGGACATGTCGAAATTAGTGGAAAGCACGGGCACAAAAGAGAGAAAGCAAAGACAAGAAAACAAGTTCAAAACAATATGTATGGACAGACAGACAGACAGACAGACAGACAGACAGACAGACAGACAGACCAACAACAACAACAACACAACACACACAACACACACACACACACACACACACACACACACACACACACACACACACACACACACACACACACACACACACAACACACACACTTCAAAGAAACAGAAAAAAACACCTCTCTACTGATGAGCTATCCTTCAAGAGCATCTGTGGACAGAATCCATTTTTGTGAGAAAATATTTATCGGTACCAGACTTTAGAGAGAAAGGATTCAGCTGGGGTTGTATATAATTTTGATATTTCGTAATGATTGAAGACAAAGGAACAGGGAGAAACAAAAAAGAAAATACAAAGAATAACAGATTGGAAAATGCTGTACGTTGGAACAGTTCCAAGGCCCCGTACCTCTGTGTCGGAGTGTTTTCAGCTCCCTTTGTGTCAATAGAACGCCAACTCGATTAGGGGCAGCCAACTCTCTGGTGCAAACACATTAAAAGGGAGAGAAGTGAAAGAAGTGGATTCTCTGGTGGCTCACCTGTCATATTCTTGTTGACTGCGTTTGTGAGTTTTCCCTTAAGGCGTTTCTTGCTTGTGGTAATGATGTTTGAAACGAGTTATCTTTTTCATTTTTTTAATTTTCAATTATTTTCATCTTATTTTTTGTATTGCGAGTCTCCTCTCTAGCTTCAGTTCACTTCATTACTTCATTCTGTTTATCTTTATGGGGGTTGGGGTGGTGTTAATTTTTAATGTTCTAAACTGAGTTTTACCTTTGTCGAACTTTTTTTTTGGGGGGGGGGGGTGGGGGGGTATAATCGGGTTTTGTCGTAGTTTTGCTTCTTTTTGCACCAGTTTTTTTTAAACACAAAGTATCCCAGACCTGATTTGGCGAATACTGAATCAAACATAATTATAAACCTTTGTTCGGTGTTTCTATCACCCTATGTCTGCCTATCTCTTCATCCATTATCCTGTCTCTCTCTCTCTCTTTATTTCATCAGTTATGCAGAGACTGACAGGCTGACTGACAAGGAGACAGACAGAGAGTGACATAGAAAAAATCCACCATTTTTTGGCAAAACTGGGGAACACTGATTTCACCTTTCTCCACTTCCTGACACTAGGAAACAAAGTGTGATGACAAAGTCTGCACTGTACAGAAACTCATGTGCAATGGTCAACGGGGAGTGGTCAGTGGTCTGAGACGGAATACACACATCACGAAATCGACAAGTCTCGGGTTCTATCCCCATTTCAACATGAACTTTCCGACATCCACAAAACTTTGGGTGTCTTTTGGATTAAGTGAAAGCCTAGGTTCTCTTTGTAATAAATATTTAGCGCATCTAGAAGAACCCACAGCAACAACAGAGTAGTCCATGGCAAAATAATATTGGAAAAATGTCACTGATAGGGGAAAAAATACATATGTAGACAGGGACAAACGTGTGGTGCATCACAGCTTTCAACCCAAGCCAATATCTCTTTGTTCATTTCGGGCTGCTCTCCACAAGGAAAGCACATCACCTCAAGAGCAGCCCGAAATGAACAAAGAGATATTGGCTTGGGCTAAAAGCGGTGTACAATACAATACAATCTAGTAAAATCCAATACAATACTACTCAATACAACAAAATACATTACAATGCGATACAATACAGCGCAACGTAATACATTACAATGCCATACAGCACAACACAATACAATGTGAAAACACAGACCTGGAGCCAGAATGACTGACAAGCACACAGTGTATGTCCGAAACAAATCCATCATCATCATCATCATCATCATCATCATCATCATCATCATCATCATCATCATCATCATCGTCATCATCATTATCATCATCATCGTCGTCATCGTCGTCGTCGTCGTCGTCGTCGTTGTCATCGTCGTCATCGTCATCGTCATCATCTTCACCATCTTCACCATCATCATCATCATCATCACAAGGAGAGGAGGGGGGAGACATTGAACCCTTCCTCCTCTCAGCTCACACCCCCCCCCCCCACCCCCTCTTTTCTTCAGTTTCCAACATGACAGGAACGGTTGTAAGGACGTAGTATGGACAATGAGGAAGGTCAGTGACAGGGCGGACTAGTGTAGCAGTCCATCGTCATTGACAGCTGACTTCCATGTTGCTCTTGCTTTATGACTGATTGTTTATGTCCTGTTTTGCTGTTCCTTTCATGTAGGAATCGCGATAACAAGTGTTTGAACTGCGGTAGAGAGGACACTCAAGTGATAAGAACAGATTGATTGATTGGCTAATTCATTCTTTTATATCGAGGATAATGGAATAAGCACTCTTGCGCTTTTTACATCCAATCCCCGTGTGTATGCAGTTTTGTAAATGTCATCTGTTCCCACCGGCACACGATGGTCTACTCTTACGAAAAGCGGAACAAGATTTAACGTGTGCGCAAGATGTTCTGCGTGTGTTCGCACACGGGGCCTCGGTTTAAAGTCTCATCCGAAGGACTAGAAGAAGACATAGAAAGAAAGAAAGAAAGATAGATAGGTAACTCGATAGATGGATAAATAGATAACTACATAGGTAGATAAATAGATAGATAACTAGATAGAGAGAGAGATAGATAGATAGATAGATAGAAGATAGATAGATAGATAGATAGATAGATAGAAGATAGACAAATCGATTGATAGACATTGATCTATCAACAAAACACACATTCAATAATCACCATACAACAACAAAGCACAAGAACAACCCCCCCTATCAACAACAACAACCAAACAAATTATACAGAGCGAAAAAGAAACAGTATAACAAAATGATAGTAACAATGTATTAATACAATTTCTTTTAGGTCTGGTGTTTTTGTGTCAGACCGGTTTTATCTTCCTTTTGTGACACGGCGCCATCTTAATTAGGGGCAGTCAACTCTCTGGTGCAAACACGTTCAAAGGGAGAGAAGAGAAAGAAGGGGGTTCCCTGGTGGCTCATCTGTCACATTCTTGTTGACTTCATTAGTTTATCACTGGCTCTGTGTGTGCGGTGATGCTGCTGCTTTTGTTTTCATTTCATTTCTGTGAATTTGCATTGTGATGTAATTCATATGGTTTGATGTTATACCCTTGATGGTGCTATTTCTGAATTTGCACCAATACTACGTGATTAATTTCACGTTGTGTGCTTTTGATATTATTTCTGTGAATATGAATACACTTTTCATATCGATTCTGTGAATATATAAATTCGTATTATTTGATTAATCCCATGTTCTCTGCTTGCTTATCTTCCCATGTTCACGTGTTTTTGGGCAACATTTTCCTTGTGAGGTAATGTAGTACCATCAAGATTTACTTTTTCTGTATTCTTTCCACCAGGTTTTTTGTAAACACAGGGTTTTATCAGGCCTGGTCTTATGTGACTGATTATTCATAACAATCACTCGTCTTTGAACCTGAGCTGTCTCCACCCCCACCCCCTCCACCCCGCTGACTGTGTCTATCGATCTCTCCATTTCTATCTATCTGCCTGAAGTCTGTCTATATAGTCTGACTACAGTAAGTACATTAACTACAGGAAGATTCCCTGGCAGAGAGAGAGAGAGAGAGAGAGAGAGAGAGAGAGAGAGAGAGAGAGAGGAGAGAGAGAGAGAGAGAGAGAGAGAGAGAGAGAGAGAGAGAGAGAGAGAGAGAGAGAAGTACAATATGGAGGGAAAGTGGGTTAGCGTTGATAAGAATGAGGAGATATCGATTTTCACTCTGCTTCATACTACAACACAGATGGGGGGAAAATGTAACAACGTGTGTATTGTGCAGCACGATGACAGAGTGTACTTACTCTGTTGTGGGTCGTCTTCTTTTTTCCTTCTATAGTGCAAACTTCTGCTTCTTTTTTTTTGGTAGTTGGAATAATTAATTAATTAGTTGGTGTGTTGTTGTTTCGACCTTGGGATTTCTCTATGTTACACAAGAGAAGTAAACACAAAGAACTGAGGAGTAAGGCAGCGAAAAA
The DNA here is from genome assembly GCA_030674155.1 of Stramonita haemastoma. Taxonomy (NCBI): domain Eukaryota; kingdom Metazoa; phylum Mollusca; class Gastropoda; order Neogastropoda; family Muricidae; genus Stramonita; species Stramonita haemastoma. The sequence goes on along the minus strand of CM060328.1, from coordinate 35,735,901 downwards.
TGGATAAAGAGAAAAAGAAGGGAAGAAGAGCTCTCTGTCTCTGTCTCTGTCTCTCTGTCTTTCTCTCTCTGTCTGTCCCTGTCTCTCCCTGGCTCTTTCTCTCTGTGTATCTATCTTTGTCTCTCTGTTTTTGTTTCTATGTGCCTCTCTATGTCTCTCTCTGTTTTTCTGTCTCTCTCTGTGTCTCTCTCTGTTTTTATCTCTGTCTCTCCCTGTGTCTCTCTGTCTCTCTCTCTGTGTCTGTGTCTGTCTTTCTCTCTCTTGCTCTCTGTCTCTCTCTCAACATTGCTATGATTTTCCAAGTCAAAGGATTGCGTTCCAAAGAGTCGTCTTGCTGTATGGCACACACAAAAACACAAACACACACACATACATACACACACACACACAAACAAACACACACACATACACACACACACACACACACACACACACACACACACACACACACACACACACACACACACACAACACACACACACACACACAAACACAAACACAAATACACACACACAACTTCTTTTGAAAGGTAAAAATATATGCTTTGTTTCCTTTCAATTACCTTCCATTATTAACAACAATTGAAAAAAACCCTCATGTATAGCTCCACCTAAAAGACAAAACACTCCACACCATATCAAGATCATTCTCATAATATCTGATTAGAGCGAACACGGAAAAACACAACACCCAAGTGTTTGGCACAACAAATTTTTGGTTTGTATTTAGAACTTTCTTCAAGCTAAAAAAAAGACTGGCAAGTTCTAATTTCGTGACAATTAAATGACACAGAGGGACAGAGAAAAAGCAAAACAATATGGAAGACAACAGATTCAGGACATACAGGTGTGTGTTAATAACTTTTGAAGGCCTTGTACATCTGTGGGCAATTGTCAGATGTATCCTCTAGTGTAAATACAGCACCATCTTGATAAGGGGCAGCCAACTCTCTCGAGCAACAAGTGAAAGGGGGAGGGGGGGGGGGGGAAGAAGTGAAAGGAGTGGGTTCCCTGGTGGCTCATCTGTCACATTGTCGTTAACTCAGCTGAAGGGTTCTCCCCCCATGGGTTTGTGGCTGGCAGTGATGGGTTTATTTGGTCTGATTTTATTTTTGTGGGTTTCGTTTGTAACGTAGTTGATTGAGGTCATTTTGTGTGCACTCTGCTTCTCCTTTCATTGACAATGATGAACAATATGTTGTTGTTCTTTTGATGCTGATGCTGCTGTTGTTGCTGCTACAGTTGTTGTTTTGGTTAAATTAGAGATTTTTTTAAAAACTGACTTTGTTCTAAAGGGGATATCTATCTATCTATCTATCTATCTATCTATCTATCTATCTATCTATCTATCTATCTATCTATCTATCTATCTATCTATCTATCTATCTATCTATCTATCTATCTATCTATCTATCTATCTATCTATCATCATATCCATCCATCCATCCATCCATCCATCCATCCATCCATCCATCCATCCATCCATCCATCCACCACCCACCCACCCACCCACCCACCCACCCACCCACCTATCTATCTATCTATCTATCTATCTATCTATCTATCTATCTATCTATCTATCTATCTATCTATCTATCTATCTAT
>CM060328.1:35726797-35729297 GCA_030674155.1 Stramonita haemastoma | reverse complement strand
CCCTACCCTCTCTCCCTTCCCCCTCTCTCCGCCCCTCCCACTTCTCTGTCTCTGTCTGTCAGTCTATATCTCTCTCTCTCTCTACACACACACACCACACACACACACACACACACACACACACACACACACACACACACACACAGAGCACAGACACACACAGACACACAGACACACAGACACACAACACACACACACACACACATATAATATATATATATATATATATATAATATATAATATATATATATATATATATATATATATATATAATATCATACATACATATAATACATACATACATACATACATCATACATACATACATACATACATACATACATACAGATCGGTGGTTACTGTATAGTGGCAAAGCAATGCGCATTTATTTTGTCAGAAGCTCTATTAGTCTGATGCTAGTGCTGCTTCTCTTCTGCCCCCCCTCCACCTCACCCCAATTTCTCTCTTCCTCTCTCTCATTAAAAAAAAAAATTGTTGGATATTGTGTGGAGAAGGAGAATGTGGTGGTGGTGGGGGGTATATTTGTTTTTCGCTTGTTTTGTTTTGTTCTTTGTCGTTTGGTTAGAGAGAGAGAGAGAGAGGAGGAGAGAGGAGGAGAGAGAGAGAGAGAGAGAGAGAGAGAGAGAGAGAGAGAGAGAGAGAGAGAGAGAGAGAGAGAGTGTGTGTGTGTGTGTGTGATATGTTATTCTTGATATTGGTGGAAACTGGAAGCATAAAAACCCATGAGTGCTATTCATTATCTTCGAAATAAAATAATTTGATTTGATTGGATTTAATTGAATTTTATTTGTTCAGATAAAAGAATTTGATGTATGTGTGTGTGTATGTATGTGTGTGTATGGTGTGTGTGATGTGTGTGTGTGTGTGTGTGTGTGTGTGTGTGTGTGTGTGTGTGTGTGTGGTGTGTGTGTGTGTGTGTGTGTGCATGTGTGCATGTGCGTAAGTGTGTGTGTGTGTGTATGCACGCGCGTGTTTTCGCATACAGACCTGAGAGACTGAGAACCCGACCGACAGAAGGCAGAACTAGATAGAAAAATGCATTCATATACTGGTTCTATTTACAAAAAAATTTAGCAGAAGAAAAAGGTAGTCTTGAACACTTAACCGAGGTATCGTATCTACACACATTATGTTCACGACGAAAAGAAAATAAAAAAATTGAATCGGAATGTAATCATAGAAGTTATGAAATACAAATCTCCTCTCTCCTATCTCTAAACTTGTATCGGATTCATCGGACAGCTGCACTGAAGAGCCGATCACCAACCTTCCTCCATCGATATTGGTCATGTATTATAGCCCAGGTCTCAGACGATGGTGATCTTGTCCATTCTGCAGCGGTGTCCACTCACCGTTTTTGAACGACATGAAATAGGATATAAACAGAACACGCCATACAAGCAATAAGAAAAGATGAAAAAATATGAAACCAAATGAACTTCATGATTCTTTATTAGCAGTAGGCTCTTTCTGTACTCGGAGACGATGGCACTGCCTTCTTTGATCACTCCAGTCTTGTTGGGGATAACGTCTGGAGTGACTCGGCAGACCAAGCCGTGCATGGCAGTCTCTGTCACAGTTGCTGCAGACAAAACTGGACTGTGGGTTATATGGCCTGGTTTTGCTGCCTATCCTTTTCGCAGCGTCCTAACAGAACATAAAATAAGCTGTCGACATTTCACCAGATGGACCAGACTCCTCGCTTCCAGAAAGAGAAAAACGCCATTAGGAAAAAAAAATCCTCGACATCTGTTGACGTGGATGTGATAGATGAGCCGCCAGGGAATCCACCTCTTTCACTTATCTCCCTTCTCACTTGGTGGACGTACGATAGAATTCACTGTCCTTAATCGAGGGGGAGCTAAAAGCGATTTAACACAGAAGTACCGCGTTTTAAAATGATATTATCATATATACAGGGGAGCAGCACTTCCAATCTCTGTATTTTTCTTTTTCTCTTACTTTTGACGTTGTCTGTTAACTATCACAGAAGTTAGAATAATGCTGATACAGTGGAGCTTTTATTGTTGAGCTTAGTATAGACCATTTCATATTATCACTTTTTTCTTTCAGTTATTCGTAAAATAACCCAGGGGGTATAGCTAAGTGGTCAGTGCGCTTGCTTTCTCCAGTCAAGTTAAGTAGCGTAGAGCGTGGTTACAAGTTGGATGGGTGACCGTTTGTGCGCCTTGGGACTTCAGTACAGTCCCCCAGTCTTCCAGCTGTAAATGGGTACCTACCCTCTTTAGGGTCAGGGAAGGTAAAGCAGCGAGGGAGAGGAGATGGGCGCCGCCCTCTTATGCTGGCCCCTAGAGAAGCTGAGATCTCTGACGTCCTCGCTCCCCTACGACCACCTAGGTCATGGGACACCTTTACCTTTTTTACGTTATCTGTCTCTGGCTGCCTTGTCTTTGTTTCTGTATCATGTGTGTCTGTCTTTGTCTCTCAATGTCTCCCTATAGCTTTGTCACTGTCTAATT
>CM060328.1:35713867-35718867 GCA_030674155.1 Stramonita haemastoma | reverse complement strand
GTATCTTTTTATCTTGATGTTTCCCTGAAAAGGGCGGGGACTGGATGTAAAAAAGCACATGAGTGCTTATCTATTATCCTCGAATAAAAGAATTTTGCCTTGCCTTGCCTTGCCTTGTCTCTCTCTCTCCTCCCCCCCTCTCTCTTTCCTCTTTTTTTCTCTCTACTTTTCTGAGATTTTTTGTGCTCTCTATCACACTGTAATAGTTTAGTTGACTTTGGCTGTGTCATAAGCAGCAGCATCATCAGCAGCAGCATCATCACCCCCCCTCCCCACGTGATGAAATAAGACATCAATGTAGCCAGTTACAAACAGTCGGCATTTAGCACTCACAGTAGAAGACAGAGACCTACTACAGTACACCATCAATAACTTTCTCCAAAGTACGGTTTTTTTTCCAGATTTTTTTCCTTGAAGAATGAAGCAGAGTAGAAATCAATATGTACTCTTTCTTATCATAAAGTGGAGACTGTGTTTCCCAAATACCAACTTTCCCTTTGTCAGCGAAACTTGCTATAGTATTGGCACCGTAATGACATTACATACAGGTAAGAAGGTAAAGGTAAAGGTGCCCCATAAACCTATGTGGTCGTATGGGAACGAGGCATCAGAGACCTCAGCTTGTTAAGGGGCCAGCATATTGAGGGCGGCGCCCATCTCCTCTCCCTCGCTGCTTTACCTTCCCTGACCCTAAAGAGGGCAGGTACCCATTTACTGCTGGGTGAACTGGGGGCCTGTACTGAAGCTATGGCGTGCAAACGGTCACCCATCCAGTTGGTAACCACGCTCGATGCTGCTTAACCTTAGCTCGGGGAAAGCGAGTGCTCTGACCACTGAGCTATCCCGTCCCCTACACTACATGCAGACTTAAAGAAAATCCCTAAGGGCGGCGACTGGATGTAAAAATAACAGCACGCAGCAAATCTTGCGCACAAGTTACAGCCTGTTCCGCTCTTCGAAAGAGTTGGCCATTGTGTGCCAGTGGGAATCGATGACAATATGTACAAAACCGGATGCACACGGGAACTGGATGCAAACAAAAAAGCACACGAGTGCTTAGCCCATTATTCTCGAGATAAAACAAAAAAGAAAAAAAAATTACCCTCGAAATAACAGAATTTTATTTGATTTGAAGACAAACAGAAATGGAGCGATCAGTAAAGTACAGACAAAAAGGGTGGATATAGCTCAGAAACTAAGGCAAACCAGCGTCATGAATAATCAGGACTAAGACAAACGATGAATAATCAGTACTAAGACAAACCATGAACAATCAGTACTCAGACAAACGATGAATAATCAGTACTAAGACAAACCATGAATAATCAGTACTAAGACAAACGATGAATAATCAGTACTAAGACAAACCATGAATAATCAGTACTAAGACAAACCATGAATAATCAGTACTAAGACAAACCATAAAAACATCAGTACTAAGACAAACCATGAAAAATCAGTACTAAGACAAACCATGAATAATCAGTACTAAGACAAACACGTGTCTGGAATAATGTCACATCACCAGACCTGAGAAAACTGTGTGCTCAGAGAAAACGCAGTGTAAAAACCAAAAGAAAAGAAAGATGAAACAACAATGAATGATCGATGTCATTACATCATCAAACAAAAAGAACGTTCCCATAACCAGTGAAAACGGAAGTTATACAGACACGAGAGGATTTTAAACGAATGACAGCCCAATGCAAATTCCCAGAAATAAAATCAAACAAAAACGAATCTCCCCTGGGGGAAATCCCTTCAGCTGAGTTAACGAGAATATGACAGATGAGCCACCAGGGTACCCATTTCTTTCACTTCTCTCCCTTCCCACTCGTTGTACGGTAGAGTTGGCTGCCCCTAATCAAGATGGTGAATGAAGTGTTCGCAGAAAGAGGCTAACATCAAATGAACTCATATCCCTGAAGTCAGAATGCGGCTACCTTCATGGTGGGCAAAAACGGCCGCATACGAAAAAGCTCGCTATTGGTTGAACCTCGGAGGTCTATCCGAGCCCCCCCCCCCCCCCCCCCCCCCCCCCAAAGTTAACGCATAAGTACCAAGTTTGCAAAGTTTAGAAGCATGCTGGTACTATCACTTTATTTTTCAAACATAATAGATTCTTTTTGTTTTAGTGTAGTGTAAAGTTTTTTTCCCCCAATGTTTTTTTTAAATTTCACGCACTTCTTCGTTGCTTATGTGGTCTTTATGTAGGAGATGCCAAGTAGTCTCCGGAAACATCTCATCTCTACCGCCTGTACTCTTCTCTCCAAATCAGCAGTTGGGGTCCACGATTCACAGGCATATAGGAATAGGGATATGACAAGAGAGCGCATTAGTCTGATCTTGGAGTTGAGTGAGATATCTTTTATCTTTCCAGATGGTGTTCAGTTTTGACAGTGCTGTTATTGTCTGTGCAATCCTGCATACTACCTCTGGCTTGGACCCCTCGTCTGATACAACTGCTCCCAAGTACTTGAAGCTTTGAACCGTTTCCAGCTTCTGGTCATTGACCCTGATATCAGTGCTGATGCCCTTGGCGTTATTGGTCATCAGTTTGGTCTTCTCTGCACCGATTTCCATGCCATATGTTTTTAGAGGCCTTGTTCAGGTGTTTTGTTAGGCTGGCAAGCTCCTGTTCTGATCCTGCTAGTCCGTCAATGTCCGCAAATATCACAAGTGATGATAAAAATCAAAGTCAGCGAAGAGAAGAGAAGAGAAGAGAAGAAAAAAAGAAGAGAAGAGAAGAGAAAAGAAGAGAAGAGAAGAGAAAAGAAGAGAAAAGAAGAAGAAGAAGAAGAAGAAGAAGAAGAAGAAGAAGAAGAGAAGAGGAGAGGAGAGGAGAGGAGAGGAGAGGAGAGAAGAGAAGAGAAGAGAAGAGGAGAGAAGAGAAGAGAAGAAAAGAGAAGAAAAGAGAAGAAAAGGGAAGAAAAGGGAAGAGAAGGAAGAGAAAGAGAAGAGAAAATAGACGAGACGAGAAGAGAAGAGAAGAGAAGAGAGGGAAAGAGAACAGAGAAGAGAAGAGAAGAGAAGAGAAGAGAAGAGAAGAGAAGACAACTTACCTCAGTACCTCAGTCGCTACCATTGCACACAGTACGTATTTCATGTTACCATTGTTGTCGATTGCTGAAAGGTGGAGGCAGGGCAATGTCAATAGTCACCTGTCTTACCATGATGACAAAGAAGGCTGGACTTTTCTGTGTACACTGTATATTTCTCTGTTAAAGAATCGGCCTACAGTTTCTGTACAGAGGCGAGACTATGTACATAATTGTACTGTGTCGTGTTGTGTTGTAGTGTATCGTTTGGGAGGTGTTGCTTTGTATTGCATTGTACTGTGTTATATTGTGCTATATTGGATTATGTTGTATTATGTTGTGTCGTGTTGTTTTGTAGTGTATCGTTTTGTAATGTGTTGCATTGTATTGTATTGTGTCATATTAAATTGTTTCGTATTGCATTGTATTGTGTCTTTTGTATTATATTGTGCCGTACTGTATTGTAGTGCATTGTGCTGTACATTATTGCATTGTGTTGTATTGTATTGTGTTGTATTGTATCGTATTGAACTGTATTGCATACCAGTTTTAGTCACGGCAGATTTCTCTGGGTGAAAATCCAGACTGCTCTACCGGGAAAAGTGTCACGCCACAAGTGCAGCGCCACACATATTAAAAAAAATTATCTCTCTGCGTGTGCCTTTGTTTCCGTTTGAGAGTGTGCTTTTTTCTCCATGGAAACTCTTTTGTTGCCATGGGTTCTTTTGTGTGCTTTGAATGTGCGATGTAAGGGTATCCTGGTTGATCATCTCACCCAAAAGACTTACACCCAGACCACCATTCAGAATTGTGTGAATGATGGAAATATTTGGATCAGACAGGGAATTAACCATTGACTCTTTTCCTTTTCAATGGGTGCATTAATTCTGCATCTTCAGAGAGAGAGAGAGAGAGAGAGAGAGAGAGAGAGAGAGAGAGAGAGAGAGAGAGAGAGAGAGAGAGAGAGAGAGAGAGACAGACAGACAGACAGACAGACAGACAGACAGACAGACAGACAGACAGACAGATAGATAGACAGACAGACAGACAGACAGACAGACAGAGACAGAGAAACGGAGAGACATAGAGAGACAGAGAGCGACAGAGAGAGAGACAGAGAGACAGAGACAGAAAGAGACAGACAGAGAGGGACAGAGAGACAGACAGAGAGGGACAGAGAGAGCTATAGAGACAGACAGAAAGAAAGACAGACAAACAGACAAACAGGGAGACAGACTAGACAGACAGACAAACAGACAGACAGATAAACAGACAGAGACACTGACAGACAAAGACAGACATGCATATAAACAAACAGACAGACAAAGAGACAGACAGAGACAGAGTGACAGAAGTAAGGAACAGAGACGAAGAAATCATGGTAATAATTTTTGGGGATCTAAATTGAATCAATAAAAGAACGAGGCTTAACTGCTAAGAAACTCTTTAGAAAATCAACCTAATTCATCTCCATCAGTAACTAGGGTTTTTGGGGTTGGTTTTTTTGTTGTTGTTTTTTTTGTTTTGCCAATCAACGTTGTCTCATTCTGATTTTTAATAGCGAAAATCACGATACTGTTATTTAAAAAAAAAAGAAGTTGTCAGTGCAAGCTGAAATAACGAGAATGACTGTATGCTGGTGTACGTTTTCAGACATGTCCCTTCCCCGATGTCGGAATGCGGCTACATTTGTGGTGGGTAAAAACAGTCGCATACGAATAATCTCACTATTGGTGAACGTCGGAGCTGTATCTGAGAAACGAAAAAATAAAAGTCTCCTGATATTATTTGTGTGTTCTTGTCTTTAAAATGCACGCTGGTGATTAGTGATTCTACGCTGTCAGTCTAGTGATGGCACTGCTAGTTGATAGTTTCTCTCTCTCTCTCTCTCTCTCTCTCTCTCTCTCTCTCTCTCTCTCTCTCTCTCTCTCCATCTCTCCTCTCTCCTCTCTCTCTCTCCTC
>CM060328.1:35681367-35688867 GCA_030674155.1 Stramonita haemastoma | reverse complement strand
CGACGACTGCTGCTGCTGCTGCTGCTGCTGCTGCTGCTGCTGCTGCTACTACTACTACTACTACTACTACTACTACTACTGCTGCTGCTGCTGCTACTACTACTACTGCTGCTGCTGCTGCTGCTGCTGCTGCTGCTGCTGCTGCTGCTGCTACTACTACTACTACTATTTCTGATGCTGGTGGTGGTGGTTCTGTTTCTGCTTCTGTTGCTACTTCTGCTGTTGTTGCTGCTACTTTTTCTGCTGCTGCTGCTGCTGCTGCTGCTACTACTACTACTACTACTACTACTACTACTACTACTACTACTACTACTACTACTACTACTACTACTACTACTACTACTACTGCTGCTGCTGCTGCTGCTGCTGCTGCTGCTGCTACTACTATTACAACTTCTGCGCGCTCTCTTCTTGTCGCATATTAATAAGAAATTAATATGATAATTGATTTATCTCTTTACATATTACAGCAGCAGCAACAGCAGCAACAACAACTACAGCAGCAGCAACAACAGCAGCAACAGCAACAGCAGCAGTAGCAACAACATCAGCAACAACAACTACAGCAGCAGCAACAGCAGCAGCGACAGCAACAACAGCAGTAGCAACAACATCAGCAACAACAACACAGCAGCAACAGCAGCAAGAACACAGCAGCAACAGCAGCAGCAGCAACAGCAGTATTTAGCAGGCCTAATGTTTCACAGTCAGCTTTTAGTGCTAGGCCAGTGCCGACAAAGACAGGCAATGCATATTGAATACAGCTTACATCACCACAACCAAAAAAAAAAACCAAAAAAAACATCCCACCACAACCTCCACCACCTCTTCACACCATGTCTCTCCCACCACTGCTACCAGTGACAGTACAGTCTATCTTAGTCTACCACTCTTTCCACTTTTACAATCATTCCACCCATTTCTCTAAATCTCTCTCCCCCCCCACCCCTCCCCCCTCCCACCACCACCACCACACCAGCAGCAGCAACACATCATCATCGCCCCTTCAGGCTTCTGACATGAGGAACTGGACTGATGACTATTGATCAGTCAAAGGGATGTTCACTCCAGGTCTAAATCACAGGTCGTGGGGAGGCCAGCTGTAATGCAACGCCTAGGAACAAAGAAACCCATACATTTAAGGGTTCAAGTCGGAGGCCATAATGATCAGATTTGATTTTCTTTTCTTCTTTTTGGTTCTCCTGTCTGTTTGATGCTGACTGATAGCCTAGGTGCGAGACTTTTGAGGATGAGGGGATGAAGAGAGAGAGAGAGAGAGAGAGGAGAGGGAGAGAGAGAGAGAGAGAGAGAGAGAGAGAGAGAGAGAGACAGACAGACAGACAGACAGACAGACAGACAGACAGACAGACAGACAGACAGACAGACAGACAGACAGACAGACAGACAGACAGACAGACAGACAAGACAGAGAAGAGAAAGAGAGAGATATATCAAATCAATTCAAATCAAATCAAATCAAGTTTCTATTTCCAGATGGTACATTGAATAAGCATTTATTTGCTTTTTTCATCAAGCCATCTATCTAAAGAAAGAAAAAACAACAAACAATCCCCCCCTAACAACAAACAAACAAGCAAAAGAATTTTACCAACATTAATTAAAGAGAGAGAGAGAGAGAGAGAGAGAGAGAGAGAGAGAGAGAGAGAGAGAGAGAGAGAGAGAGAGAGAAGAGAGAGAGAGAGAGAGAGAGAGAGAGAGGAGAGAGTGTGTGTGTGAGGGGGGAGGGAGGTGATCTTGTTGTTAAGGCGACGTCCACATAGCTTGAAAGTCTCTGAAGTCACAGGGTCCAGTTTCCACTGAGGTGTTTGTTTGAGGGGATTTCTCCCCCCCCCTCCTCCCCCCCTTCCCAGTGAACATTGGCACTGACTCCGCCCCCCTGAAAGTCCTTTGCATGAGATTATACACAGCAGTCCTGAGTGTGAACAGTGCAGAACATCTTGTGCACACGTTAAAACTGTCATCCACCTTTCGATGAAAAGTGCGCAAGCTATGGCAGCTTGGATGCATGACATCAATATACCCAGCATGCACGCAGGTATATGGAGAGAGATGGGCTCCGCCAGGTTCAACTTGCCCACCACGCTCTGCCTGAAAAACTTCAGTGCAGTGCCCCAATGACTCCTCAAAGAGTTAAGGGAGAAGTCATGTCTTTTGGTGCCGAAAAGATAACCATAGTTTGTCCTTAATGAGTGTCGCTGCTTACAGGCATAGTGCCGCAGTAATTGGGTGATCAGTATAGCAAGTTGTGCAGAAGAGAACCAGAGTTATAGAGCGGATAGAGCCGGAATGCTGGTACTAAAACAAGCAGGACTGCGTCATAGCGCGTTGCTTTACCTTGTATTATTATTATTTTTTTGTTTTCCTGTGTTATGTTGTATTCTGTTATTTTATTTTCAGTTATTCATCCTTTTATTTCGAGGATGATGGAATAAGCGCTCATGTGCTTTTTTTTTTATATACATCCAGTATACCCTGTGTGTTTGCAGTTTTGTACATTTTTGTTCTCACAGGCACACAATGGCCTACTCTTTTGAAAGGACGAACAGGTTTACACGTGTGCGCAAGATGTTCAGCGCAAATCCGCATTGCAAAATATGTTATGGTATGCTAAGGTTTGGTATGGTATGCTAAGGTTTGGTATGGTATGGTATATGGTATGGTATGGTATGGTATGGTATGGTATGGTATGGTATGGTATGGTATGTGTATGTAAGGATGGTATGGTATGGTATGGTATGGTTATGGTATGGTAAGGTATGGTATGGTATGGTAAGGTATGATATGGCTATGGTATGGTATGGTATGGTATGGTAAGGTTTGGTATGGTATGGTATGGTATGGTATGGTATGGTTGTATGGTATGGTGTAATGTATGGTATGGCATGGTATGGTATGGTATGGTAAGGTATGGTATGGCATGGTATGGTATGGTTGGTTATGGTTGCATGGTATGGTATGGTTGGTTATGGTATGGTTTTGTACGGCACGGCAACGGTACGGTGTAGTAAGGTTTGGTAGGGCATGGTACAGTATGGCATATTGTATTGTGCTCTATTGTAATCGAAATATGTTTCAGTGTATTTGTGTTGTATTGTATTGTATTGTATTGTATTGTATTGTATTGTATTGTATTGTTATTTGTATTGTATTGATTATAGTTGCATTATATTTCGCTGTGCATCGCATTGCATTGCCCGCTGTGTGTTGCAATCTGTGTTCTGTTACCATTGCTGTGATTGCATTGCATGATGTTGCAATGTGTGTCCGTTACCGTTGCTTGCATTGCATTGCACTGGTGTTGCAATTGTGTGTCGTTACTTGCTGTTGCATTGTGCATTGCATTGTATTGCATGTCGCTGACTGAGTGTTGCAATTGTTCTGTTACCTTGCTGTGCATTGTATTGCATTGCACTGAGTGTGTTGCAATGTGTGTCCTGTTACCTTTGCTGTGATGCATGTATTGCATTGCACTGAGTGATTAGCAATGTGTGTCTGTTACCTTTGCTGTGCATTGTATTGCATTGCACTGAGTGTATTGCAATGTGTGTCTGTTACCTTTGCTGGGATTGCATTGTATTGCATTGCACTGATGTTGCAATGTGTGTCTGTTACCTTTGACTGTGATTGCATTGTATTGCATTGCACCGAGTGTGTTGCAATGTGTGTCTGTTACCTTTGCTGTGTATTGCACTGTATTGCATTGCACTGAGTGTATTGCAATGTGTGTCTGTTACCTTTGCTGTGATTGTATTGCATTGCACTGAGTGTGTTGCAATTGTGTCTGTTACCTTTGTTGTGTATTGCATTGTATTGCATTGCACTGAGTGTGTTGCAATGTGTTGTACCTTTGTTGTATTGCATGTATGCATTGCACGAGTGTTGCAATGTGTGTCTATTACCTTTGCTGTGTATTGCACACTGAGTGTATTGCAATGTGTGTCTGTTACCTTTGCTGTGGATTGCATTGTATTGCATTGCACCGAATGTGTTGTATTGTGTGTCTGTTACCGTTGCTGTGTGTTGCATTGTCAAAAGTCAAAAGTCAAAGTCAAAATTTTATTTTTTCAGATGGTACATTGAGTAAGCAATAAATTAGCTTTTTTTCATCAAGCCATCTATCTAGTAAAAACAACAACCCCATAACAAAACAAAACAACCCCCCCCCCAAACCACTTATAACCCCACCCCCCCCTCCCCAGACAAGCTAACAAAAATGAAGCAGCAAGCAAACAAGCAAAGTACAACCAAGAAAACCCCACCCCAAAATATTAAGCTCAACATTGTTATAACTCAAAACAACAAAATAAATTGAAAAGGAACTAAAGAAAATATAATGATAATGATAATGCCAATAACAATAATAAGAACATCTATAGTAATAATAATAATAATAATAATAATAATAATAATAATAATAATAATAATAATAATAAATAATAATAATAATAAAATAATAATGCATTTTGGTTGCATCCATACTCAATGATATATACAATTCCAACAAGAAAGGACAATTTTTCACACTGGTGACAGTTAGGTTTCAAAGACCATTCCAGAAACAGTGCACTACACAACAAAGGTAACACACATTGCACAGAGCGTGTTGCAATGTGTGTTACCTCTGTTGTGTATTGCACTGTATTGCATTGCACTGAGTGTGTTGCATTAATATGTGTCTGTTACCTTTGCTGGCTTGCTGTGTATAGTACAGGATAGATTGATTTTGGAAGTGGTCTGCATTGGAATGGCGTTGGAACTGCTCCGTCTTTTGCTGTGCTTGAGCTCAGTCATCTCTCTGTCCCTGTCTCTGTCTGTATGTCTGTCTATCTGTCTGTTTGCCTGTCCGTCTGTCTCTCTGTCTGTCTGTTTGTCTTTCTACCTTCCATCCTCTCTCTCTGTCTCTCTCTCTCTGTCTCTCTCTGTCTCTCTCTGTGACTCTCTCTCTGGTGCCCCCCCCCCTCTCTCTCTCTCTGTATCTCTCTCTGTGTCTATGTGTCTGTGTATCTGTGTGTCTGTATGTGTGTCTGTGTCTGTCTGTCTGTCTGTCTCTGTCTCTGTCTCTGTCTGTCTGTCTATCTGTCTGTCTCTGTCTCTGTCTCTGTCTCTCTGTCTCTCTGTCTCTGTCTCTGTCTCTGTCTCTGTCTCTCTCTCTCTCTCTCTCTCTCTCTCTCTCTCTCTCTCTCTCTCCAGTGTTGTTCCAGTATTAAGCATTCACTGAATATTTTAATTTAAGCCACATCAAAGCTGCCCACTCTTTCATTCCAAACGGAGTTAAATCCCCCCCCCCCCCATCCCATTCTCTCTCCGCCTGCCAATTTGCTATGGCTTTCTGGAAAGAGCTAGAATGGTCTTTGAAACCTGATTGTCACCAGTGTGAAAAATTGTCCTTCATGTTGGAATTGTATCATTGAGTACAGACGCAATCACAAAAACTGATGGAGTTTTAGACTTAATAGTATTGATCGGAAATTTCTATGCATAGCTTAAAAATGTTGACTTAGCCGAGCTAAACCGAATATTGTTATTTTCATAAAAGAAATGAAATACAAGTATAAGACACAAAAAAAACCCAGGAACATATCATGCAAAGTGAAGTTTACGATTTTCATTAAAAATAGCTTTCATACGTAAACACGGTAGAAACCCAAACAAAACGTCAAAACTTCTTTAGGTAGGCATCCATCAGTCTTGGAAGACTATGGAGTCTAGAGCGCAAAGCCTGGGTAAGTAAGTATGGAGGGAAAGCTGTTACCCATGCAGTAGACCCCCTCTCCACGTCGCTGGAATGGTCCATTGGAAAGGCAATCGCCGATACGAATGGTTCCGTCGCAGGAGCTGCCAGAACGTTGCCATATACAGACCCAAACCGCCCTGGGGGCTCCAACTCCCCCATTTTTTTTTCTTAGGCATGGTGTCTAAATACGACACCTGTATGCATGCTGGTATTTTTATTATATAATTTTGTTGTCATCCTCTCCTACCGGCACACAATGAAAAATAAGCTGAGGTGTATTTTTCAGAATAAAAAAGTTTCATTCATTAAAAGAAAAAAACATCCCTCTGTGGACCCGAACCCCATCCCTGTCATTGATCTCCTCCATTCTCTAACCATAACCACGTTACCCTGCACCCCAGCAGTGGACCACAGACATCCTCTAACCCATGGCTGCAGGTTCAAAGCTTCACTGTGCTGTCTGTTTGAAGAGGTGTTTTTTTCCTACTGGAGTCAAGGCTGCTTCTGATTCTGTTATATAACAATGCAAGTCTTTTGGATGAAGTTCTAGATTGAGGGCTGTGTGTAAATGCTCCGCTATATTACCACACACCACCACCAACTACCACCACCCCACCACCACCACCACCACCACCACCCACCACCACCACACCACCATCACTACCACCACCACACATCCACCACATACCACCACCACAAATCACACCACCACCACAATCACCACCACCACCAATCACACACATCTTTAGTCTGTTTCATCAACCCCCACCCCCACCCCCACAAGTCCTTGTGTGTGCAGGGGAAGACACAGAAGCCCCCCTCCCTTCCACCAGACATTCTCATCACAGCGCTGTAATAATATAATGTACTGGTCCTAAAGCCCCTCTGAAGCAGCAAGGTTTCAGCACTACTCTCTCTCTGTCTTCTGTCTGTCTGCTGTCTGTCTGTCTCTCTCTCTCTCCCTCCCCCCCCCCCTCTCTCTCTCTCTCTCTCTCTCTCAGTAACGCAACAGGTCTCTACAGGGAAGGGGGTGGGTGGGAGGGGGACTAACCAAGATGGAGAAAGAGGAAGGAGTAGGGTGAAGAGGTTGGAGGACGGGTAAAGGGTAGTGTGGGGGGTGGGGTGGGGCGGAGGGTAGGGGGGGGAGGGTAATTGTACGGAAGGAAATGACAGACGAGTTGTCTTCAGAAAGGTCTGTTAGAAGAGAGCGAGTAGAAGGAGGGAGAAGATGGAAGAGAGAGAGAGAGAGAGAGAGAGAGAGAGAGAGAGAGAGAGAGAGAGAGAGAGAGAGAGAGAGAGAGAGAGAGAGAGAGAGAGAGGAGAGAGAGAAGACAGACAGACAGACAGAGACAGAGACAGAGAGAGAGAGAGAGAGAGAGAGAGAGAGAGAGAGAGAGAGAGAGAGAGAGAGAGAGAGAGAGAGAGATTTTACGCTTAGAATAAAGATCGCCAACATTATTATCAGTATTGTCTCTGTCTGCCTCTCTCTCTATTTGTCTCTGTCTGTCTCTATTTGTCTCTGTCTGTCTCTGCCTCTATCTGTCTCTCTCTCCTCTCTCTCTATGTCTCTCTGTCTAAGCATCTGTCTCTGTGTCTCTATCTCTCTCCGTCTATCTCTCTTCGCATGCGTGCTCTCCTAAGTGTTCCTTAAAGCCCACAATCACTCAATATCGCAAGCCATATCAAGGCTTTAAACTCTAGTCACTACACACAGGCCACGTTCTCATTCACAGCAAATAGCACCA
>CM060328.1:35673867-35676367 GCA_030674155.1 Stramonita haemastoma | reverse complement strand
ATAATAATAATAATAATAATAACGATAACAACAAACAACAACAACAACAACAACAACAACAACAACAACAACAACAACAACAACAACAACAATAATAATAATAATAATAATAATAATAATAATAATAATAATAATAATAATAATAATAATAATGATATACAATTTCTATAGCGCTGTATCTTGTAAAGCAAACAGATCAAAGCGCTTCCAAACGAAATACTCACAGACATGCTACCGTTCATTAAAAGATGAACAGATTCGAGGTGAATTTTTTTTTAAAGTATTATTTTTAAGCCAAACAAAACATAATCGTGGTATGTATACAGTTAGGATATTATTTCTTGTTATATAAATGATGTAATGTGTGCGAATCTAGACACGTAAGAAATTTTCGTATGCTTCTTGAGTGAACTCCCCTGAAGCGGCGGTCATTTATGAATTTTAGTAATAGCAAAGAAGACAACAGTGTTCTTTGCAAGGGAGACAACTCAACGCATCCGGTGACGAGCTGTTATGAAATTTAGTAGTTTTAAAGAAGGCAACAGTGTTTTTTCGTGTCAGGGGAAGGAACTCAAAGCATCGCGCATAACAAAATGTGTACCAATGGGTGCAGATAAAAGAACTTTGTTTTGTTTTGTTTTGTTTTTCTTGACTTTTCCACTGACATATTTCTGAATTATTGTTGATTGAAGTTCTTATCACTTCGGCAGATAGATTATTTTGCTCAAACACCGACAGGAGTGAAATGAGGGTGAGAAATTGCCGTGTCTTGCACACCTTAAAATTACATTGAACTGCAAAACTGCAGGTTATAAAAAGACATTGCAAATCAGACAATTGTTTGCAATTCATTCATTGTGAAAGGTGCCGCTTGTGCCAACGGGTATAATTAAGAACAGTTACGAATTGCTTTTTTTTTTTTAATCTTATGATTTTTAGTGTAATGATTAGAAGGTCTGGGACAAAACGTGAGAAAAGACACCGGTGCTTCTTCATTATCCTTGAAATAATGATGATAAAGAAAAATAATAAATGGAATTTACATCGTACTATGCAAAACGAGTCAAAGGGCTTGCACTCAACCTACTCTCACACATGCAACCGCTTACGATTGCAAATTCAAATGTACACACACACACACACACACACACACACACACACACACACGCACGCACACACAGATTATACACTTTGGCAGGGTGATGGGGATTTCGGCTGTTGAAGGCAGGGGCAGATATGAGATGAGAAAGGAGAGGAAAAACTTAGGATTGAAATAAGTGTGTTTTGAGGCTGGATTTAAAAATGTCATAAGTGAGCTTTTGGCAAAGGGAGAGAGGGAGGTCATTCCAGATCGATGGACCAGAAACAGAGGAAGAGCAACGGCCAACGGTAGATTGGTTGAAACAAGGTATTCATAAGCACATGGTATCTGCTGCAGAGCAGAGGGAATGAGAAGAAGTGTACAGGTAAAGACATTCACAGAGGTAGGAGGGTGCTGTTTTGTGGAGACATTTATAAGAGAGTACTGATCTTGTAGTTTACTCTCTGTGGTACCGGCAGCAAGTGGAGAGATTGCAAGAGAGGGGTAATGTGCTCAGATTTTTCTTTCTGAGGACTAGTCGAGCTGCAGAGTTTTGTATACGTTGAAGGTAGTGGAGAGATGATGCTGGCAGACCAGCCAAAAGAGAATTGCAATAGTCCAGACATGAGAAAATGAGAAACGTGACAAGTTTGGATGTTGCATCAGTGGACAGATACTTTCGAATTGCACAAATACGCGTAATTGATAGTGGCACGACTGGCAGGTCTGGGTGATGAATTTTTGCATAGAGAGTGTGTTGTCCATAACGACTCCTAGATACTTCACAGCAGTGGATAGATGGACTGACGTATTGCCAAATTCTATTGAAGCTGTTGTGATGGGAGACAGTTCGTGTTTGGTCCCTACAAGTATGGCTTCGGTTGTATCTGCATTTAGCTCTAACTTGTTCTGTATCGTCCAGTTTGGGATATTTTAAACGCAGTATGCCATATTTGTCAAAAGAAAAGGAAGATTTTCAGAAGTATCACTGCTTTGAATCTAAGAGTCATCGGCATAAAAATGATGAATAATCTGATGACGGTTTGTTATATGTGACTGTGGAGCAGTGTAGCAAGCAAAAAGAACAGGTCCAAGAGTTTATCCAGTGGGACTCCACATTTCAGTTTGGCAGGTATTGATTAAATCTTGTTTACTGCAATTGTGTGGAATCGGTCTGTAAGGTATGAACTGAAGCAGGTGAGGGTTGTACCTTTAATACCAAACGTTTTTTGGAGACGAGAGAGAATTGATTGGTAAGTAGTGTTGGAGGCCACAGATAAGTCGAGAAGAGTGAAATGGAGATTTTCCCTGAGGCAAAAGCGTGTAGAAGCGTGTTAAGGGTGTGGACTAGGGTGCTTTCAGTGCTGTGGTAGGAACAATAGGCAGACTGAAATGGGGGGGGGGGGGGAGGAGACCAGG
>CM060328.1:35666367-35668867 GCA_030674155.1 Stramonita haemastoma | reverse complement strand
TTATTTTAGTACATTTATTTATTCTTTTATTTCGAGGATAATGGAAAGTAAAGGTTAAAGTCAAATGTTTATTTCCAGATGGTACATTTGATAAGCATTGATTTACTTTTTTTTTTATCAAGCACTCATGTGCTTCTTTATTTTACATCTAGTCCCGGTGTGAACGCAGGTTTGTAAATGTTGTCATGTCTAGTCTTTCTCTGTCTGTCTCTCCCTGTCTCTACTTCCCTGCACTGTCTGTGCCTTACAAGAGGGTCTGTGTAAAGCTGGTGGATCTTGTGACAGTCACGATCACACCACTTCACTTCTCTTGTCCTGTATTCACAGCAAGATTTATGCGGCTTCACCCTACCCTTCACCTATCCCCGTTAGTCTTGTAGACCGTGGGGGCACCACTGAAGATTTTGAAACCAGCTTCCTCCACTCTTCACGGATTTTTAGCTTTCCGTAGCAAGTCGTTCCATTCAAGGCCTGTTCACTCTCTGATGTTGACTGTTTTCCCATCGTTTTCGTTGTGGCTTATAAAACGGTTATGGAAAAAAAATCTGTTTACGAACTACTAAGAGTAAGTTTTTCAGCGATGTCAAATCAACAGAAACTAGTCTGAGTGAATGTTCCCACGGGTTTAATCCTAAATATATGTACTGGCTGACATGTTTGAGAGTTCAAACCTGATCTTTTGCTGGCAATGAGGGCGAGGCAGCCCCGTGGTTAGAATACTGTCTTCATGATCTGAGTCTGGGATCACTGGTTCCAGTCTTTGAAAGACGTCTGTTTATGGGATTTTTTCCATGGAGTCAACGTTGGTGCTGACTCCACTCCTCTAAAAGGTCTTTGGATCAGATGACAAGTGTACAGTCTGAGGTCCCGTTAGCCAACAGGTGCCAGACATCTGTACATATTAAAAATCCATCCGCCTTGCAGAGAAGTAAAGCCAGCTATGGTCAGAGAGATGGATGACACCAGCATACCCAGCATGCGTCTTTCTACATGGAGACGAATGGGCTCCACCCGGTTCAGCTTGCCCATGACACACTTCCTGAAAAATTCAGTGCAGTGCCCCAGTGACTCTTCAAGGAGTGAAGGGAGATGATTGGAAGTAAAAAAAACAAAGGGCACGAATCTATCTATCTATCTATCTATCTATCTATTATCTATCTATCTATCTATCTATCTATCTATCTATCTATCTATCTATCTATCTATCTATCTATCTATCTATCTATCTATCTATCTATCTATCTATCTACTTCTACCTACCTACTCTACCTACCTGTCTGTCTGTCTGTCTATCAATCTATCTATCTATCTATCTATCTATCTATCTATCTTATCTATCTATCTATCTATCTATCTATCTATCATACTATCTATCTATAAAATAAGTGTGTATATGTGTATGTGTAGACAGCACGTGTTTGCACACGTGTGTGTGTGTGTGTGTGTGTGGTGTGTGTGTGTGTGTGTGTGTGTGTGTGTGTGTGTGTGTGTGTGTGTGTGTGTGGATGTGGATGTGGGTGTATGTGGGCGCAAACAGGCGTGTGCACAAGCTAAATAATAATATTCGGTTGATTTGCGCGGGTGGGCAATCAAGTCTGTGGTCAAATGGCGTGGCCATAATAGCCGCTGATTGGCCGTGCTGACCTTCTTGTGGACACTGGTCAAACAGGTCTCTTCATGCACCCCCCCCCTCTCTCTCTCTCTCTCTCTCTCATATCCTTACCACCCACCTGTCTTACCTCACCCCGCCTGGTTGTTTGTTTGTCTGTCTGTCTGCCTGTCTGCCTGTTAATCACAGTCTGTCTGTCTGGTTGGCACACAGGCTGGCTGGTTCTGTCTGTCTGCCTGTCTGTATGACAGTCTGTATGTGTAGCTGCTGGCTCTCTCTCTCTGTCTGCGTTGTCTGTCTGTCTGTCTGTCTGTCTGTCTGTCTTGTCTGTCTGTCTTCTTCTTCTCTCTCTCTCTCTCTCTCTCTCTCTCTCTCTCTCTCTCTCTCTCTCTCTCTCTCTCTCTCTCTCTCTCTCTCTCTCTCTCTCTCTGAATGGCTTATAAAGCTTTAACAGCAATAACATTTGTTCATTGTGTAGTCTTCTCTCCATTAGAAAAAGAGTTATAATAGTTTTCAATATCTGTGTTTGTTGCAGCTGTTTAATATGGTATGGAATCTATGCCATGATGATTTTTTGGGCTGTTTATAGATTGTTTTTTTCTTACTTAAACAACTGTGTTTTGTGTGCCCAGTCCTCCTCCCGCTGTTCCTGTGTGTGAATTCTCTCTCTCTCTCTCTCTCTCTCTCTCTCTCTCTCTCTCTCTCTCTCTCTCTCTCTCTCTCTCTCTCTCTCTCTCTCTCTCTCTCTCTCTCTCTCTCTCTCTCTCATGTTCTTCTTTATGTCATCCCCATTGAACATGTCATTTGAGACACATTAGTCTCCAGCAAGGAGGTTGGGAACCTGTGAGTATTAACAGCATTCTCACCTTCTGGAAAATCTGCACTAGGAAT
>CM060328.1:35621367-35661367 GCA_030674155.1 Stramonita haemastoma | reverse complement strand
GCATTGATGCACATCCCTCCTTTTCCTTTTCCCTCTCCCGCCTCTTAGGACTGTCCTTGGTTCTAAGAGTTGATCCTGGCATTGAAAGAAGCATGTCTACATTGCTCAGGGTCTGTGTTTTACCTGGTGTATAGTTTACTAAGGTGTTGTTGTGGCGGTGGTGGGCGTTCTCTAGCTTAACACGCTGGGGGTCACCCAGAACATACACGCCGACTCACTCATCCCACCTGGGAATCACTGTGAGACTGTCAAGTACACACTGGTTGAGAATGTTGCCTGTATGGCTGTTTTTTTTTTTTTTTTTTTTTAAAGGACCTCGTCATACATACTCGTCATATGCTGTATATGGCAACGTTCTGGTGGCTCCTGCGACGGTACTGGAACCATTCGTATCGGTCATTGCCTTTCCAATGCATCATTCAAGTGGCGTGGAGAGGGGGGATCTGCTGCATGAGTAACAGTTTGCCCTCCATACTTACTTACCCAGCCTTTGCGCTTAGACAGAGCGCAACTCCATAGTCTTCTGATGGATGCCTACTACTACGTCATACAGGCAGCATACTCGGATATCAGGGGATCTTCCTCCTAGAGTTGACGTTGTTACGTTAAGAGCTTGTCGTGGCTGAAGACAACCTCAACAATGTTTCAAGCATAACAACATGCCTTGGTACTTAGCTGACAGCAATGATTGACACAGCTTTGAGCCTGGCCTGGCTTTCTATTGTGTCCGCTTTGTATGTTGTCTATGTTTTATGTCTCTATGTATTTATGTTAGTGTGCATCCATGTTCTATGTCTGTGTGTTGTATAGTGTCTGTGCTCTATGTCTGTTTTATGTATGGTATCTATGTTCTATGTCAGGACATCTTGAGCGCATGTTCAACCCCAACGACCTTTTTTTTTTTAAAGGGTAGGTCAGCTATGACCAGTGGCATGGATGACACCAACATACCCAGCATGCACCCTGCTACCTGAAGAGGGATGGGCTCTGCCAGGATTTACTTGTTCAGGACACACAGCCTGAGACATTCAGTGCAGTGCCCCAACGACTCCTCAAGGAGTGAAGGGAGAAGTCAAGATGTTGTTATGGCAGTGAAGCTTCTCATGTGTGTGTGTGTGTGTGTGTGTGTGTGTGTGTGTGTGTGTGTGTGTGTGTGTGTGTGTGTGTGTGTGTGTGTGTGTGTGTGTGTGCAGTATAGGGCATTGCATGCAACTTGTGCCTGTATCAATAGAACAACTTTTTTCTGTTGATCCTCGGCGTGAGCTCTGAGGTTCACCATTGGTGATATTTTTGTATGCACAACCGTTTTTGCCCACCATTAAGGATGCTGCATTCTAACTTCAGGAAAGAAAAAAGATTTACAAAGCAATATAAAATTCACTCACATCTACAATTTCACACACACAGAGCAGTTTTCAAAGTGTAGTTTAATGCGCAATGTTGCTCAGTATACATCTGCGATATCTACACACAGCCATTACATGATATTACTCTTTATCAAAAGCCGTACATTCCTTTGTATAGATCTGTAAGACATTTCCAGGCCTTTCTCATCTTCACTGTAGCTCCAAAAAGTGGCAAATAATGACAGTCATTTTTATAGAATGACCAAAAAGCTTAAGATTAATTGAAGAAGTCATCTTAATATCTAAAAACTTTAAAGTGATAGTTAGAAATCAATTCTGAATAGCTCAACTAATTTTTGAGAAAAAAGTCAATAAATATACATTACTTTCAGACTCTGATGTTTGCATGGTATGAATCTTAACAAAGCCCCAAGTTTTTGTACATGGGAAGACAAAAAAAGTGTTCCTTCCCATCTCTACATGATAAATCTGACCAACTTGTTTCTTGTCAGGAACAAAAATACCATCCCTTCCCCTTGGTTTCAGAAACTAACGGTATCTAGTGTATCATCACATTTAATGCAAAAGCACATAAAACCAGACCTTCCCCCCAACATCACGTCACATCACTTCCATTTTCCATTGGACTGACCACTTTAGGTGAATATCACCAAATCTAATGGCTGGTTGACACAGTTGTAACTCAGAGGATCAAAGATGAGCCACAGTGAAGACTACAGCCACAAGACAAAGAAGATGAATAATAGAATAAACAAAAACAAATAAATAAAGGCATGAAAAAATTCTTTAAATAACAATAAATAATAGTAAGAAGAAGAAGAAGAAGAAGAAGAAGAAGAAGAAGAAGAAGTAGAAGAAGAAGAAGAAGAAGAATGATAATAAAAATGATAATAATAAAGCAGTAACTCTAAACATGTGATTGGAATACAACCTCTTTTTTCTACTGTCATCAAATACTACTTTGTAAGTACACACCTTTTTTCCTTTCTTTTCATATTCATCTCTTCTCTCTTTTTACATGTATATGTTTTGCATAAAGACTGAGGAAGAGGTAGGCACACAAAGAAAGAAACATGGCCATCGTGTGCCAGTGGGAACAGAAACAAGATTTACAAAACTGCATACACACAGGGACTAGATGTAAAAAAGCACATGAGTGTATGGATAAAGAAGGCAGAAAAGAACAATAAAAACAGGATATAAATATATCTTTTTCCTTACGCACAATACAAATAAAATAAATTAGGTTAATCAATGCAGTAGTGATCAGATTTTGCATTTAGCAGACTTACCACAGCACAGTATGGACAATAATAATGATGATGATAATAGAAAAAAAAACAAAGATGATGATGATAATGGTAGAAAAAGATGATAAAAATAGCAACAACAATAATGACGATAACAACAAAAAGAACAAAAACAACAAAAATAATAATAGTATAATAATAACAATAATAATGATGATGATAAATAATAACAACAAACAACAACAATAATAATAAAACATAAACTAGTGACAATAATAATGACAGTGCATACA
Organism: Stramonita haemastoma; assembly: GCA_030674155.1. Taxonomy (NCBI): domain Eukaryota; kingdom Metazoa; phylum Mollusca; class Gastropoda; order Neogastropoda; family Muricidae; genus Stramonita; species Stramonita haemastoma. The sequence goes on along the minus strand of CM060328.1, from coordinate 35,658,457 downwards.
AATCAACTAAAAATCATATCAATTTAAAATTTAATTTTAAAAAATGAAATCAATATGACTCCAGCATATTTGACATTTTTCAAACAGGCTGTAGCTTTGGAAAACAGCTCTCTCTCTCTCTCTCCTCTCTCCTCTCTCTCTCTCTCTCTCTCTCTCTCCTCTCTCACACACACACACACACACACACACACACACACACACACACACACACACACACACACACACACACACACTTGATAAATGCTCTTCACTAGAATGAAATGAGTATGTAGAAACTTAAGACCACATCAATGATCAAACAAACAAAAGGACAGATATAATCCATTCAACAACACCCAAAACCCACCTGAAGCAGAACAAAACTGCAGAAACAATAAATATTTTCTTGATTTAATGAGCAAACCTAGCCACTCACTGTTTTTTTTGTTTTTTTTTGATGTTTTCAACAAACCAGTTATTGTATCAATCCTTTTCTACCTCTTTCCCAAACAACCTTTTTTTTTTCTCTGGACTTCTTTTTGTTCTGCCTATATTGTCATGTTTCCTGCAAATCTGACTTGCTCTATTCTTTAAAAACTGACATAAGAAAAACAGAACAAAACGAAACTAGACACTAGATATTTGAATTTCTTTCTGGAGCTAAAGAAAAGCTGAAAAAAATGGACTGTATACCATAATTATGGTTAACACTGGACAGAGGAAGAGAAAAGCACTGCTGATACATCATGACAAAGTAAACTGTCCTAAGTAATGGAAGCACCATTTTCTCCTGTATCAGATGCACAGTCAGTGAGTGCAGCATTGCCCTCCAGTGAGGTGGCATGTACACAACATGCAAACCACACATTTTATAAATACTACACAAATACATGACACAATAACAAAAAAGATGAAAGCAAAAGACAAACTGCTTTATGAAATTAATACCCACAGTATAATGCCATGGACAGAACTACTAGACTATAGGTACATAACTGACAAAGGCCCATCGGTTAAAATGTAGACAAGCATAAAATACTCCCAGTATTGTGTATCATTACATATCACTCCACCCACATTTTTTTTAACCACACAATCTTTGATGCTGGGACTGTCAGAGGTAGGTGATCCTGACATTGACATGATACTGGATATGTCATCTAGCAGTTCTCTCTGTTTGGCATACAATCTATCCTACTTTACAGCAGCAGCAGCAGCAGCACTAGCACCATAAATACCTCAACATCCTCTATACAGCACCAACATCATTCATTGATACCTTTTGTCTCTCTGTTTTGCCTTTCATGGTGAACACAGCATCAAACTGTCTTAATTCTAAGCATGCAACAGGATAACCTAACAGTCCGACTGACTTTAACTCCCTGACGAATCATTTGGATACTGCACTGAAGTTTTCAGGCTGTGTGTCATGTGCACATTGAACCTGGTGGAGTCCATCCCTCCCCAGGTAGCAGGATGCATGCTGGGTATGTTAGTGTTCTGCACCTCACCAGCTTAGCTGGCCTGCTCTTCTCTGACAAGCAGGTGGCGTTTGCATGTGTGCACAAGGCATTCTGCACGTGTCTGCACAGGTATGGGAGCTCAGACCACACAGTCTCCCCGAAAGTTTAACACAATGAGCATTTTCCCACCTAGCTCAAAGTTGACACAGCCCAGCACAGTTTGCCATGTAGATGGTAATAACAAAAACTGACTGCATTGATATGAAAGCCTCCTTGTAGTTCCAGGTCCCTGTAGAGAGACAGGGAAGGTGAGGTAAGGGAGTGAGGACATCAGTCACAAAATACAATGTTGTGCCAGACAGGTATTCTATCAGCACAGTCACATAAACACAAACCATTTTCAGATTACATGATGCATAGTTAAAAGTGTGATCCAAGGGGAATAACTGTTAAAGACTAGAGTTCAGACTGTGGCAGAGAAGCATTTAGTGCTAAGCTGGTTAATTACCTTCCATGGATTAGTAAACGAGTATCATATCATTTTGTCTCAGTTCAGACCCTTCTCACGGGAATCATCCATCTCTTTGCAACCACATCTGTGTCATGCTGACTGAAAGTTGTTCACAAAGAGAATGTTGATCCAGGGATGGGGGATAAAGGTGTCATGAAATGGATAAAACACTAACATCAGATTGCTGTGACTGAATCTGGCTACATTCAGAAATCTATGACACGGTGTTGGAAAGTTCTGACCTGAAGTCAGAGTCAGGAAAAATGATGTCATGGTCAGGACAGCTTTTTCCACCAGGGGCACTTTTTGGCATGCCCAGCATGACAGTAAAAGCAAACATCAGGCATTTAAAGAATAACAACTACTACAACAACAGCAGTGAGTAAAGAATAACAACTACTACAACAACAGCAGTAAGTACAACGACAACCAAAGTGGTTAACTGTAAACTAATATTTCTCTTTCATGTACGCATACTGAAATATCTCAAAATGTTGTCAATCTCATGTTTAAAAAAATAAAAAAGCTTATTCCTTTCTTTCCAACAGCCAGGTTTCATAAGTCCGCATGCAGCAGTGTGGAATACTAGCTATGGCAATAAACAGAAAAACAAAAATAACCAACAAAAAAAAGAAAGAAAAAGGCAAGAGATCAGCTATACAGTGAATAGATTAAATAAAAGTGATATGCGAATGATCACCATTTCATTTGCATCTTCCAGATGCAAAATATTTGGGGATTAAAAAGAACATCTGAACTAATCAAACAGTTTTGTATGATTTTTCCACAGAAACATACACATTAGCAGAGAGGCAATTCAGTGTGTGAAATGGTAGGTTTTTGATAAAACCATCAGTGTGTAAAATGGTAAGTGTTTGACAAAACCATCAGTGTATGAAATGGTAAGCTTTCCATCAAACCAATTTCAATGCCCTACCCCAAAGCAAAAAAAAGAGAAAAAATATATATATATAAATTTTAAAAAAGGTCCTACCCCCCCCCCCCCCTAAAAAAACACTACCACCACACAGAAACAAAATACAAACACAAACCCTGTTCACAAACATACTGTTAATGCACTATATAGGATTTGTGTACAATGGCAAGCTGACAAATTGATATGAACAATAATCTATGAACACATTCTCATTTCACTTCCTCACATATACTTCCATAGGCCAGTATGCACGAAAGTGCGCACAAACACAGGAGCATGCATGAAAGCACATGCATGCACGCATGCATGCAAACATACACACACAGAGTAACACACACACACACACACTGTTCAGTTTTTAAAAATCTCCATTTTCTCCAAACAAGTTGGAAGGTGTTTTTGTTTTCCACTTTCTCCAAGACAGATGAAAAATAAAAACCAAAAACTCTTTTTTTAAAATTTCAATTACAGCTACTTTTCCCATTTTTTTCTTATTTCATTTCCTTTTCTTTTTTTGCAGCCAAGCTGTTTCTCCTTTTCCATTTTTTTTCTATTTTACTTAAATATTTTTTTGTGATACGCCAGTTCTGCTGTTTCCACACTAAACGCCCACAAGCAATCCTCAGGGAGCTGACAGCATCAGGCTGCTGAGATGCCACATACAAGAGGAAACCCTGCACGGTAGCTGGGTCCCTAAGATAGCGCGTTCAGTAGTGACTGTGTGGATCCAAATTTTGCTGAAGGCATGCCCTCTACTGACAGCATATCCAGGTTTAGTGGAGTTTGGCATGGGTGACATTCCTGCTTTCCAAATCCAGTTTGGCGGGCAACTGAAACAAGACATTGTCCGCGTCACCACAGCCCGTCTGGGTGGAGGAATGCTTGAGGGTGGGGAGGGACGTGATGGGGGTGACCACAATTTCCGCCACAGGAATCGCAGAATGGCTACCATCAGGTTTACGGCCACGATGAAGAGGACGATGGCGATGAAGATGATGAGAACGGAGCCGATGAACGTCAGCTGGTAGCTCTGGCCTTTCATGATGCTGGCCTGGCTCTGGGAGACTTCAGATACACCACAGACTGTTCCCACAGTTTGAAATAAAATACAAATTGAAAAAAAAGTTTCAAATGAGAATTTCCCCCCTCTCCTGCAACAGAGGTCTCAATGCTGTACAACAATATAAAATGTGATGATTCACAAACCTAATTTATAAAAAACAACAAAAACATCACCAACTTAAAAAAAAGAAGAAGAAAAAAACCAATACAAAAACCTCCACAAAAAAGGTGTCTTATGACAATGCAATTTCAGAACAACCTTTTCACCCACAGAACTAGTCAATGTTGGTAAGGGATTTGTTGCTGTGGAGTTAGAATTTAAGAGAATAAATGTTGTATATTTTCAAAGATGTTCACTGTTTATCAAAATCAGTCACAAAATATTTAATATAAAAAAATCCTTTCACTTGACAAAAATAGTGAGTTTTTGCAAAAAACCCAACCCCAAAATGTTTAAAAATAAGCTTAAGAGAGTACAAATATTTATGAAAATACAGGAATACGTTACAAAAGTTAAAGTTAAAAATAACAGATCCCGGACATTGAGGAAAAAGCTAGATTCTAAAATAAATTCCACCAAATGATGTTAAAAACCGTTAACATTTCACAAAGAGCACACAGTACATGTTTGTCTCATTTCAACAATTTCCGAGTATTCTGTAAACTATCAAAGCTGCTGTCTTTTTCAACAACAAAATCAACAAAAGTCTGCATACATGACAAAATCATTACAGAATTATTGACAAAAAAGCAAACAGCAACCAAAGAGATCAGCCGACAATTTTAACCCCCACACGACTGTCGGGAGAAGGTGAAAGGAAGAGTTTGAAGAATGGTGCGGTCAGTTTATAGCCCCTGGGCGTTCCTGGTTGAGGAAGAAGATTTTGATTTTCCCTTTGGATGTCTGCACTTCTTCTGTCACACTCACCAACATCCACGACCCCACGCCATACGCCAGAGTTGGGATACCTGGAAATTAGGTCAACAGAAACAATGCCTGTATTAGGATCATTTGATTAAATCACTTTTTATAAAGTCAGCTACTTTATTTTTCTTTCTACAGAAAAATGTCCTAAATTTCATTAAAAATTTCAATCTGGAAAACCTGAAGTTGCTAGACTGACATGTATACATAAAGATTTTACAAACACACTCACACATACCTATCTACACACACACACACACACAGACACACACACAGACAGTGACACACACACACACACACACACACACAGACACACAGACATACACACAGAGCTGTAGACAGGATAGCCTGGTTGGTTAGAGCATTACGCACTGCGCTCATGGTCTGCTGATCTGGATTTGAATCCTGTTCAAGGGAATCTTTTCCCCTGGAGTTAACATCAGTGCCGACTCCACCTCCCCAAAAAAGTCCTTTGGATGAGACTATAAAAAAAAGGTCCTATGTGCAAACACACCCACCATGCAAACCAAGTCTCTGACAAAATTTTCACATAAAAATGTGGCCTTAATCAAAGTTACATCAACAGAAAAATTTCACATGAGGAAACATTAACTTAAAATCATACAAAATACAAAGAAATCTGTTTTCACCTAAATTGATTAACTTCAGCCAGGTGTAGAAATCATCCTCTTTCTCCAGATCTTGTCGGTCTCGACGGGAGCAATGGTACTTGATGTAAGGGAAGCAACCGGTACGCAGGATGTGATAATTGACTCCCTTGACAGTCCAGTTGAAGTGCGACAGACCAAACTGATCGTTGACAACGGCACTTTGGTACACACAGAAAGATGTCCAGTGGGGCAGTTTTCTCTGGAGGAGATGATTGGTCAACACCTGCAGCAGTGACAGAAAGCATTTTTTCTTGGGTGAAAACTTGCAATGTGGCAACTGGCTTAAATATGCAAAGTTCAATAATTGTTTTTCTAGCTGGTAAAACCCTTACAATAATCTATAGATTTTTTATATTTCAAAACCTGCAGAATTTTCTAAGCTTTTTCATGCTGTATACTTATAAAAATAAATGCCTGCAAATGCTTGTATTATGTAAACTTAACAAGCAGCTCTTTTACTTGCAGAAACCTGAAAAAAATCCTAAAGCTTAACTGATGAAAAAAACCCCCTGGAAAATGGATACAAAATGGTTTCTTTCAGAAAGCTCCTTTTGCTTTCAACAAAGAAGGTATCTGTACAGCTCATGTACAGAGTGTGTACTTGCAATCAGGTTGACTTCTTTCATTTTAAGTTTGGTTTGAAATTGAAAATGAATAATTAAAAAGAATACAGGTACCAAATCTGTTCCCTTGTGTCCTTCAGCTGGCATGTGATCTTGACTATACTGTATGTTTACAGGTCAGTGTAATAAATTATACACAGCAGAAACAGAGTGGAATTGGAAATGGACCAGCTTCCATCTGTGCACCAAACTCCAGGCCCTAGCACACAATCAAAACAGAATACAATGTAGTCCCTATACAGTCAGCACTACCAATAGACAACCACCCAAGGAAACAGTCTCACAATTTTCACTTGTGTATATATCTCCTTTCGGTAACAAACTACAAAGCTTTGCATTCTTATTTCTTTTCTTTTTGTTTATTTTGAGGATAATGGAATAAGCACACATTGCTTCTTTACAGCTAGTCTCAGTGTGCAATAGAGCTAAAGTTGTACATTTTGTCATCAATTTCCATCAGCATACAAAAGCCTACTCTTCCAAAAGACGGAACAGGTTTTAACATGTGCGCAAGATGTTCTCTGTGTGTTAACATACATGTGGTGGGACTTTCGTTTATAGTCTTGACTGATGGACTTTTGAAAAAGTCGAGTCAGTATAGATATTAAGCCCAGGGGAAAAAAATCTTCTCCTTCTGCAAGGGAGCCAATTATGACCACCAGATCACACTGCTAATGCTACTGCCCGTCACCGGATAATTAAAATACTCTTACTTGACTAAAGTTGATCAAGCTTTTTTATTTTAAAAAAATCATACTCTTTTTTATAAACAACTAAACGAGACTTTCCATTCTGGAATAATAGTTGAGAGAGAGAGAGAGAGAGAGAGAGAGAGAGAGAGAGAGAGAGAGAGAGAGAGAGAGAGAGAGAGAGAGAGAGAGAGAGAGAGAACAAATTTTGAACAAATTTTGAACAAATTTTATTTTTCAGAGGGTAATAGATTAAGCGTTACAAGCTTTTTTACATCCAGCCCTCGAAAGAAAAGAAAAGAAAACAAAATAAATAAACTACAGTCCAACAGCAACAATAAAAGGAAAAATATACATAATGACAGAAATGCATGGAAAGCAATACACACACATGCGCGCGCGCGCGCACACACGCACACACACACGCACACACACACATAAAACACACACACACAAACAGGCACACGCATACACACACACATCAAAAGGAAAAACCTAGAAAAAAAAGAAAAATGAGATAGAGAGAGAGAAAGAGAGAGAGAGAGAGAAGAGAGAGAGAGAGAGAGAGAGAGAGAGAGAGAGAGAGAGATTAAATATATGTGGAAATGGTGAAAAAGAAATAATTACGAATGCAACAGAAACTAACTGTACCCTCCGAGTAGACAGTTTATGAAATTGAGATTTCTTGTGGTTTGATCAAAACATTTGTGGTGAAAGCAATGTGACATTTTCATGAGTCATCAGAAAATCATACAACAGAATCTTAAATCTTGAAAATTTTGTTTCATCTTTCAGAACAGTAGGGAGTCTATTCCAAAACCAGCTCCCAGAGTATGTTAGACTTGATTTAAATAGAGTAATGGCTGGTAAAGGAAGGTTTATTTTATGTGAATGCCGACAGTTGTTTACGCTGAACATGCTGCTTAACCCTCTCCCATTTTCTAATGCCGCAGCGGGCTTTTCGGAAAAGGCCCCATTTATTTTATCGTGCCGCAGCATGCCGAGAATCGCTCACGGCCAGTGGGTATTTTCCATCACGCTGTGAGCATGAACAAGTTCACACACACCATGAGTGACTTTTCCCGCTATAGTAAGGATAGCCCAATGGCTTTTCAGTACTATTTCTGGCACAACACATCCTTCCCTTCTCAAGAAATTAGTCAGCGTCTCTCATTTTCATTCACACATTTTCTCATAGTTAAGAATGGCGGCAAAGCACGAAGATGAAATGTGGGAAGATTGTCCAGAAGATGAAATTGACGAAATTATGCGTCAAGTTGAGGAGATTGAAAGACAACAGAATGGAGAATCTGATGTTGAAATTGAAACTGAAGAAGGAAGGGATGAAATAGATGAGGATTATGCAGTAGAAAGTGACCCTGAAGACAACATTCCACTACTAAATTTGCAGACGACGTGGCGCGCGGCGCACACAGCGCTGGCAGTGAAAGATTTTCAGTTGCCTGCAGGCCCTGTACACACACTACCGCTCAGTGCCAAGCCCCTGGATTATTTTTTTCTGTTTGTTTCCCCAACTTTTTTTCGTAGTGCGGCAGATGAGACAAATTAGTATGCTAAACAAAAGATCGCTGCTAGAGGTGTGGCTTCTGATCCTTTGTGGACAGACACAACACCTGAGGAGATCAGGGCTTACCTGTCTATACTGATAATGATGGGAATCAATCGTCTGCCCAGAATACATATGTACTGGTCCACTGACCCCAAGTTTTCTCACTCATGGATCAGTACTGTCATGCCCAAAACAAGATTTTTGAAGCTGAATCAATATTTTCATTTGAGAGACACAAGTGACACACCTGGACGTGACAGCCCCCAGTACGACCCTCTCTACAAGATCAGGCCCTTTCTCAATGACATCAAAGCCCAGTTCAAGGCACGACGCAATCCATCCCGTGAATAAATAATGTACCGTGTTTGCGTATTTTTTATTTCTCTTTAGTATGTAGAAAAACTGTACAATCCCAGACAATGGACTTGGTGACAATCTTCATGTGATGTGTATTATTCAATCGATTACCCTGACGTGGAATCCTACAGAGGGCCTGTAGGTAGGACACTATTTTTTTTTTAATTTTGACTCATACTAGTGCATGATGTGCATGTTAGAGCACATTATTTTACTAACAGCATGAAGTGAACATGTTGTCACCTTGATTTGGTGACAAAAAGGGGGACAGCAACACGACATATATAAGCAGGACTGTCAAATTTTGATGCAAAGTAAACTATGACAACTTATGAACATTCCTGTCAAATTTCAAGACTCTACTATCAGTAGTTTTTATATGGTGGTGTATATTACTAAGGAACTGTGTTTTACTAGAAAAAGATTGAAATTTTCCGAATACTAGGAGGAGTTTCTTGGTCAGAAAAGCGAATGGAAGAGGGTTAAGGAAGACGGGGCATTACCATGAAGAATTTTGTGCATTAGTACACCTTTATTAAAGAGCAATCTTGTTTTGAGAGGAAGAATATTTACATTTTTGTAATCTGAAAATGTCAATGAAGATGACTTATCTACTGTTATTTTGATAGCTCGTTTATGAATACTGATTAATGGGTTGAATAGGTTATTACTTGCTAAGTCCCATAGTGTAGACGCATAATCCAAAATAGACTGAATAAATGAATGAAAAAATATTTTCCTTGCATTCAGATTAAGAAGGTGTTTGATCTTATTTAATTGGTAGGTTTTGGAGGCAATTTTCTTTGTTAGATTACGTATGAGTACAGACCAAGACAAACTATTATCGATGGTTACTCCCAAAATTTTGTGATTAGAAACTTCTTCAATTTTGAAGTTGTTGACATAAATAGAAGGTAAGTTCGTGTTTAGATTTTGACGTTTTTGTCTTGTTGATAATAGCATGAATTTTGTTTTACCTGGATTAAGGGCCATATGGTTCATTTGTGTCCATTCAATAATGATATTTATATGCTCTTGTAAACTTTGACTTACTTGGAGAGGGTTTTTGTGGCTGGTATGAAGAGTTGTATCATCTGCAAGAGAGAGAGAGAGAGAGAGAGAGAGAGAGAGAGAGAGAGAGAGAGAGAGAGAGAGAGAGAGAGAGAGAGAGAGAGAGAGAGAGAGAACTCCTCCATTCCCTCCTCCCCCAAATAAAATCCAAACAAATTAAAGCTCCAAGACAACCCCCTTTTCTTCCCTCCCCTCCTCAATAAATAGAGAGAAAAAAAGGGAATCAACTAAAAAAAAACCAAAAACCAAAAAAACAACAACAACAATCAGAAAAGTGAGCACTCAACAAACCTCAGAGGCGAAAGGCTTGTTGCTGAGGTGACCTCTGCGGATAATGGAACGACGGATGGTGGAGTTGACACGTGACAACATGCCATGCAATCTTCCCCCAGTAGTGTCAGTGACAACTTGAAGTACAAGAGAATGTCTACAGTCCTTCACTGAGCACTGTCAACTCGTCTCATGGCCACTGCTCCCTCTAAGTCTTGTTGTTGCTGTTGTTGCTTTGTCACTTTTTTGGGTTGGACATCTGAAACATTTCAAAATGTCACACATGCACATGGTTGCATGTGTAGTGTATGTATTCATGTTGCATGTGCGCACATGCACACACAGTGGCGTACATGCGCACACAGTGACAGACAGAGACAGACAGACAGACACACACACATGTACAACCCCCCCCCCCCCCACACACACACACACAACCACACACACACACATACAGTGAATGAGTGATACAGGGTTCGCGCTAGGATTTTTTAAAACCGGTATTGCAAGTTGCCATTTCAGAGACATCTTGACCAACTCCCCCAAAATCGGTCCCCAGAAAATAAAATCAGGTACGTACTGTGAACAAAACGAAACTAATCAGTGAGGGGGTGGGGGAGGGGGGATTGTTGGGCAGCAAAACTAAATCTAAATTGAACGCGAATCTCTCAGACTTTGACTGCCGTGCTGCTTGCTGCCACTCGCTTCTTGGGCATGAAGCCACGAAGGAAATAGGGGTTTTGTTTTTTTCTAGCGCCTGTGCCACTGTCCGTGTCAGTCTGTTGTTTTGCATGGCATCATTCGTGTGACTTATATTCTTCTTTCTTGTTTCTATGCTTAGCGCTCATCTAGATCTTTGTTCAATTTAGATTTGGTTTTCGACTCTTCTCTCTGAAAGCAACGCGCAAATTCATAGTCATAGACCCTCGCTTTTCGCTTTTCGTAAGAGCAGGCCGTCGTGTGCTGGTGGGAACGCATTACATTTACAAAACTGCATACACACGGGGACTGGATGTGAAAAAGCACAGGAGTGCTTATTCCATTATCCTCGATATAAAAGATTAAAAGAATACAGAATAAATAAATCTAGGCCCCATTTACTCCATGTGAATGGAAGTCGCTGTCATGCCGAGAAGAGCGCAAAGCTCTATTCTTTCACAGTAAAGCTTGCTGTTCTGCGTGCTAGGCTAATAATGAGGCTGGCGCTAAAGATGGTCGTCGAAAGGGGTGGGAAGGGGTAGGTGCGGTAAGCACAGTACAGGCCCATGACAGACTGTCAGAAAACGTCACTTCAGACTTTTTTTTTTGAGACGGAAATCTAATCGGTCACAGGCAAACAGAACCGGTACCGCGTACCGGCTGCTTCGAAAATTTTCGGTATTCCCTGTTTACAATCGGTAAAATACCGACAATTACCGGTTATCGCGAACCCTGGTGATACACATGTATATAATGAGAAAATTTGTGACAACAATAATAAAAATAACAATAACAAAGTCCATCCCTCTTCACGTGGTAGATTCCATACTGAGTTGAGTATGTTCCGTTGTTAGTCATCCATGCCACCGGCCATGGTTCACTGGTTGTAGGAAAAAAAGTCACAGAAAAAAAGTCACAAAATTGGGTAGGAGAAAAAGTCACAGGAAAAAAAGTCACAATCAGGTCAAACAAAGCTCAGTAAAATCCAGTTTACAAAACACACACACATACGCACGCACACATGCACGCACGCACGCACACACACGCAGGCAGGCAGGCCAGAGAATAAAAGTAAAATAAGAGCAATATCATCAAGAAAAATGTGCAGTGCAGTACAATGCATAAACACACACACACACACGCGCACGCACACACGCATGTAGGCCAGGGAATAAAAGTAAAATAAGAGCAATATCATCAAGAAAAAATGTGCAGTGCAGTACAATGCACACTCTCACACACACACACACACACATGCACACACACACACACACATGCACGCACGCACGCACGCACATGCATATGCAGGCCAGAGAATAAAAGTAAAATAAGAGCAATATCATCAAGAAAAATGTGCAGTGCAGTACAATGCATATATATACACACACTCACACACTCACACACACACACACACACACACACACACACGCACACACGCACGCACGCACGCACGCACGCGCGCTTGTGACTTTTTTCCCTGTGACTTTTTTTCCTGTGACTTTTTTTCTGTGACTTTTTTTCCTGTGACTTTTTTTTTTTCCAATTACCAGTTCACTAGTCTATATATAGATATTAACAGTTGTCTTTAGATACCCTTTACAAAAGATAGGTTGATTTGGGTGAATTATATTATAGTCCCAGCGGTGCTATCCGATTATGGAACAGCACCATCAACCAACCATCACCAACTGTATGCAAAACATAACAAAACACAGCTGGCCAGAGGGGCTTTGATCAGTATGCTAGATCATGTTCTGCGTGCAATCGCATAGAGGCATTAGTTTATAGTTTCATCCAAACGATTTTTAGGGGAATGGAGTATGCATCAGAGTTAACTTTATAAGAAAAATCCATGTACGTACGTTTTTAAAACAACAGAGGCTAAGTCCACGAACTTCGTGGATGAGGTCAGGCGTCAGCAGAAAGCTGTTAGAGTGCAGATGGTCTCCCTTCAATCGGACCACGCAATATTGATCTTTGAATATTTAAGAACAATTGCTTTACAATAACGTCCCATCAAACCACAAAACTGTGCTTCTATATCTAAAGCTTTAAAAAAATAATCGGGTAACTGAAAAGATTTAGAATTATAAAATACGTACAATTTACAAAACAAAATCTGTTCTTACTTGGTTTAAGAGGCTTGCCTTTCTTGCATAAATAATTATTTGCGAATGGTTCAGTTCTCAAATAATTTAATCATAGTCACATGACCGAGTAAACACAGGAAAAGCTTCAACCATTGTCATCTCACACAATTGATCTGACAAGACTTCAATTCCGATCATACACAGGACCTGAGGCTAGTCGATCTACTAAAAAAGAGAAATGGGCAAATGTACAAAAACAACGAAAATCTGTCTTCTGGTGATCAGTTTAGTGTTTTGGGTGAGTTTTTATTCCGTAAAGGTAATGGCGATTTGTCAATCATGTTCAATGATGTCATCGCTGTGCTGAGGGTTACAAATAATTATAAATTCGTCGGCAAACACAGATCGCTCCTTCTGGACTAGGATGACAATACTGCAATATCTATTAATTTTCGATGACGTGAATCTGAGCAGAAATATTGCTTTGTTATTAACAAGGAAACATTTGTTTGGCAGTTGTTACGTGGTAACTGTCATGAATGTGTGTCTCATATTCAGTACTTTTAGTTTTACTTTTACTGTTTTAGCTTACAAACTACAAGTACTTTACTCATGCCTCAGACAATAAGTTGTGAAATGTTCATACCATTAAACTATTACTACCACAAAGAAGTCCTTATTTTTTTGTTAGAATTTCTTGTCAGTTTTCATCTTTAAACTGCATGGGTTCAGAGTGAGACTGAGACAGTGAGAGACACCATCTAACACTTGCAGGCTTTTTAGAGAGAACATCAGACAAATGATTAGCAGAATTTAAAGGTAGATATTCAGACAGATTGCTGCTGAAACTTATCACTGCTATTGCTGAACTGTCTTTCCAAAGAAATTCCATCCTCAGATCCTGATCCCCTGAAGTTAACAATAACATTGGTTCTGACTCAGTAAAGTCTATTCCATCACAGAGGACAAGACCTTCAGTCTTCACTGCTTTAGAACTAGAGATGAGAAAATCACTGTCCAGATAGTGGACACACACTTATTAAGACACTGCATGATAAATCATCTTGTGCTTACTTTGAAAAACCACCCATATAAAATCATAAAAGGGGGCCAACTATTGCCTGTGGAATGGATGGCATAAACTGATAAAGTGATTAATTTACCCAGTGTGCAACCTGCATGCTGTATTAGTTACGTGATTCTACACCGATTGATGTACAAGAAGAAAGTGAGCTCCTAGGCTTACAAAGTCCTAGAGTCTAGACAGATAGATCTACTCAAACAAGACAAATCTTTAGCTTACTCCTCAGTGAATACTACTAGCAGGGTTCGCGCTAGGATTTTTTTAAACCGGTACTGGGAGTTGCCATTTCAGAGACATCTTGACCAACTCCCCCAAAATCGGTCCCCAGAAAATAAAATCAGGTACGTACTGTGAACAAAACGAAACTAATCAGTGAGGGGGTGGGGGAGGGGGGGATTGTTGGGCAGCAAAACTAAATCTAAATTGAACGCGAATCTCTCAGACTTTGACTGCCGTGCTGCTTGCTGCCACTCGCTTCTTGGGCATGAAGCCACGAAGGAAATAGGATTTTTTTCTAGCGCCTGTGCCACTGTCCGTGTCAGTCTGTTGTTTTGCATGGCATCATTCGTGTGACTTATATTCTTCTTTCTTGTTTCTATGCTTAGCGCTCATCTAGATCTTTGTTCAATTTAGATTTGGTTTTCGACTCTTCTCTCTGAAAGCAACGCGCAAATTCATAGTCATAGACCCTCGCTTTTCGCTTTTCGTAAGAGCAGGCCGTCGTGTGCCGGTGGGAACGGATTACATTTACAAAACTGCATACACACGGGGACTGGATGTGAAAAAGCACAGGAGTGCTTATTCCATTATCCTCGATATAAAAGATTAAAAGAATACAGAATAAATAAATCTAGGCTCCATTTACTCAATGTGAATGGAAGTCGCTGTCATGCCGAGAAGAGCGCGAAGCTCTATTCTTTCACAGTAAAGCTTGCTGTTCTGCGTGCTAGGCTAATGAGGCTGGCGCTAAAGATGTTCGTCGGAAGGGGTGGAAAGGGGTAGGTGTGTAAGCACAGTACAGGCCCATGACAGACTGTCAGAAAACGTCTTTTCAGACTTTTTTTTTTGAGACGGAAATCTAATCGGTCACAGGCAAACAGAACCGGTACGCGGTACCGGCTGCTTCGAAAATTTTCGGTATTCCCTGTTTACAATCGGTAAAATACCGACAATTACCGGTTATCGTGAACCCTGTACTAGTACTGTAGTAAAATATAGCTGTGTTTTTATGAATGTTAGAATCCATCAGTAACATTAAGATTTACAAGTAACAGTCAAGTTCTGTAGTCATGACCAGTGTCACCGTCACTGGTCAAGTTCTGTAGTCATGACCAGTGTCACCGTCACTGTCATGTATAATGGATGAACTATATTGAATTTAAATGTCAGTTTTGAAATGGTTGCCCAAGCAGATAGTGCGTCAAGTATCACACATGGGCAGATCTTTGCAAAATGTAGTTTTTGTAATTGTACAGAAAGAAAAAAACAAACTAACCCCCCCCCCCCCCCCCCCAGTTCATCAGATCTATGGTTTAGTTATTAAATTAAGACAAACAGTTAACTGACCAATGTTTGTGATGGAATTGGGAAGTACTTAGTAAATTTGACAAATAAGGAGTTTAAAGTGAATTTGTGGAAATTTTTAATATGTCTGGTTATGAATTTATATTATCCATCCCAGTTTATCAATTTACGTTAATTGATTAAATAATTAATGATAATAATAATAATAATAATAATAAATGGAATTCATATAGCGCTATATCTTGTAATTTAAACACATCAAATTCAAAGCGCTTGCATTCAGCCTAATGATGTATGGCCAGAGGTAAAATAATGGGTTTACACTACAGTAAAATAAAAAAATCTATAGCTCTGAAGTGTTGATTGATCAGATTTATAAGCGCCTGTTTGATTAAAATTTGAATGGAATTGGAAGAGTACAAAACTTATGATAAAGTAAAGTTGTAATTTGTAGGTTTCAGACTTTCAGTTTCAGTACAGGGTCAACCATCAGCATGTCGTGTTCAGTCTGTGCAGTTACAATGTTTCATTGTTTGTCACATGCTGGGCATCAAGTACATCACGTCATTACATTAGTCATGATATGATCCACATACTGACAGACACTGACAGTGACACTACAGGAAGTGAAACAGTTTAAGTGAAATTTGAAAATCTTATGTGAGTGTGCATGTGGGTGAGGAGGTTGGAGGGGGGGGGGGTATTTATTTGGGGATTTTTTGGTTTGTTTCTTCCAGGTTGCATGCTGGATTCAGTGTTTGTTAGTAAAAATAAAAGTTCTATTTTTCCTGTAGATATCATATAATGAAGGATAGCTTTGTTAGTTGAATCACAACACTAAGTCTAAAGATGTAATTGTAATTTTTCTGTTTTGCTTTTAGAAGTACTAGTAGTACTTCTGTTTGAAAACAGTGGTGGAACTTTTTAAGTATTTGGGATCAACTGATTAAATAATAAAACACTAAATGATGGGGAAAAAATACTTAAATTATCTAGAAATTGTGTAAGATGGTAAGTAGAGTCAAAAGCGTGTGTGAAAAGATAAATTGTCAGTAGCTGAGAGGTATACAATACATGTATGTATTTTAACTTATCAACACAATAGACTAGTTGTAGTTATTCTAAAATAAGTTTTTAATTTCATTTAACATGATTTGCCTGATGGCAACAACCCCCTCAAACAAAAAACAAAAACCCCAAACCAAAAAAGCATATTACAAGCACAAAAATAATAAAAATACAACAACAAAAACAATTCCTAACCAAAAAGACCCCCCCCCCAAAAAAACCCCCAACAACAAACACATACACACACGCACCCACACACGCACGCATGCACATGCAGGCAGACACACACGCGCCACACAAGCATGCGCGCACACACACACACACACACCACACACACACACACACACACACACACACACACACACACACACACACACACACACAAACATCCACCAAAAAATAGTATTAATTCAATAAGTAATAGCTAGGTTTGTGCACAGCTTAAGCTGCAGTCTCTGGCTGTTGAATAGGACTCTGCCTCTCTAATAAAACAAGCTGCTGATCTCTGATACTGACAGGAAGAAGCTGGAGGAAAGTTTGTTTTCATACAGTACTCTTTGTGACTCACAAAGACAAATCACACCCTCTTCCTTTCTAAATTATGGGTGTGTTACCTCTTCTCTAGACCACAGTCCCCCATCTCCTTTTGACCCCTTTGCCCCCTGAGGCAAAGTCCTTTCCAAAGAGTTTTAACCAGATCATTGGACATGTCTGATTTTATCTCTGCTTTGTTTTCATACATGGATCTAGTCATTTCAATAAGTACTGATACATATGGGTAGTAATCAGTATACCACTGTGGATGGGTTAGACGAATGGGGTTTCTGATTGTAATCTTCAACAAATAGTGAGGGTTGTCAAGAGGGAAGGGATTATGTAGTACATCATTAGATGATAATCGTGGGGAATTTTGAAATATCAGTTGTGTAGACCGAGACATGATAAAGTTTATCATGCTTCTGGGGTCACGTTGAGTTGTCAGGCAGGTTCCCGAAAACTAGTTACGATTCACTGGAGCGACAGTCAAGTCAGCTGGTGATTGATAGATCGATCTTAGATCTGTGACACGTGTACTTTCTGCTGAGAGGCCAGATTATCATTACAATTACAGATTAAGCTGGTGAGTTAGCTCATCTCAGTTATCTTATCTGTGGATCATTTCTGTCCCAAAGATTAGATAATCATGTGTCAGCTCCTGATGTGGTATAAACACTTCCGAGATTCTGTCATAAAAATGCAACCCAGTTCTTTTAACTTAGAGAAGAAATTTAGAGTTTCTGGGAGGGAAAAAAATTTCACACACACACACACACACACACACACACACACACACACACACACACACACACACACACACACACACACACACACACACAACCTGCAGCACAATGCTCATTGTTTATGATGCACAGCAGCATCTGATGTCACAGACAGGTCTTCATGAAGTAGGCCTGGATTGTCTGCCTAGCAGTGAACTGTCCTGTACTTTTGTGTTATACTTTTCTTCCTGGTACTTCATTCTATTGTGTATCACACTGTATGTCGAAAAACTAAAACAACGCATGGAATGCTTTACAATCACTGAATCAGTGGGTTTTTTAAATTATTTTTTTAAACATTCTGTGTGTGTGTGTGTGTGTGTGTGTGTGTGTGTGTGTGTGTGTGTGTGTGTGTGTATGTGTGTGCGTGCATGTGTTTCGCATGCTGTGCGCTGTGTGCATGTGCATGTGCGTGCTATGATGTACATAATACATACATGTACATGTATGTGTGTTCGTGTTTCCCATTCTGATTCATTATTGTGTAATTTTATATGCACCTAGAGTGAAAAATACGAGCACAGTTTATTTAGCTGTTAGCGTTAATAATGTTCAAGTTTGTATTGTACTTGTAGTGATTCATCATTATTACAATATTTGTATCATTATTATCATCATCATCATTGTCATTTCTACTACGACTATGCTCACTTGTCCTGATACCTCAACATTCCCACATGTGTTATGTGTGTTCAGGGTGCGGCAGCCTCGCTGTGTTACATCAGCTCCTGGGTGTACCGCACCTACCATGACTTCGATCACCTCACCGAGTCCACCTTGACCTTGGTGCCAGCCAGCATCGTGCTGAGCGTGGCTGTCTTCATGTTTCTGATTGGCCTCTTAGGCTGTGTTGCCGTCTGCATCGAGAACAAGTTCCTCCTGTCAATTGTGAGTACACAGAGGTGTGGTGACCGCTGATACCATTACATTATTTCCTTAGCTTTGAAGAAAAATGAATTTGCCGATTCCTTAGGAGTTGGTTAATTAAATCAGAGTAATTGCTTTAGAGAATAACTGAGTCAACTGGCTTGAAGTTGAATGGGATATTCTGATTGGTTGCTTAAATGGTCAGTTTATAACCAATAAAGATTTATATGGATCAAGTAATAGTGTAATTCAGATGTGTGGTTGACAGGTAATCTAAACTTTTCAATTTGTGTTTTTGATTGTGAGATGATTTTTGTGTGTGTGTTTTTTTTTCAGGGAAGTAGGAGTGGGGTGGGAATTCTTCTGGTGTTGCACTGTATGAACTGAAATAGTTTTTTTTTTTTTTTTTTGTAAATGGTGTAAGGGGAAAAAAATCTATGAGGTATGATAATTTCTGTTTCAAATATTGTGTCAAATCATTATTATGCCTAAGTCACAGAGCATGTTGGCAATAATTGATGAGTTATTTCAGCGAATCATTAGGTGTTGAAATATTTTGGTCACTGATTGCATTAGCTCATTGAAAACACTTGGCTGATGCAGATGAGTTGGTAGTATTGTTGTTGGGTAACGTGTTAACAGATTGCTTGATTATTTGTGTGTGTGTGTGCAGTACTTCTGTCTGATTCTGATCGTGTTTCTGGGTGAAGTGGTGGCCGGAGTCTTGGGTTATGCTTACCGTGATGAGGTGAGTCCTGTCACTGTGGTCCTTCTGGGGGCCGGGGGGGTCTGTCTGTAATGATAAGGATGGTTTGGCTGGTGACAGTAAGACTTGTCACTGTATCTGTACTGATGATCATGATGTTAGTGTGTATTGTTATCCATGTGCTGGTATCTATGTCACAGCTGTCAGTTTCCCCCAGTTTCAGCCCCTCTCAGCTGCTAATTAATCCATCCCAGCCCAGATAGGGCCAGTTGTCGCTATTTATAGCAGGAATTGACCACACTTGGACAAGGTAATGGGAAAGGGCTTGCTAAATAGATATTTAGCGCTCTTGACTCGATGATGTTGGATTTGTGCGCTGTGATGTTAAATGTGTTAAGCTACATGCTCTTATGTAAAGTGCTTTGTGTGAATTCCATGAAAAGGGAGGAAAGCACTCTAAATTTATCCACTATCATGATCGTCATTATGATTATTATTATTGTATATCATCATCATTATGATTATTATTATCATTATCATTATGATTCATTCTTAATTATCATTATGATTATCATCGTTATCGTGAGTGTGTATGGTACTGCAGGTGGAAGACGCGGTGTCCAATGGACTGACCAAGGCGATGAACAACTACAACGAAACGGTCATGAAGGAACAGATGGACTTTGTGCAGAGTCAGGTAGGTTGTGTCCAGTCCTCCATTGTGTGTCACAGTGACTCACTTGTTGTCAGGATTCCAAAATGTTGTGTGCTGTGCACAGCGATCTGTCCTCATCAGGAGGTGATGATTTTTGCTGAGAGAGAAAACATCCAAGAATAGTCTTTCACCAGTCAAAAACAACCAAAGTACAATGATGGTTTTGGCTGCTTCTTTTCTTATTTGAAATTCATTGTTTGTTTTTTCCCTTTTAGTCTACAAAGTTTTTTTGTTTTTTTTTTTGTTGGTAAATACCAACAGAATTCACACAACATTTTCATGCTACAGAGTACTAATATTTGATCATCTTTGATTTTTTTTTCCTGCTTTTTATTTGAATGTTTTGTTGGTTTTTTTTTGTTATAAAATTTCTTTTTAGTTGATGGGTTTATGTGTTTATTCTGAAAGTGTGATGAGTGTCTGTGTTTTGTCTGTGTTCAGCTGTACTGCAGGGATTGTGTGTTTATTGTGAAAGTGTGATGAGTGTCTGTGTTCAGCTGTACTGCAGGGATTGTGTGTTTATTGTGAAAGTGTGATGAGTGTCTGTGTTCATCTGTACTGCAGGGTTTGTGTATTTACTGTGAAAATGTGATGAGTGTCTGTGTGTGTTTCTAGCTGTACTGCAGTGTTTGTGTGTTTATTGTGAAAGTGTGATGAGTATCTGTGTCTGTACGCAACTGCACTGCTGTGTTTATCTGTTTATTGTGAAAGTGTGATGAGTGTCTGTGTCTGTGTCTAGCTGCACTGCTGTGTTTGTGTGTTTATTCTGAAATTGTGATGGGTGTCTGTGTTTTGTCTGTATTCAGCTGTACTGCAGGGTTTGTGTGTCTATTCTGAAAGTGTAATAAGTATTCGTGTCTGTGTCTAGCTGCACTGCTGTGTTTGTGTGTCTATTCTGAAAGTGTGATAAGTATTCGTGTCTGTGTCTAGCTGCACTGCTGTGTTTGTGTGTCTATTCTGAAAGTGTGATAAGTATTCGTGTCTGTGTCTAGCTGCACTGCTGTGGTGTGAGGAACTCCTCAGACTGGCTGAGCTCTCCGGCGTGGAGAAAGGACCACAACACCACCGTGCCTGACTCCTGCTGCATCAACCAGTCCAATCACACCCTCTGCAACCCCGTCATCGGATCCAAGGACATCTACAATGAGGTACAGGCAGGGTGCAGGGTGGATGGGAAGAGAAAGATTTTTGTAGTGATAGGACAACAGGTAGCTCTATAGTGCAGGGTACATGGAGGTGTTGGGAGATTGATCTCTGTAGTGATAGGACAACAGGTAGCTCTATAGTGCAGGGTACATGGAGGTGTTGGGAGATTGATCTCTGTAGTGATAGGACAACAGGTAGCTCTATAGTGCAGGGTACATGGAGGTGTTGGGAGATTGATCTCTGTAGTGATAGGACAACAGGTAACCACATGGTGCAGGTACATGGAGGTGTTGGGAGATTGATCTCTGTAGTGATAGGACAACAGGTAGCTCTATAGTGCAGGTACATGGAGGTGTTGGGAGATTGATCTCTGTAGTGATAGGACAACAGGTAGCTCTATAGTGCAGGGTACATGGAGGTGTTGGGAAATTGATCTCTGTAGTGATAGGACAACAGGTAGCTCTATAGTGCAGGGTACATGGAGGTGTTGGGAGATTGATCTCTGTAGTGATAGGACAACAGGTAACCACATGGTGCAGGTGCATGGAGGTGTTGGGAGATTGATCTCTGCAGTGATAGGACAACAGGTAACCACATGGTGCAGGTGCATGGAGGTGTTGGGAGATTGATCTCTGTAGTGATAGGACAACAGGTAACCACATGGTGCAGGTGCATGGAGGTGTTGGGAGATTGATCTCTGCAGTGATAGGACAACAGGTAACCACATGGTGCAGGTGCATGGAGGTGTTGGGAGATTGATCTCTGCAGTGATAGGACAACAGGTAACCACATAGTGCAGGGTACATGGAGGTGTTGGGAGATTGATCTCTGTAGTGATAGGACAACAGGTAACCACATGGTGCAGGGCGTATGTGTAGGAGAATGATTTCTGTAGTTATAGGACAACACAAATTTGCTGGTGTCGTCCACAACTCTTGTTAGGAAAATATCTTTAAAAAAAAAAAAAAAAAATTCAAATTTGGAAGACATAAGTGAAAGCTGAAGACAAGTAAAAGATGACACCCAGACACAGCAAGCACCCCTGATTACTTCTGTAGCACTCCTCAAGGAGTTATGGGAAAAGTCAGGTCATGAAACAATGCCTGTATAGTATTTTTTTTTAGAAACCCGTCATATTGCAAATTGCCATGCATATGTAAGTGCTTTATATTTATTGGATTTGTTGGGTTTTTAAAAAATTTTTTTTTAGAGAATGTGCATGTTGGCTTACGATAGCACTAGTGCATGAAGTGTGGTACTTTTATTAGGCAGGTGAAGATCCTTGTGTTTCTTTGTCTGTGTGTGTGTGTGTGCATACATGTGTCTCCCCAGTGTTGCTGACAGTGTGGTGACTTGCTGACAGTGTGGTGACTTGCTGACAGTGTGGTGACTGTTGCTGACAGTCAATGTGGTGACTTGCTGACAGTCAATGTGGTGACTGTTGCTGACAATGTGGTGACTGTTGCTGACAGTCAATGTGGTGACTGTTGCTGACAGTCAATGTGCTGACTGTTGCTGACAGTCAATGTGCTGACTGTTGCTGACAATGTGGTGACTGTTGGTGACAGTGCGGTGACTTGCTGACAGAGAGTGTGGTGACTGTTGGTGACAGTGTGGTGACTGTTGCTGTCAGTGTGGTGACTGTTGCTGACAGTGTGGTGACTGTTGCTGACTGTCAGTGTGGTGACTGTTGCTGGCAATGTGGTGACTGTTGCTGACTGTCATTGTGGTGACTGTTGCTGACAGTGTGGTGACTGTTGCTGACTGTCAGTGTGGTGACTGTTGCTGGCAATGTGGTGACTTGCTGACAGTGCGGTGACTTGCTGACAGAGTGTGGTGACTGTTGGTGACTGTCAGTGTGGTGACTGTTGCTGACTGTCAGTGTGGTGACTTGCTGACAGTGTGGTGACTGTTGACAACTGTCAGTGTGGTGACTGTTGCCTGTTGCTGACAGTGTGGTGACTGTTGACGACAGTGTGGTGACTGTTGACTGTTGCTGACAATCAATGCGGTGACTGTTGCTGACAGTCAATGCGGTGACTGTTGCTGACAGTCAATGCGGTGACTGTTGCTGACAATGTGGTGACAGTTGCTGACAATGTGGTGACAGTTGCTGACAGTCAGTGTGGTGATTGTTGCTGACAGTCAATGTGGTGACTGTTGCTGACAATGTAGTGACAGTTGCTGACAGTCAATGTGGTGACTGTTGCAGGGCTGCCTGCCATCTCTGGAGCACAAGTTCACCACCAACCTGGTGTACATCGCCAGTGTCACCATTGCCTTTGCCCTCATCCAGGTAAGTGGGGTTAACCTTGCTTGTTGCCTCTGGTGCTGTCTCTGGTGGAAGGAATTCATGCATGGTATCTCCAGGGTTTGAATGTGGCCACCTAGATGGTGGGGGGAATAATGGTCACATTCACAAAAACCGTATTATTGATGAATCTCAGAGCTTTAGCTGAGTAAGGAGGGAAAGAAGGGAGAAAGAAGATAAGTTGAAAAAAGCCACATTGTTCAGGTCAGAAATGTATCTATATTTTTTAAAGAAACAAACTGTTGAGCTCAGAGAATTGTAATGCAGAGATTCCTTCTCAAAAACAAATGGGTAAGTTCAGAAAATATCTTACTGCAAAAAATGCTTTAAAAACATGAACGTTGTTGAGTTCAGAAAAGTGTGTATGAGAAATCCATTAAAAAAAATGGTGAGCTCAGAAAAGTAGATTTTTTTTCTATGTAGAAATCCTGTTTAAAAACAAAAATTATTAGTCCAGTTCAGATAGGTGTTCTTTTTCCTGGTCTGATTCTTTACCAGTCGTTCTTGAAAAAATTGAGCTCTAGTGTTTTCAACTTTTGACGCTGGGTGT
Source organism: Stramonita haemastoma (assembly GCA_030674155.1). Lineage (NCBI taxonomy): Eukaryota > Metazoa > Mollusca > Gastropoda > Neogastropoda > Muricidae > Stramonita > Stramonita haemastoma. The sequence goes on along the minus strand of CM060328.1, from coordinate 35,634,250 downwards.
GACCATCATGTGGTCTGACAACCAGCTATGGGGATTTTGTCATCTTCAGCAGTGTGTGTGGACATTGATGAAGGGGGGGGGGGGGGGGTTTCCAGTAACAAACAGGGACATCTTTTAATGCACATTTCAGAAAGAGGATGAGAATATATGTCCTTTACAATTGTGGGAAAAATAACAAAACCCAACCCACCAGCCAACTGGAAGTTATGTGGATGTAGTTTTAAATCATTGTTGGGTTATGAATACAACAACAGTGTTATGTATGACATATGCCCATCCTTTTCTAACTGACTTCTTCCTTAACTCATTGAGGAGTCACTGGGAAACTGCTCTGAAGTTTTCTGACTGTAGTGTGTGGTGGGCAAGTTTAACCTGGTAGAGCCCATCCCTCTCCAGGGACGTATGGGGCAAGTGAGCGTGACATGAATAAACTTTTCTCTCTCTCTCTCTCTCCCTGTGTTCAGATCCTGGGCCTGATCAGCACCTGCATCCTCATCTGCCGTACGCGGGAAGTGAAGTACGACCGTCTGGAGAACGCTCAGCGCGACGGTCTGCGGGTCTGAGACCAAGGGCCCTAACTGAGGCAGACCTCCGCCACCCTGCTTGCCTGACAGGGTTGTCTCTCCTGTCTGCTGGACGGTGGATGATGAAAACTGGGACATGTGATGAACATTGTGTGTGGCGTGCACTTACACATTTTTTTTTGGGGTGGTCTTTTAGATGTTTGGTTAGGCAAGCTTAGTTGGTTTTTTTCTCTCTCTCTTTGTCTCTTGTTTCACCCCAGGTCAGATCTCTTGTACACAGCTGGTGGTTGTACAGATTTTACCTTAAAAACAGGAATTGTTGGATGGGTCTTCGTTATGCAAATTAGGGCGGTGTCCATGGTGATCATAGCTAAGGAAGAAAGCAGAATGTTATTATTGCACATCTAGCTTCAATGTTGATGATGTGATCAAATCAACAAGCAGTCAAAGACAGGCCCCAACCATTTAAAAAGCCATCAGATCAGACTCTTTGTTTCAATTGGCCAGCACACAGCCAGAACTAACCCCACAGTACAGGGCTTGACTCCTTAGGGAGTTAGGTAAGAGTGCAGTGTAGGGCCTGACTGCTTAAGGAGTTAGGTAAGAGTGCAATGCAGGGCCTGACTGCTTAAGGAGTTAGATAAGAGTGCAGTGCAGGGCCTGACTGCTTAAGGAGTCAGGTAAGAGTGCAGTGCAGGGCCTGACTGCTTAAGGAGTCAGGTAAGAGTGCAGTGCAGGGCCTGACTGCTCAGGGAGTTAGGTAAGAATTCAATGCAGGGCCTGACTCCTTAGGGAGTTAGGTAAGAGTGCAGTGCAGGGCCTGACTCCTTAGGGAGTTAGGTAAGAGTGCAATGCAGGGCCTGACTCCTTAGGGAGTTAGGTAAGAGTGCAATGCAGGGCCTGACTGCTTAAGGAGTTAGATAAGAGTGCAGTGCAGGGCCTGACTCCTTAGGGAGTTAGGTCAGAGTGCAGTGCAGGGCCTGACTGCTTAAGGAGTTAGGTAAGAGTGCAGTGCAGGGCCTGACTGTTTTGGAAGTTAGGGTATGGTGAACCTTCATTCAACTGTCTGTGCAGTCATAAAGAGAAAACACAAATGAAACTGAAAGTTGACATTTTGGGGAAAAAAAGTTGTCTTTAGCATCAGAAAGAGAAAAGCGTGAACATGCTGGGATTTTTACAACTTATTATTGTGGGTGGGGGTTGGGGTTAGTTGGGGTTAATTGCAGTAAGATCAAAAGTTTGGGCACAAACAAGTTAAAATAAGCTAACTGTGATTTAAAAAAAATATATATCAACAACATTGTGCACTTTAAAGATTGAAAAATGTGCAGGCAGGGCTACATCACAACTGAATTAACTGTGGTATATGCGTTGCCTGAACAGTTCAGTGCTGTGCCCTGACAACTTCCCAAGGAGTTGAGGGAGAAGTCAAATCAAAGACAACTCAACTGCCATCCACATTTACTCACCGGGTTTTCCCCCCCCCCCCCCTGTGTCCTTTGTGTAGAATCTGGGAGTGAATAGAATATACCTACTTTTCCCTCTGTCTTAAAAGAAAATTATGATCACCCAGTTTTGATTTTGTGCCTTGGGCAGTGCAGTTGTGTACAGAATGATGTGAATTAGTCACAATTCACGATGGTTTATTCCCATGAACTCTTTTTTAGCTTCAGAGAAAGAGTTGTATGTCAAAAGGGCTGTTGTTGATTGTAGCTGGTGTTGATTATAGCTGAATGAAAAGCAAAGTGGTAAAATACCAACAGTCTTTTCGAGGTAAAAATGTGTGTGTACCACCAACTGTCTTGTGATGTGTCCCTTTTTTCATCATCCACTCTCTTCTCTTTCCTTTTGCCTCCCCTTCTCTCTCTCTCTTTTCTCTTCTCTCTCTCTCTCTCTCTCTCTCTCCTCTTCTCTCTGTGCAGAGCTCTGAGCTTAAGCTTATTTCTGGGTATTGATTTTTTTTGTATCTTTTCTTTTCCATTTAGGATTTTTCTTTTAATATGTATATTCTGATTTTCCCATTTTTATATTCAGGAGAGTCTTCTTCTTCTCTTCTTCTTCTCTCTCCTCTCTCTCTCCTCTCTCTCTCTCTCTCTCTCTCTCTCTCTCTCTCTCTCCTCTCTCTCTCTCTCTCTCTTCTCTCTCTCTCTCCTCCCTTCCCCCCCCCACATGTAGTGGTAAAGGTGAAGCACAATCTGTGATGTGAAGTCCATAACTGTAGTCAGTGTGTTGAGTGAACATTTTGCCGTTTGCTGGCAATCAGCCACACGTGTTTAAACACAGTTCACTGCTCTGGAAATTGGAGGGAAGATTCACACTGTTCTCTTCCTACTCTTAGCAGGTTTCTCATGTGACTTATCTTTTTACTGCCGACATTATCGCAACTGGATTGGATTGGATTGTGATTAGGGCAGTACAGTTACGAATTTTGATGTGTGTCGTTTTCCGTGAGTGAAATAGCATAGCAGTTCCACTAGATGTGCGAACAAATAGCTGTTGTTGGTAGATGGTTTGCTTTTTTTCTTTTTTTTTTAGTAGACATATTCTGGATCAGAATGTGTTCTTGTGCTGCTGTAGAAATCCTGTTTGTGAACAGATTCTGTAAAAGAAAAGTGATTGGTATATTTTGTAATGCCCCCTGAAAAAAATGTAAAATTCTCCACTTGACTGCAGAGTTAGGCACAAATGAATTCAGAAGATGGGTCTATATTTTTAGATGCCACAAACACAGAGAAAAGAGATCTACTTTTCACCGACTTTCCTCAAGATCGTGAAGTTTGTCACTTTCTTTTTCTTCTTGTTTGTTGTCGTTGAAGAGCGTCTTGTATTATTTCTTTTTTGTGCTTGGCTTAAATTATTTCCTTTTTTTTTCGTGCACTGGTCCTTGGTGTTGATGAATGAGTTGTTTGAGCTTCACCCCGTGTTTGGGGCTGGTTGTTTGGTCAACTGTGTTAGAAGCTACCACCGGTGTTGTGTGTGATTATGACCGTTGTTTTGCTTTGCAGTCTTAATGCATGTACAGTCCATATAGCCCACCTTTTCCTTTCTTTAATCTTTTTTTATTTTACTGAAGAAAGGATTTGAAGTGAGAGTTGTTTTGAAAAGCATAACCTCTGCCCACCCTTTCTTTTTCATTTTTTTTTTCCTACCGGTGTGTGCGTACACGTGTTGTGCAGATAGTGCATCCCTTTGACAATGAATGGGGAGAATGGTTCAGAGATTATATTGTAGGCATTTTTTTGTTTCCTCCCTTGAATCACCTCAGGATGCTTTTAGGTTTTTTTTCCTACTTTTTCTTTTTTTCTTTTTGTAGGGCCTTCAAAGAAAAAAGAACATTCCCCTACCCCTTTTCCTTCCTCTTTTGACATTTTCCTGATGTCCTGATTTTTAATCTCAGCAGATTGCTTAGAAGAAGAAGATGTGTGTGTGTGTGTGTGTGTGTGTGTGTGTGTGTGTGTGTGTGTGTGTGTGTGTGTGTGTGTGCACCAATGATTCACTCAGGCCTGTAGGTACTTTGCCAATGGCTTAGGCGTTGTGGCGTGAACACAGAGGGTGATCTTGTCATGCTTCATCACATTTCCTGTGGGCTGGTAATGATCATAACATTTCTGGACTGCAGCATATTCTCTGCAAAGTAGGGTTATAATCATTGAAACCTTTTTCCTTCACAGGGTTTTATTTTGGTTTTGGTTGGTTTTTTTTACAGGTGGTGGAAGGGGTATTCCTAATCATTGCTAAATCACTGTATCTTTGATGCATTAGAAACTTTTTTTTTGGCTACTCTGAATAAAACTCTGCCCTGTTGTAGTCATAGTGTTTCCTTTTCCTTCTTTTTTTTTTGAGAAGTGGTGGTCAGTTTTTACTCCCTTTTTTTGTTATCGTGATTTAGCAAAGGTGGTCAACCCCTCAAGGAGTTAAGGGAGAAGTCAGGTCAAGCTGAAGTTAAAGAAACGAAGTGGAGTTGCCTTTATGGCTCTTGACGGGAGATAATGAATATTTGCTGTAAATAAGAGTATCTCTTTGTCTAAATATTTGAAGAAAAGCAGCATTGAATCAAGTCCTATTTTGTAGGAATGAATTAAATTCTGTGATGATGATAGTTCTGTAATGATTTTATAATAATGAGGTAATGAATTAAGATATTATAATATATAGAGTAAAATTAATTGTTGAATTCAGTTAGTTGTAATCATGACGGCAATCACAGAAAGTACTGCTCACATTTTGTTTTCAGTTCTCTCTCTCTTTTAAAATTTTTATATAATTTTTTTTATTAAAGATATCAATTCTTTTAGATAGAATGATGATAAAGGCAAATATTGTCTGGGCATTTTTGTGTGTGTTGTAGATGATTGCCTCGCTCTTGATGTTAACAAGTCACTGATGCTGTGAATATAGTTACCGCTGTGGATATTATGATTTCACGATGAACAATTATTCTGTGTGTGTGTGTCTACACTCCTGTGCTTTGTTTTTTGCTGCCAGGTTTTTCAGTTCCTGACCTTTGTGTAGTCTTTGTGGGTAGTTCCATTACCCTTTGTGCAGTCTCTATGGGTATTCCCATTGCTCTTAGTGTAGTTGTGGGTACTGTCATTACCTTTGTGTAGTGTAAGGGTACTGTCATTGCCTTGTGTTGTGTGTGGGTACTCTCATTGCCTTGTGTGTGTGTGTGTCTGCTGTGAAAGCTGCACAGTTTTTACATGGCTGACACACATAATGCTGTTTTAAAATTTCAGAGGAAATTTGCTCAGCTTTTGCTGCACTTACTTCTTTCTCATGTTGCTTTGGGTTTTTTCAGTGTTGAAACGAAACTTCATGTTCATGTAGCACTTGTCCAGGCAGTCATGGAATTACACTATAATCTGTCCAAATTAAACCAGAATCTTGATTTTTGTTCTTTCTAAAGTGTATGAATATCCAGTTTATCAAAATTAAATTTGATTTCTCTTTTAAATCTTGTAGGTTTTTTGTTTAATCTGAAGGATGAGACTATCCAGTTGAAATATGTCAGTCCATTTGTGAATCACTGATCTGTTTTGGTCTTTTGGTCATTGAGGTGTTTGACACTTTCTTGTTCAGCCTTGGAATGGAGCTTTTTTTTCTGTTGAAATCAAAAAGTGCAGTTGTGTAGTGTGTAGTGGTTATAGCTGTACATAGTAGTTGTTTATTACCATGACACGTTGTATACTGACACATATCACTGAAAAAACTCACCTACCCACCCTTCCTTCCTTCCCTGTATACAGAAAGTCGGCACAAATGCTTTGAAGCATTATATTAAGAGATAAACTAGTCTGTTCAGAATTGTTTATGTGGAACATATTGGATTTGTACTTGAGAGCTGGGTCGCCTCCACTTAGGGAGAGACATGTGGGTTATAATTGACCCAGGTTTCTTGCACGTTTTCTTTCTTCCCTCACTTTCTGCTCCTCCATCTCTAACTCTAGTGGCAGTTGTAGGAGCTCTTCAAAAATGACAATATCTCCACATTCTGGCAATTTTCTTCTTCAAATTCTTTTCGTCCAATTCTCGTCTTCGTAATAAATGTAGAGAGATAGAGAAGAACCTGTATGGGGTGGGTAGAAGAGGTTTTGTTATGGTATGGATGATAGGGGGTGGGAAGAAATGTTGTTATGGTATCAAAGGCGTTGCTGCTTGATGCAGTTTTTTGCCTGCTGGATGGAAAGTGGGGTTTTTTGTTTTTTTGTTCGGGTTTTTTTTTTTTTTTGAAGAAAGTTATAGCCTGTCTTTTGCTGGATGCTGGGTCATTTGCAGATGATTGACATTTTTGCTCTTTAGTTAATTAGCCTCCACAGATTGGTCCTGTTGTGTAAACACTTTGGTTATTTGTTAAGGTTTATTGTAATCATTTGATGTAGATTTATTTTTGTATAGTCAAATAGGAATGTAAATTTAAAAGAAAACTAAAAAGTACCAGTAAAGCTGTATTTTGTAAAGCGAAAGTCTATTCTTATATTTCTGTTATAAGTGGTGCATATCTGATTATACAAGGAGTTTTCGTGTAAATATAATTTTTTTCCATGTATTATAACTGTTGCTGTTAATTACAAATTGCTAATTTTGTACATTAATTTTTTGGATGCCTATCGGGGTTTATAGTACACACTCACCAAGTGTCCCTGATTAAGAATCAATTCATTTTTAGATGATAGTTAAAATATTATAGATAAAGTTATCAAGACAGAAAAGAGTACATTGCAAAAAATATTAGTTTGAATTAATCCATTACTTTTTAACTATTGTAGAGTGTGTCAATGTGTGTTGTCAAATTTGATGTCAATAAAAAAAAACACCTTGAAAATTCTTTAGTGTGGGATGTATATGGGAACTGGAGACAAACTGAAATCTCTCTCTCTCTCTCTCTCTCTCTCTCTCTCTCTCTCTCTCTTTCTCTCTCTCTCTCTCATACACACATTACACACTAACAGACACTAACACACACACACACACACACACACACACACACACACAACTGGAGAGAGGGAGAAAATAAACCAAAACAAATAATCACACAAGATCAACCCCCCTAACAAAATGGTACGGACAGGTGAAGGCAAGACAAGTGTCATATAATCATTAAAAAAAAACCACACACACAATTGTTCATGGTTGAAAACAAAAAAACCAACAACTTTTTCATCTTTGCACATCAGAAAATCAGATTAAGCACATATATATGCTGACCCATGATGCTCTTTTCTACACTGAGTGAATTGAAGATGGGATAATACATAATGATATCGCTGTATGACTTTAGTTGCTCAGACACCCCCTTTGCTAAGTACACAGGTGGTCAGACAGGGAGTGAGTGTAATACTAACAGCACACTCTCCCCTATCACCAAAGGTTGAGTGCACCCAAGTGGGTGCGTTTAGGGAAGTGTGTGTGTGTGTGTGTGTGTGTGTGTGTGAGGGTACATGCAAGAATGAGAGAGAGGGACAAGAGAGAGAGAGAGAGAGAGTTTGTGTTGTGTGCACAAGCAAGAATCATGAGAGAGAGGGACAACAGAGAGAGAGAGAGAGTGTGTGTATGTGTGTGTGTGTGTGTGTGTGTATGTGTGTATGTGTGTGTGTGTGTGTGCGCACAAGCAAGAATGAGAGAGAGGGACATCACAGGGAAAGAGAATGTGTTGTGGTTTTGTGTGTGTGTGTGTATGTGTAAGCATGACTGACTACAAGCACTGACGCACGTGCATGGCAGCAAGTGACACCCATGCGTCATGATCAACAATAAGTTATACTGGTCATGGTGTGGCTGTGTTAATTCCTGCAATGAGAACGTTTCCGCAATATTCCACATGATACAAACACAATCTATTCACGAAACAACACATGCATAATGTCAATGTCATAACACAAGATTCAGTCTGCACCCCTCCGAGACACTGGCTTTATAGAAAGGCCCACCATTCCGAGACACTGGCTTTATAGAAAGGCCCACCATTATGAGACACTGGCTTTATACAAAGGACCACCATTCTGAGACACTGGCTTTATAGAAAGGACCACCATTCTGAGACACTGGCTTTATACAAAGGACCACCATTCTGAGACACTGGCTTTATAGGTCATCACTGGCTTTATAGAAAGGACCACCATTCTGAGACACAGGCTTTAAAGAGAGGTCCACCATTCTGAGACACTGGCTTTAAAAGAGGTCCATCACTGGCTTTATAGAAAGGACCACCATTCTGAGACACTGGCTTTAAAAGAGGTCCATCACTGGCTTTATAGAAAGGACCACCATTCTGAGACACTGGCTTTAAAAGAGGTCCATCACTGGCTTTATAGAAAGGACCACCATTCTGAGACACTGGCTTAATTATAGAAAGATCCATCAATGGGACACTGGCTTTATAGAAAGGTCCACCATTCTGAGACACTGGCTTTATAGAAAGGACCACCATTCTGAGACACTGGCTTTTTTCCACCAGGTGAGGTACATGTGACACACTCATCCACATCTTCTGCAACACTATCACATCATAACAGCAGCAGAAAATAACAGCCCCCCCCCCCCCCCCCCCTTCCGCTCAAAAAAAAAAAATCTATGACTTCATAGGACACTGCATGTAGGACATACTTTACCCAAAGCAGCCAACATCTATTATTTATGTTGGCACCTTCCTTGGGTTAACTTGTGCAAACATTCATCTGCTTGACATTTCTGTAAAATGTGACCCAGTGAAGAATGAAGACCTTCCCTTCAGAGAATGCTAACTCCCATGTTTCACATCTGAGCCAGGAATCTGTTGTGAGTACACAGACCTCTCTGTTGTCAGTACACAGCAGTGTCTGTCATTCTCTGTTGTCAGTATGTACACAGCAGTCTGTCATTCTCTGTTGTCAGTATGTACATAGATGTGTCTGTCACTCTGTTGTCAGTACATGGCAGTGTGTGTCACTCTCTGTTGTCAGTACACAGCAGTGTATGTCAATGTCAGTTGTCAGTACACAGCAGTGTTTGTCATTCTCTGTTGTCAGTACATAGCAGTGTCTGTCGCTGTCAGTTGTACACAGCAGTGTCTGTCAGTTGTCAGTACACAGCAGTGTCTGTCACTGTCAGTTGTCAGTACACAGCAGTGTCTGTCACTGTCAGTTGTCAGTACACAGCAGTGTCTGTCATTGTCAGTTGCCAGTACACAGCAGTGTCTGTCACTGTCTGTTGTCAGTACACAACAGTGTCTGTCACTGTCAGTTGCCAGTACACAGCAGTGTCTGTCACTGTCAGTTGTCAGTACACAGCAGTGTATGTCACTGTCAGCTGTCAGTAAGTACACAGCAGTGTGTGTCACTGTCAGCTGTCAGTAAGTACACAGCAGTGTGTGTCACTGTCAGCTGTCAGTAAGTACACAGCAGTGTGTGTCCCTCTGTTGTCAGTACACAGCGGTGTGTGTGATTCTGACCATACTTCCAGTCAATCTAAGAACTGTCGACTGCTCCCAAAGCTGCAGTCTTGTCCTATTCTAAGGTGTGGAGCAAGCTAGCTTAGCCATCTAATCCATTCATGCATTCAGCATGTCGTCCATTTTGTTGTGGCTGTAGTCCTAAGTGGCTGTGGAGATATTCCGGTGCACTGTCTGGGAATTTTAAAGGGAAAATGTCTTTCATGTAGCACGAAATTAATTCTGGAGCAGAGTTAGTTCAAGAGCAGACAAACACTTACAAAAAACAACTCCCCACCCCTCCCCCCAATGCTTGTGTTGTGGAATCTTGATGAGTTTAGTTCTAGCCTGGATGGCTACAGTCAGCACAGAGCTGCATGCAAGCGGCCTGTGTGGAGGGTGAAACATGATCACAGTCACTTTAATAATTAACAGTGCAGTCTGAAAAACAAGAGAAGAGGGAGCCAAGAACTTGGTATAAAAATTGAGAAGAAACCCGAGGTGGGGGGTGCACAAGGCGGAATTCCAAGAATGACCATTCAAAAAGTGTGGATCTTTTCACATTTGACCTGTCAAAAAAGTGTGGATCTTTTCACATTTGACCGGTCAAAAAAGTGTGGATCTTTTCACATTTGACCATACAATTAGAGGATTAGTTTATATAGCCTACCTATGTATTGAGGCTGTTGTTGTGAACACTGTCTAACCCCTACCTGGCCCCATCAGAGAGAAAAACAACCCCCAAACTTCCCCACAGAGTCTGTTGCAATCAGTGTCACCTGCTGTCAGCTTCATGACAGTCGTCATCCCCTTCCAACCCCAAAGAACCAAGTTCTTTTAATTTCAAACAAATGTATAATTATTTTCCCTATAGCCCGATTGCTTAAAAGCCATGTACCCAGCTTTTTGCCTGCATCAGTCTCCTGGTCCATTCTGTGTTTCAGTACATATATTGTCTTGCAAGAACACAGCACGTACCAGCTGTTTTTGGTCTGTCACGCATTTGGCTTTTTTTTTTTTTTTTTTTTTTAATGCAGAGCCTACAACAACGTGTAGCTATATTCTTAGGCCTATGTGTTGCAAACAAATAAAATAAAATAAAATAAACCACAGACGAAAATGCATCTTTCTTTTCAACAGACATGTTCATTTCTCCATTCAATATCTTTAACATAATTAGCTTTATTTTATTATGTGGAAAGCAGCATTTTGCTTTATGGGATAACAGCATTCTTCGCTGAATCAAGACCAACAGACAGAAACACCGGTCAATACTGATATAATTCCGGAGATTACTTCAAGATCGACAGATGGAAACTCTGATAGATTATGGAGACTATTTGATAACTAGCAGAAATTTCTACAACTCACCAGATGCAATGATATCAAATGTTTGCTTTGGCTCCCCAAATCTAGCTGGCTAGAAAGACGCTGTGATGGAGATCACAGCTGGTGACAATGACCTCTGAACTGTTGACTGTTTTCTTGAACTGACAACGGCAGTCACTTAATTCTCCCCGTGAATACGCCCATGTCTTGGTTCAGTCTTTGCTACAAAGAAGCAGTCAAACTTTTGAAATTACGAAAAAAACCCCTTGTGATTAAGTGATACCGATATACTCAGTTTGCATCCCTGATTTTTTTTTTTTTTTTGTGGGGGGGGGTGGGGGGGGGCTTTTCTTGTTTCAGTTAGCAGAGTCATCAAATGTGTTTGCTGCTTTTTAAAGGTGTCAGTTTTTCTATCTATGGGCAAAACATCCATACTAGCAGTCATACAGAATGGTTGACTGCAGACTTATGGCTGTGATTAGATGTAAGTAGCACACACATCTTTATTTTATATGTATGAAGGGTTCAAGTTGCTTCAATGTTATGCAACTTCTGACCAAATGAGTGAAGTTACTCCACCAAACACAGAGACAGTAAAACAATGATACAAGTTCATCACCATTTCCAGCCACCCCCTTACCCCATTCTGAAAACTGGAAACAGTCCACACATGTTTCTCTATAAAAAAAAAAATCACACACACAAAACAACCCAAGTATACACGAGACAGGACTTCCAGCAGCGGTCAGTTTTTTCTATGACACTACACCAGGTATAAAGCCACATGAGAGAAGCAAACAGTCAGAGGATGTGACACGAAAAAGCACACAATAACCACTGAGTCACAAAAATTGAAGTTAACTCCCTGCAACTGAAGATTTGGGGGGTTTTCTCCTCTCTGCAAGTGCAGAACAGTAGCAGACGTTAATAAAATGTGTAGAGCACTGGCGATGTCTTTACCTGGTAATATTTCACAGATCTGGTCTTGTCTTTCACTGCTTGGGCCATGAGTAATCATCCCCTGTGTAGAATTGTTCCTCAGAGATAGTCCCACACTGAGGACACTGAGAAGTACAAGCTGCATTTACAGCATGTTGGCACTGCAAGAGAATCAAGTGACACAGTCACCAAAAGGGTGTTGTTTCATGTTCTGTTCCCTGTGTTATTCTGTTCCCTGTGTTGTTTCATGTTCTGTTCCCTGTGTTATTCTGTTCCCTGTGTTGTTTCACGTTCTATTCCCCGTGTTGCTAAACGCTCTGTTCCCTGTGTTGCTAAACGCTCTGTTCCCTTTGTTGCTAACGTTCTGTTCCCTGTGTTGCTAAACGCTCTGTTCCCCGTGTTGTTTCACGTTCTATTCCCCGTGTTGCTAAACGCTCTGTTCCCTGTGTTGCTAAACGCTCTGTTCCCTGTGTTGCTAAACGCTCTGTTCCCTGTGTTGCTAAACGCTCTGTTCCCTGTGTTGCTAAACGCTCTGTTCCCTGTGTTGCTAAAAACGCTTGTTCCCTGTGTTGCTAAACGTCTGTTCCCTGTGTTGCTAAACGCTCTATTCCCTGTGTTGCTAAACGCTCTGTTCCCTGTGTTGCTAAACGCTCTATTCCCTGTGTTGCTAAACGCTCTGTTCCCTGTGTTGCTAAACGCTCTATTCCCTGTGTTGCTAAACGCTCTGTTCCCTGTCAGTCCTGGGGCCAAAGAATAAACCATCAGCACTGAGATGTCTGACATTTTGTTTTAACCACAGAACAACGGGTCACCCATCAACCTTGCAAAACGAACTAAACTGGTATATGTCTGCAGTGCCACAACTTGGACAAGAACTTCAGGTTTGTTTGTTTTTTTAACTTGAACAATTGCATCAGGTTTTCTGACACAACTTGAACAAGTGCATCATGTTTCATGCTACAACTTGAACAAGTGGATCAGGTTTTCTGACACTTGAACAAGGGCATCAGGTTTTCTGAACTTCCAACAAGTGAACCAGGTTTTCTGACACTTGAACAAGTGCATCAGATTTTCTGCCACGACTTGAACAAGTTTATTATGTTTTGTGCCAGAGCCATGTCTGTGAAAGATGCCACACTAATAACCGATTAAAAGACCCAAACAAAACCAAAACCAAACGATATTT
>CM060328.1:35598867-35601367 GCA_030674155.1 Stramonita haemastoma | reverse complement strand
CAGCACTGTCTCTCTCTCCCCTAACACATTGATGATGACGACAAACCTGCCCAGTAACAAACCAGAGAGGGTCCCCCCACCCACCCATCCACCCACAGCTTTGTGCTGCGTGTATGGATAGCGGGCCGTTAAACTGCCGGCCGAAGATCGAAGACGCCTGATCAGCCATTCTGGCGACACTCCCCACTGTGCCTACTCCCCCTCCCCCCCCCACTTTACTTACCTCCCCCCCCACCCCCAACATCGTCAACCCCCCCCTCCCATCCGAAGTCTCCTGTATTGTTCCCCACCCCCACCACTCCCCCTCCCCCTTCCTCCCACCCACTGCCTACTCCAAGTTGTGAATGAAACTTTAGCAGGCCTTTACAGGAAAAAAAACACAACCAAACAATTACTTCTCATTGTGAATACGGGGGATCAGTGTTCGGGAGGGTCGGGTGTTGGCAGTGATAAAGGCACACCCCACAAAGTGACACCCCCCTGGCTGATTTTTGAGACGATCTATCATTCATGCAAGATGAAGTAGCGTGGCAACTATTATTGCTTCTGCTACTACTACTACTATACTACTATACTACTACTACTACTACTACTACTACTACTACTACTACTACTACTTCTATTGCTAGTGCTGTTGCTGCTGCTGCCGTCGCTGTTATTACTACTGCTACTACTGCTATTGGTGCTGCTCTTCAGTGATAATGATAAAAATAGTTGTAATAGTAGTTGTTGTTGTAGCAGCAGTATTAGTAGCAGTTGTGGTAGCAATAGCAGTTGAAGTAGCAGTAGCAGTTGCAGAAGCAGTAGTAGTCGTAATAGCAGTAGTTGTTGTAGTAGCAGTAGCCGTTACGTGTTAATAGCCATTGTACCAGTAGCAGTTGTAGTAGCAGTAGCAGTTGTAGTAGCAGTAGCAGTTGTAGTAGCAGTAGCAGTTGTAGTAGCAGTAGAAGGAGCTTACACTTCTACTCGTTCATTTCTCTCCTGCGTAGGCAGCATTCTTCAGTTCCAACTCAAGACACCCGGACACGCGCGCACATACACACACACACACACACACACACACACACACACACCACACAAAACACACACATACACACACACATACATACATACATACATACATACATACATACACACACACATACATACATACACACACACACACACACACACACACACACACACACACACACACACACACACACACACACACACACACACACACACACAAAAATATCTCTCTTTATTACATCAAGCAGCTCAACGACAACAACACCAAAAGACATAAAGCGACGTCTCTTTTGGCGAGGATTCAGGCCAGAACATGATCTGACTTCTCCCTGAACTCCTTGAGGAGTCAGTGGAGCACTGCAGTGAAGTTATCAGACTGTAGTGTGCGGTGGGCAAGTTGAACCTGGTAGAGCCCATCCCTCTCCAGGTAGTATAATATGCAGAGTCGGCATAATTGCTGAAGAAAATGACCCGGGAAGAAAAACTTGCTGGGGTAACCTAACGATGGTATGGCAGGTTTTAAAGGGGAAAAAAAGAGATAAAATATTCATTGCAGCAACATGAATATTGACGTAGTTTTGATTGATAAAAACCAGCGGTGTGTGTGTGTGTGTGTGTGTGTGTGTGTGTGTGTGTGTGTGTGTGTGTGTGTGTGTGTGTGTGTGTATGTGTGTGTGTGTGTGTGTGTGTGTGTGTGCGCGCGCGTGTGTGTGTGCGTGTGCGTGCGTGCGTGTGCGTGCGTATGTGTGTGTGAGTGAGTGAGTGAGTGAGTGAGTGAGTGAGTGAGTGAGTGAGTGTGTGTGTGTGTGTGTGTGTGTGTGTGTGTGTGTGTGTGTGTGTGGTGTGTGTGTGTGTGTGTGTGTGTGTGTGTGTGTGTAAGCGCTGGTATAGTTGACTGATGTTGGTATCTATTTAATGAAGTTTTATATCAGTGGAAACGTTTGAATGAAGAGAAAACGCAGAGGTGGGTGGACTGATAAAACAGACTGAATCATCACAGACCAGTTATTTCCGTCATCCTACTGCGCATTGGGTTCGCAATCTGCCGACCCGAGTTCGAATCTCGTTCAAGAGGATTTCCCCCTAGAGTTAAGAACATTGCCGACTCCCGCTCCCCCCCCCCCCCCCCCCCCAAAATTCCTTCGGATGAGATAATCAACCAAGGTCCTGTGATATGAACGCACGCAGAACTACGTTAAAACCCGGCCCGCTTTTCGAAGAGTTGGCCATTGTGTGCCGGTGGGAACGGATGACAAAATTCATAAAAGTGAATACACACGGGGACTGGATGTATAAAGCACCTGAGAGCCTATTCCATTATCCTCGAAATAAAAGAACAACTAAATTTATAAATAAATGTGTGTGTGTGTGTGTGTGTGTGTGTGTGTGTGTGTGTGTGTGTGTGTTGTGTGTGTGGTGTGTGTGTGTGTGTGTGTGTCTGTGTCTGTGTCTGTGTCTGTGTCTGTGTCTGTGTCTGTGTGCGCTGTCA
>CM060328.1:35586367-35593867 GCA_030674155.1 Stramonita haemastoma | reverse complement strand
AAAACCCAATCAACAAAAAACAACAACAACAGTTTACTCACACAAAAAGGAATCGATGCAGAAAATATTTTGATCCATGAAGATCCTACTCCTCCTCCCTCCTCCTCCTCCCTCTCTCCCTCCCTTCACATTCAATTAGCATAACAAACATATTCCAAGGCGCTCAAGTGTGGCAGACTCAACACTCTACTTACTTACGCCGCGGCCAAACCCATTCCACCCAACAGAACAATGCTGCTGTAGCGATGTCAACGCTCTTGACTAACAAGATGGAAAATGAAATAGTTGTAACTCATTCGCTATTGTACAGGAGTTTTGAAAGGCAATATTCTAGGAATGAGGTCCCCCATAGGGGGTATAGTCACGATACTTTGCTGTCATCGTTTTAAATGAAAAATTCGAACTTGTCGCAGCTTGTTTGAATGCTGTGGTTGCAGGGATGGTTTTGATAGTTGGTATCATGTTCGAGTTTTTTGTCGTTCTTCCCTTTGTTACTTGTCCTAGGAATCGGTTGAGACATGTTTATGTTCATGTAAGGGAATCTCTCTCTCTCTCTCTCTCTCTCTCTCTCTCTCTCTCTCTCTCTTCTCTCTCTCTCTCTCTCTCTCTCTCTCTCTCTCTCTCTCTCTCTCTCCTCTCTCTCTCTCTCGTGCGTGTACTGTAGTGTACTGTAGTGTACTGTAGTGTACTGTAGTGTGTGTGTGTGTGTGTGTATGTGTGTGTAGGTGGAGAGAGAGATGGGAGAGAGAGGAGGGGGGGGGGGGGGGAGAGAGAGAGAGACAGAGACAGAGAGACAGAGACAGAGAGACAGAGAGAATGAATGAGTGAATGAATGAATGAATCAATCAATCAATCAATCAGTCAATCAATCAATGAATAATCTTTAATTTTCAAGGGTGACAGAGAAGAATTCACATACTTTTTTTCTCCAAATTCTTGCCCTGATTAGGATAGTGACTATCAAAACAAGTGTGTGAGCATGTGGGTATGGGTTGTCTTCTTTGATACTGTGCTACCCTCAACCTGCATACAGTCTACAGAAACTAGCCGGGTAGGACGACAGATGGCAGATGGCAGATGGCAGATTTACCTGTCCTCACTGCCTGGGTTGGGACAACAGCAAAGGTCCCGCAAAGGCAGGAAACATAATAAAACAGCGCAGTGTCCAGTGTCCTAACACTCCTGACACTTCAGTGCAGTGTCCCAACACTCCTGACAATTTCAGTGCAGTGTCCCAACACTCCTGACATTTCAGTGCAGTGTTTAGTGTCCCAACACTTCTGACAATTCAGTGCAGTGTCCCAACACTTCTGACAATTCAGTGCAGTGTCCCAACACTTCTGACACTTCAGTGCAGTGTCCCAACACTTCTGACACTTCAGTGCAGTGTCCCAACACTTCTCACACTTCAGTGTCCAGTGTCCCAACACTTCTGGCAATTCAGTGCAGTGTCCCAACACTTCTGACACTTCAGTGCAGTGTCCAGTGTCCCAACACTCCTGACACTTCAGTGCAGTGTCCAGTGTCCCAACACTCCTGACAATTTCAGTGCAGTGTCCCAACACTTCTGACAATTCAGTGCAGTGTCCCAACACTTCTGACAATTCAATGCAGTGTCTCAACACTCCTGACACTTCAGTGTCCAGTGTCCCAACACTTCTGACAATTTAGTGCAGTGTCCCAACACTCCTGACAATTCAGTGCAGTGTCCCAACACTCCTGACAATTCAATGCAGTGTCCCAACACTCCTGACACTTCAGTGCAGTGTCGCAACACTTCTGACACTTCAGTGCAGTGTCCTCAACAAACACACATACACAGATTTAACCTGTGATATTATATTAAACAGTATATCTGATCAGGATGATAAAGATACTGATGCCAAACCTGCGAGAATTAAAAAGCTGCGGGGGGGGGGGGGGGGGGGGGGGGGGGTCTTCTCTCCGCCTGTGAGCTACCACATAATGAAAGGACCATTCTATGGCGACTTTCTCCTCCGCGCAATGCAGTGCAGTGCCTTACTGTCGGTACATTCATTACTTAGGCCTACCACGAGCCATTACATTTTAAAAATTATGTACAGCTCTTTTGTAAGGGAGTTGGGTGGGAGTACAGGGATGGGGAGGACAGACAGGATGAAAAGGGTAAGGGCTAGCAAAACGAATAATAATATTATGCATGGAGTATTGATCCGCCATGTTTAGCTTGACCATGACACACTGCCTGAAGCATTCAGTGATGTGCCCCAACGACGCCTCAAGCAGTTAAGGGGAAAGCAGACAGTGAGAACAACAACAACAACAACAACAAACAACAACAACAACAATAATAATAATAATATATAATAATAATAATAATAATAATAATAATAATAATAATAATAATAATAATAATAATAATGATGATGAGGATGATGATGATGATGATGATGATGATGATGATGATGATGATGATGATGATTAATAATAATAATAATAATAATAAATAATAATAATAATATAATAATATATAACGATAACGATATGATAATAATAATAATAATAATAATAATAATAATAATATTAATAATAATAATAATAATATCAACAACCACAACAACGACACAACACAACAGCCAAAGTTTTTGTTCAGTTCCTAGCCTACAGCTCTGAGGTTCATCAATGGTGAGATTTTGCCTATGCGACCGTTCCCCTCCCCAAACCCCCTGAAGGTAGCTGCATTCCGACTTCGGGAATCAGGAGGTCTGAAACCAGACGATACCAGCATGAACACAGGTGACAAACGCTAATTAGCAAGAACAGCCAACAGTTGGTGACGTCAGGATTTCTAGACCTGACACTGCTGTCTGACGTTATTGGATGAATGTATGTATGTATGTATGTATGTATGTATGTATGTATGTATGTATGTATGTATGTATGTATGTATGTATGTATGTATGCTTGTATGCTTGTATGCTTGTATGTATGTATGCTTGTATGCTTGTATGCTTGTATGTATGTATGTATGTATGTATGTATGTATGTATGTATGTATGTATGTATGCAAGTATGTGTGTTATATATATATATACATCTATATATATATATTATATATATATATATTATATATATATATATATATATATATATATATATATTATTATATATAGACATACACACATATAGATAGACAGACAGGACAGACAGACAGACAGACAGACAGACAGACAGATGATAGATAGATAGATAGATAGATAGATAGATAGATAGATAGATAGATAGATAGATAGATAGATAGATAGATAGATAGATAGATAGATAGATAATGAATCCCAGTCGAGAACAGATCACAGTTTGGACCCTCTGAACCCACACATATACATGATCACTTTCTTTTACTAGCCTGAAAAAAGCGACAGTTTACAAGCTGTCTTCAGAATTACACCACAGAAAAAATCCTGAATGTGGCTTTGTATCTGTTCCATACACGAGTGCATCTAAAAATAGAAAGAGAGAAAGAAAGAAATGCTGTCAATTCCTTTTTTTTTTTTTCAATTTTCGTTTTTTTGTAATACATACGTAATCACCACACACTCCAGTTTCTCCCCCCCCCCCCCCCCCCCCCCCGTTCATCTGTCCTTTCACCACAAGTGGGGTATGATGTGTCACAGGGGCACAAGATTCAGGTTTTAAAAAAGAAAAAAGAAAAGGGGACTATAGTTTGTAGATCACGAATGCTGAATAATACGTCAAGACATCGAAACTTTACCAAGGACTATCAGATTTATTTCAAGATACCATCTTTCTGTTATATGAATGTTGATTGTGGGGTAAGATAAGTGGGTAGGGGTGGGGGGTGGGGGTGTCAGTCCACATGACAGTGTTTCTGTCTCTCTATACAAGGGCTCCAAATAAACTTGAGGAACGAACACTGTGATTGATATACGCGTACACACCTTGGCCTGTCACTGTATACACACATAGTTATATCGGCCTCTCACTAACAGAATGGAAGGATCTCTAGGATGGCTAAATAGTGGACTATGGCGATGGTCATCAACAATGCTTTCATGAACAATGGAGCCTGAGATGTTAGTTTCAGCATTGCTTTTGTCAGATATATAATATATATATATATATATATATATATATATATATATATATATATTATATATATATAAACATTGCTTTTGTCCGATACATACACACACATATTATATATATATACACATACACACACACACACACACACACACACACACACACACACACACACACACACACACACACACACACATATATATATTATATATATTATATATTATATATATATATATATATATTATATATATATATATATATGTTATAAAGAAATGTGTTATGTCCTCTTAATACACACTTTGAAGTTATGTATTTTACGTTATTGTGTGTAACATTGCTAAAGTCATGTTCATTTTTTTTAAAAGTTGTAAGATGCAATCAAGACAGAAAAACGTATCAATGCCAGTGTAATAACACATAAACACAAAGGGCATAACATGTAAATATTCAACTTTAACACAGTTAGGCAGCAAACGCTGAACACCACAAATAAACCGAACCATAACTTGCTGACGTCAGACAGAATTGATATTTGTGCTGACAGTGCAACCTGACGTTATCAGCCCCCCCCCCCCCCAAGTTCATGTTTCATTCAAGGGCAGATCAGAGCTAGGCCGATCTGCATTCATGTGTACATAAAACATTCTTTGGTGGTGTCGAAAAAATGAAAAGAAAGAAAAGAAAACTCGACAGTCAATGGTGGTGTTTAGAGAAAGCCTACAACACGGCGACAATCTGAACTGTCTGCTTCTCTTGTATCCATTCCACACTTGAGTGCAGAGGAACATAAATGCAGGGGATTCAGCCCTTGTGTACACCACCCACGCTCCACAAGATTTTTAAAAATCCTTATTAATATTCTGTTCCCCTTTCCTTTCAGTAGGGGGTGGGAGGAGGGGTGGGTGGGTGGGAGAGAATGGAGTCAACAGTGGTAGAAAGATTAAAGGTAAAAAATAAGAGAAAAAAAAGAAAAGGGAGACTACTTTGTAAATTGAGAATGCTGACTGAAATTTCAAGACATAAACAGTTTATCATTTTTGGTGTTCGTACGAAGTTGGTGTCGGGGGGAAAGTGGAGTGGGGTGGGGGTGGGGGTGCGGTGGGGGTGGGGGTGGGGGTTGTCAGCTAACACTGTTTTTCTGTTTGTACACTGGGTCCCCAATCAACATGTCAGGCAGACAGTGCCAGTGACACACACACACACACACACACACACACACACACACACACACACACACACACACCCAGCCCACCACACACACACACACACACACACATGCTGCAGTCTGTCTCTGAAAAAGAATGGGCTTAGTGACAGCTAAAATTAATGGTGCGATACCATGATCTGATCATCCAGAATGATCCTATCAACAATGTAGCTGTCACGTGCCTAAGGTTTCTGGCCTGCTTCTTCTTTGCTTTTGTTTGGGGGGGTTGTGTTTTTTGGGGTGTTTTTGTTTTTTGCATATCCACTTGTCCGCTTTTCATGCAGAAGTAGATAATGTGCTATTGGTTTTTTTTAATACACCATATTTTTTGTGCTTTGTTATCAGTTGGTGCCCCTAAAAAGTGGCAATATACAAGAAAAAGATGTACAATACATGAAAATTAATGCCTGTAGCATGAAGCAGTAACCAACAGCTAGGAGAGATAACACGAGTGACCACTGTGAATGCAGTAAGGTAACAAACGTTGATAAACAATACTGCCAAAATCTGATGACGTCAGGATTCCTCTACCTGCTGACACTGCTGTTTAACTTTTTAAATCAAAATCTGATGAGTCAGGTTTCCTCTATTTGCTGACACTGCTGTCTAACATCATCCAATTCAAAATCTGATGACGTTCAGGATTCCTATACCTGCTGACACTGCTGCTAACGTGGTTCTATTCAATACAGCTTTAGCCAGAGATAGCCAAAGTGTGGACCCCTTGATCTCGGGTTTATACAACTACAACACTCTTTTGCTAGTGTTGACAAAATTAATGCTGTCTGCCGGACCCCAACGTCTTTTCTATTCGTAGGTATTCATTTCAGACGTCAGCACAAAAGGAAAGCTACTGTACTGCTATCGGTTCATTGGTCGCTCACGCTCCCAACACGGGGGACGGATAGCCTAGTGGTCAGAACATTGCGCTGGCAATTTGAAGACCCGGGTTCGAATCCGGTCGAGGAAATTTTTCTCCTGGAGTCAACATCAGTGCTGACTCCACTCTCCCCAAAAGTCCTTTCGGATGAGACTTTAAACCGAGGCCCCGTGTGCGAACGCACGCAGAACATCTTGCGCACACGTTAAATCCTGTTCCGCTTTTCGTAAGAGTAGGCCATCGTGTGCCGGTGGGAACAGATGACAATATTTACAAAACTGCATACACACGGGGACCGGATGAAAAAAAGCACATGATTGCTTATTCTGTTATCCTCATATAAAAGAATAAATAAAATAATAATAATAAAATAAAATAAAATAAAAACATTAAAATATATACCTCTATCCCACCTGTTCTTCTCTTTACTCACTAAGGGTGTGTCTAAAATGAAAGAAGGAGATCAGTTTGTGGGTTAAAAGAAATATTGAAAAAATTAATGACTTCGAAAATGAAGTCAGCTGAATGACATGTCAAGACGTCAACAGTTTCACACTTTTTATAATCATACATTGATGATCAGGGAATCAGTTTGCATTATTGTTTTCCTAACTCTGCGTGCTGAGTCATCAGAGAGTGGACTGGCCTTGAGTGAAATGACTTGATACAGAAAGCTGAAAACGGTGAGGAGTGGAGGAAGCTGGTTGTAAAATCTTCCTTGGTGCCTCAAGGTGTGGTGAGGAGGCGAGCTGTGCTAGGTGTGCAGATAAACAGTGTATGTAAAACACATTGTATTGTCAGTGATACAAACACACACACACACCACGCACGCACGCACGCACGCACGCACGCACGCACGCACGCACACACACACACACATGCATACACAGGGGAAGCAGTTCTGTGAGGTATACGATGGGGTAGCATGATCGTGGTGATCGATCATCCTCATCAATTATGATCTCACTGAACATGGGGGCTGTCATATACTGGACATTTCTGTTTCACTGATGCTAAAATTCATTCTTTATACCAGCTTTACATGCCCAGATTTATGTCTTCTTCTTTGTATATATCTAAATTTTAATGTTTTAATTATGTACGTAACATTGATATATCTATCTTTATAACATTGGATATTTGGAAACTGCAAAATGAAAAAAACAACCCCCCCCCCCCCCCCCCCAGCAACACCAACAACAAACGAAATTGCGTAAAGGCCAAAGACACTAAATAAATCAAAGCGGAATAATAACATCAGCAGCAGCAGCATCAGTAGCCCTTTGAACAAGATAGTAGGGGGGGGGGGGGGGGGGGCACGTGGTATGCT
>CM060328.1:35568867-35578867 GCA_030674155.1 Stramonita haemastoma | reverse complement strand
AAGAAGTAGTCTCACACAAAGTACTAGGTGCAGTAATTGACAACGATTTGTCTTGGTCAGATCACATAGCTGCATTAGGAAAAAGAATCTCAGTAAGATTATATCAACTTAGGAAAATCAAAAATTTTCTAAATCTACAGTCACGAAACTATTCTTTCATGCACATATTCTATCTCTTATAAATTATGTTTCTACCTTATGGGACAGTGCCAGTGAAACAAACCTAAAGCATATAAGCCGCCTACATAAAAGAGCTGTTAAACTAATCCGATTGAATCCTAATACACTGACCACCACCAACTACAAAGAACTAGATATTCTTCCACTTAAAGACAGACTACAGTTCAACAAGTACCTATGTATGTTCAATATATTAAACGGAAAAGCCCCAAAGAGAATTGTGGAAAATTTTGCTGTCAATATATACAGGCCTACCCATAGACTGTTTCTGCCCAGGCCCCATAATAATCTCTATAAATCAAGCCTTGCATATTCAGGAAGAACATTGTGGAATAGCCTACCTCCCTGTCTGAAATCAGTTCCTTCTAAACAAATGTTTAAGAAGCTTTTGAAGAGACATTTGATGGACAAACTGTAAGTCCACGATTATGTTCGATACTACCTCACGTTTGGATGTTTGTTGTTCATGCCCATGTTATTTTGTAATTTTATCATTTGTATGTGTGACGTGAGCTTATGTTGTACTGTCTTGGGTCTGGGTTTTTTGTTGTTGTTTTTTATCTTGAGAGATTTGTTGTAAAAAAATCCTCATTTACTTGAGTTTTTCAACAAGGTTGATATTTGTCTTTGCATGCTTTAGAAGTCATCTTTATGATTTTTTTTAGTGAGGGCAGGATGAAAAAAAGTTGTGTAAACTTAATCTTTTACCCTCAATAAAGATCATTTTGACTTGACTTGACTTGACTTGACTTGACACACACACACACACCACACACACACTTTCCTCTCGACAAGTACATGTTGCATCAGAAAAAATAAACAAGATATAAAAGCAGTGATTATGTGAAACATTGTTATAAGCACAGAGTAATTGCTTACAGTTGGCAAGAATGGGACATCTATCTTGGCTGCAGTGGCACACGCGTGTGCGCGTGTCACACACCAAAAAACCCCCCACACAAACTGAATTCTGTTTGAAAACTGACCCAAAAAACCCCCATAAACAAAGTAACACAAACGGCATCATCGATATCAAGCCCAGACCGATCAAGTCAGACTTCAGCATGCTTCAGTAAGTTTCACGCCAAGCTGACTACAAAGCCGTTTTGTTCAAAGTCGATACGGAGTGTAAGGGGCGACATGCGTAGTATAAACTTCAAGTCTTGTCATAGGAAGCACATGCTCTCATTAACTTCTCTCTCTCTCTCTCTCTCTCTCTCTCTCTCTCTCTCTCTCTCTCTCTCTCTCTCTCTCTCTCTCTCTCTCTCTCTCTCTCCTCTCCCTCTCTCTCTCTCTCTCTGTTGGAGGATGCATTTGTCTGAAGAGAGCATTACTTCTCTGCTATTTTTTCTTCTTCTTTCGTTACTCTCTCTCTCTCTCTCTCTCTCAGTGAGACATTAGGGTAAATCTTCTGTCGACCGAAAATGAGTCGACTTTAACAAATTTGCCATGCATATTTATAATGCATCCAACTTATTTGTTGCAATTTTACTATTGATAAAATACCTTTGTACTGAATTATGATTCTTGTTGTTCATGATTATGTGTATCTTCCCTTCAGAAATGGGCAATGACCTAAAATCTAAATAAAATATTCGTATTAGTAATATCTCTCTCTCTCTCTCTCTCTCTCTCTCTCTCTCTCTCTCTCTCTCTCTCTCTCTCTCTCTTGTCTGTGCGTGCGTGCGTGCGTGCATGCGTGCGTGCGCGCGCGCGTGTGTGTGTGTGTATATGTGTGCAGCCGCGCATGTGTGTGCATGCGTGCACGTTGATGTATCGTATAGCAGAAGATAGCTGCAGTGCGCAGAGAAGGCAGGAGAGTTAATGAGGAGAAAGAATAGACACAGCTCTATTCCTGGCTGCTTCCATCTGGCAAAGCCAATACCTTCAGCTCCTGGATTATAGAACGACTGTCATTCAACTGTTTCCGCAATCTTTCTGCACGTACGCATGCACAAACGTATATAATTATCGTGCACACACACACACACACACCACACACACACACACACACACACACACACACACACACACACACACACACACACACACACACACACACACGGTCTCAGAGAGAGAGAGAGAGAGAGAGAGAGAGAGAGAGAGAGAGAGAGGAGAGAGAGAGAGAGAAGAGAAGACAGACAGACAGACAGACAGACAGACAGACAGACAGACAGACAGACAGACAGACAGACAGACAGACAGAGACAGAGAGAGACAGAGAGAGAGACAGAGACACAGAGACAGACAGACAGACAGACAGAGACAGAGAGCATGAGGGCCACGTCTGATTCAGTTCCTCTCATAAAAAGGTGTGTGGCTAAGCAGTCCCCCCCCCCCCCCCCCCGCCTCCCCTTTCCTCCAATGCAGCCATATTTGGGGAAGGAACAATGCCAACAGAAAGAGCTGATGTAGACAGCCTCGTACAGTAGGACCTGCAAGCTGAAATTTCAAATGACTGTTTGTGAAACCCCCCCTCCACCCCCCCTCCACGAATCATCTCCCCCTTTTCTTCTCCTATTCCCTCCCCACCCTCCCTGTATTGTAAGTATAAGTGGAAACAGGTAAAGACAGATTTCAGGTGATCAGTAAGGTGAGGGGGGGTAGGAGGGGGGGGAGGGGAGGGGGGGAAGGAGTTGGGTTACAGTCGTGTTGATTCTTGTTGAATTTTTTTTCAAACTCAGCCTAGCAGATCAGAGGGAATGGTCACGGGGTGTGCAGGCTTTGAGGTCCTTTACCCCAGGTGGTTGTATGTTACAGGTGTCGTCGACAGGTGTACAGGCTCCTTTAGGACAGGTTGGCTGTTTGCTAATAGGTGTTGTTGACAGGTGTACAGGCTCCTTTAGGACAGGTGGCTATATGCTACAGGTGTCGTTGACAGGTGTACAGGCTCCTTTAGGACAGGTAGCTGTGTGCTACAGGTGTCGTTGACAGGTGTACAGGCTCCTTTAGGACAGGTAGCTGTGTGCTACAGGTATCGTTGACAGGTGTACAGGCTCCTTTAGGACAGGTGGCTGTGTGTTACAGGTGTCGTTGACAGGTGTAAATGCTCCTTAGGACAGGTGGCTGTGTGCTACAGGTGTCGTTGACAGGTGTACATGCTCCTCTAGGACAGGTGGCTGTGTGCTTACAGGTGTCGTGGACAGGTGTACAGGCTCCTTTACGACAGGTGGCTGTTACAGGTATTGTTGACAGGTGCACAGGCTCTGCAGTCCTTAAGACAGGTGACTGTGTGCCACAGGTGTCACTGACAGGTGTAGAGACTCTGAGGTCCTTTAGGACAGGTGGCTGTGTGTTACAGGTGTTGTTGATAGGCAGGTGGAGAGGAGGAGGAAGAAAGGGGAGAGTTCTGAGTGAGGAAGAGGAATAAGAAATGTGTGTGTGTATGTGTGTGTGTGTGTGTGTGTGTGTGTGTGTGTGTGTGTGTGTGGTGTGTGTGTGTGTGTGTATGTGTGTGTGTGTGTGTGTGTGTGTGTGTGTGTGTGTGGTGTGTGTTACAAGCCACTAGTCTTGCTTTTCCTGCTGTTGGTCACTTTGCTATACTGTCAACAAACTGCTTACACCTTAAACTTACCTTGTTGCTTTGTGCACTCTGCAATTTTTATCTACAACTTAATGAATTCACATTTCCAATGCCATGTCTTGTTTTCTTGTGTTTTTTTTTTAAAAATACGGGATGACTCATACTATTCCCATATATACCAGACATCTGAATGCCAATACCTTCATGGTGGGTCAAAACGATGGCATACACAGTATCCCCCGGTAGGTTAACCTCAGAGCTGCAGCCCAGGAATTTAAAAAAAAAACTATTCTAGGTGAGGGGGGGGGGGGGGGGGGAGGCAAAAGCCTAGTGGTTAGAGGGTTGCGCTTGTAATCTGACAGCCCGGCATTGAGCCACCATGGAGGCGCCCATTTTAGGGAGTTTTTCCCCTGGAGTTGACATCAGTGTGTGGTGTGTGTGTGTGTGTGTGTGTGTGTGTGTGTGTGTGTGTGTGTGTGTGTGTGTGTGTGTGTGTGTTTGCGGGGAATATGTTTTCAATTTACTCCCCCAAAAGTCCTTCAGATGAGAATTAAAAAAAAAATCTTGCCCACACACTAAAATCTCAATCCACCCATTGGAAGAGTAGACCATTTCGTGAAGGGATGACAAAATTATTTTTAAAAAACCAAACTACATGCACACAATTGACACCATCACCGAAGTCGGAATGCAGCTACCTTAAATGGAGGGTAAAAACGGTGGCAAACGTAAAATCTCACCATTGGTGAACCTCGAAACTGTAGCCAAGGAACAAAAAAACCCCAACCCAACCATTGTAGTCTATTAACCCAGAAAGTTGTATGTAGCACGTACAAGCTTAGCGACATGAACTTGATATTGGTTGAATGGGGGGGGGGGGGGGGTCACATTATAACAAAACCCAAACAACACATTATTGACAGAAAAAACCTCAAACAATCATTATTCTAACTATAGAAAAAGAAAAAAAAAAGCCCAAACAATCCACGAAATATAAAAAACAGCCCTCCCACAAAACAAAACACTACACCCCCAAAAAACAAAACAAAACAAAAAAGCAACCTGCGCGCGCCTGCCACGTGCTCTGAACAGCGATTTGACAGATCCCCTGTCACTCATCTCTCCAACCCCTCCCTTTTTCGTCACCTCCCTTGTTTTGACGGTGACCTGTCACCTCACCTCTGTACCTACGTGTGTGTGTGTAGCGTGTGTGTGTGTGTGTGTGTGTGTGTGTGTGTGTGTGTGTGTGTGTGTGTGTGTGTGTGTGTGTGTGTGTGTGTGTGTTTCTTTGCAAAGTGCAATGACAGGAGAATGACTGAAGAAGAACGGAGAGGGAATAATATATCATGATCCTGGTGCTTTATAGAATTGAGAGTGGAGAGAATGGATGATGATTTTCTTATTGTTGATGTTGCTTTGCTGTTGTTAATGTTGGTGTGTTGTTTTTGTTACTGCTGCTTTTTATTATCGTTGTGGTTGCGTGATTGTTTGCTCGATAAAAGTTGTTACAGAAAAAGACATCTGACATGTACTTCTACATGGACAGACCCCCCAAAATATGGAGACCACAAAAATTCTGATAATAGTAAGCAAATAACCTTAAAATGGAACAGAAAAACGTAAAAATAATTAACAACACTAATACAAACAACGAACAAACCAACAGTACCAAACCTTAATCAGGAAAAAAGCCCTGTTCAGATTTGGAATTTCACACACACCCCACCCCCCCCCCCAACTTTCAATCTCCTTTCGCCCCATTAAATTTTCTCTTTTAAAACAAAGGAAAGACAGAGGGAAAAGAGAAAATCACCAGACGAATAGCCGGAAAATAGAGAGGACAGTGGGAGCTGTTCTACTCTGACTTGATCTTCTCTTCGAATTCTCCTTCATGGTTTTCTCCCAAAGCCTGTTTAAAAAACAAAATATAGCCATAAAGCGGTCAAGGTTTGAATTCAGGGTTTTCTTTCCCATAGGTAGGCTGGCTGACACCCACATCTACCCGAGGCTCTTGTATAGCGGGTGACAGCACCCCAAAAGTGCAGCAAGCAGAGAATGGGAAGGGATTCCATAATTTCTGTTGGTGTACTCCAAGGTCACCTTCTACCACTCCCACTCTTTGGCATTGTTCTAGAGTGTTTCACCAGTGATAGGCTTGGTGATTACCAAGGCTCAGTCAGCGTCAGAGAAAGAACTACCACAAGCCTTCCATCTGTAGATATGGCATTTCTAGAAAAGAAGAGGAGTAAAAACTGGTAAAATACGAGATTGATCATCATCGTTTGATATGAAGGATCAGTGCCTTAACAACGACTTTATATTGGTGACCAGTAATGAAATTCCAGTGTTATATAAGATCACAGCCAGTCTTCAGGCAGTGTGCCGATTCAAAGACCTCGGCTGCATGATCTTTGAGTAGGGATAAAAAAAACAAAGATAAAAACAAGCAACAGAGGTGATTTCAAGAACTGCTCAGGAATCGCATATCGTCAGCCATGGCAAAACTAAGAGCAGTGTGGAAAAAACATAAACATCAGTCTCATGACAAAAATTAAAATACTGTGTTCTCTTAATCTTTCCGTTTGACAGTAGCTGTATGCATTAGAGCTATGGACTTTGAACAGCAGACTTGTGCAGAGGAACTTAAGCAGTGGCTTTGTCAAGCTACACACAATAATTCATTCCAGGCCCTTCATGTGACACACAAGGAAGTGTGCAGCATGAGAGGACAGACCACAGACTGCTATATAAAAAAGAATACATTGCACTAGTCAAGATGAGTACGCTAATATGATATGGGCATGTAACAGGACCCGACAGACAATCTTGAAGACAGTGCACAAAGGCGGAAGGTGAGGCAGGCAGAGAAAGAAAGACTGGGTGGACAGCATCCCTAACGGACCCAAAAAACATTTATCGTGACCCAGACATGGACACAGGACTACCACAAATGAAGAGAGCTGGTGCTTACAACCACTCTCTGTTTAGGGTATGGTATTTCAAAATGTGAAACGTCGATTAAACCCTCGAAAGAAAAAACCGATCAGCGGCCTAGTTTTGCTGCTACACTAGTAGTATAATAAACACAATAACTCCAGCAACACTCATTAGCCAGAAAAAAGGGGACAGATGATTATGACAACACCATCCTGTTTGACTTGGCTGGGGGGTGAAAGTCATGTTTAGTTAAGGGGCTGAGTGTCTAGTCCTTTTCACAACAACGTCACCGGCGCACGTCAAATACTGTCAACACGTGTCGCGTGCACAGTGAAAAGTATGACAGTGAACCTGTCAATGGAAAGTAGGTTTGTGCGAGAGGATTGGCCTCCCTGGGGGGACCCAAGGGGGGATGAACTGTGCTAGCCTCTTGCAAGTCTGTTCATCAACAGTTTTCTTCTCCGGTCAGTGTCCTCTTTGAGTGAGTCAGTCTGTGTTTTGTCATCGCAAAAAAAAAACACACACAAAAAAACCCCCAAACTATTTCAGCGCTGTTCAAACACCACCAGTTTAAACAAACTTTGTTGAAGAGAACGAAATACATTTTATGTACATAAAAACGTGAGTGGCATAGCCCCAAAAGCTCAAAGCTTTTATTGTGCTATAACAGATATCATAAGTACAGTGACAGGTGGACATCATGGCTGTCATCTTCATACTACCGCTCAGAAATCATGTCATGACCATCACAATCAAGAGAAAAGTTTCAATAAACTAAGAACAGCACAAAGAAAGCAGAAAGTCAAGCAAACATTCAAACAAAGAAACAGAAGCAGACAAAAAACAAAAACATTTCAACAAAAAAAATGTCCAGCAAACACAGATAAACGGCCATAAAAAGCCAAAAGGCAGAGAAAACACTATTTTTATGAACAAAAAATTGGATTTGAGCATGTCTGTCTACCCTGCACATTATCAATTTCAAAGATTGGTTGTAACAGCCCTAGCCTTCAGTACTGGTTGTAACAGCCCTATCCCTCAGTGCTTCCTCACCCACAGATCACACTTGAAATCTTCCCTGTTTTCATGGGGTTTCAAGCCAGCAGTCACACGACTGACCATTTCTCAAAAAAGTCTATTGTCCTGAAAATCGGCTATTTCTCTTCTTGAACAGGTTAAATGTTCATCTATTGTATTTGGAAGCCATTTTAGTTGAAAACAGCTAAAAACTAGCCCCCAAACAAGGCATTGGAGAAGACACCCTTGTGCCCTTGGACTTACTTTTGCATATTTATTTGATTACCGCTTTCAGTCAGGGTAGATTTCTCTGATTGAAATTAGGGCTGCTGCATTGTATTTGATTACCACTTTAAGTCAGGCAGATTTCCCTGACTGAAATTCGGGCTGCTCTGCAGATAAAGCAGGTCACCACAAGAGTAGCGCCCGCCACCTATTATTTTTTGTTTCCTGTCTGCATATGTATATGGGTTTCCTATCAGGAGATTTTTTCTTCATAATATTACCAGGGACAATTCTCTTGTTGCCCTGGGTTCTATTGCGTGTTCCAAATACGTGCTACATACCAGCGTCGGTTTATCGTTTTATTCGAAAGACTAGTACCCAGACCATTATTCATGGTCTAGAGGATAGGGAAAAAGTTTCGGGCACAAACGTGGATTGGACCTGGACCCGGATCGAACGGGGACTTTTTGCTTTCAAGGTAGATGCAATACCTCAAGAACATTGATCCACTGAAAATCGAGGGTTCTCCCCCCCCCCCCCCCTTTTTATTTGGGGGGGGGGGGGGCTGCCTGGGAACAGCAGAATCTCTCTCTCTCTCTCTCTCTCTCTCTCTCTCTCTCTCTCTCTCTCTCTCTCTCTCTCTCTCTCTCTCTCCTGCTTCTGTCTGTCTGTCGTCTGTCTCCTCTCTCTCTCTCTCTCTCTCTCCTCTCTCTCTCTCTCTCTCTCTCTCTCTCTCCTCTTGTAGATTTCTCCTCTTCTCCTACTTTTCTCTCTGTCCCTTGAAATAAAGATTATTCGTCTTCTCTCTCTCTCTCTCTCTCTCCTCTCTCTCTCTCTCTCTCTCTCTCTCTCTCTCTCTCTCTCTCTCTCTCTCTCTCTCTTCTCTCTCCTCTTGAAAAATAAAGATTATTCAAAATTCGTTCTCTCTCTCTCTCTCTTCTCTCTCTCTCTCTCTCCTCTCTCTCCTCTCTCTCTCTCTCTCTCTCTCTCTCGTCTTTGTGTGTGTGTGTGTGTGTGTGTGTGTGTGTGTGTGTGTGTGTGTGTGTGTGTGTGTGTGTGTGTGTGTTCCTGCTTTCCTTTATCATACATCTTTTTTTCTATCCTCCTGTCATTCCTTTATTCGTCAGTTTATATTTTTCAGTATTTCTCTCTTTCCTTTCTCTTCTTCTCTCCCCCTTCCAGCCCTCACCCCCTCCCCACCTCCAATCTGCCTGCCCCATTGCCTTAACTTAATACTCCCATAAGCTCAGTTCTGAGGCTTCATCCATTCGCGGAATGCTGGGACGATACGGACAATTGACATTATAGAGAATCAAACGGTAGGAGTAGTGGGTGGTCAGAGTTATTGTCCCTACACACCCCGCTGTTATTGGAGTCATTTCCCTTTAATAGCACCGGCGACGGCCTGTCGCCACTATCGACCTCCGGGAGGGAAAGAGTTAAGTGGCTGTGGGGCCCCGGTTTGTGTGGACGGTTCAAAAAGAGTTAATTGCTTAAATCCTGTTAGACTGTGGATGTCTTTTGGTCAACAAAGGTTCCTGTCCAAGCCGTTTGCTTGATATGTAGGCCATGTGTGTGTGTGTGTGTGTGTGTGTGTGTGTGTGTGTGTGTGTGTGTGTGTGTGTGTGTGTGTGTGTGTGTGTGTGTGTGTGTGTTGTGTGTATTTGATTTTACGTCTGTTCACTTTAAGTGATATTAGACGAAACGTGTGTGTGTGTGTGTGTGTGTGTGTATGTGTGTGTGTGTGTGTGTGTGTGTGTGTTGTGTGTGTGTGTGTCTTTGATTTTACGTCTGTTCACTTTAAGTGATATTAGACGAAACATGTGTGTGTGTGTGTGTGTGTGTGTGTGTGTGTGTGTGTGTGTGTGTGTGTGTGTGTGTGTGTGTGTGTGTGTGTGTGTGTAGAAAAATATAGATTGATATCCCTCTGTTGTATGAGTTTAAAAAGATTCTGATTAGTTCGGGGTGGGGTGGGGGTGTCTATTTAGTATCATAGGGTTGAGCCCCCACCTTTCTTTATCCATGTGTTACTAACTGTTTTGATGTATGTGTGTTATAATAGACAAGTTATTGTAAGACTAGGCTTTGCTTTACATCTTTATCCTTGCGTTTCAAAGA
>CM060328.1:35558867-35563867 GCA_030674155.1 Stramonita haemastoma | reverse complement strand
ACCGCCCCATCCCCCTTCTTCAAACCATCACAAAATTATCACCACTTTTCTCCTTCTGTTCCGCATCCAACACTAACAGATATGACAGCCAGTAGATGCTGAGTAAGGAAGCGTGTGGTCATTATCTTTGTTTATCCCACAGAGTTTTTTGGGGGGACAGATAGCCTCTGTCACTTAAACCATTCTTCACAGAAGATGAGTCACAGAGATAAGGAAGACTGGGCCACTGAGGGCAGCAGGAGTGGGAGAGAGAAAGTCCGCATTATTTTCATAGTCCTCCTCTCTCTCTCTCTCTCTCTCTCTGCCTCTCCCTCTTCCCCCCCCCCCCCCTCCCTCCTCCCCTCTCTCTCTCTCTCTCTCTCTCTCCTCCCTCCTCTCTCTCTTCTTCTCTCTTCTCTCTCTCCTCCTCTCTCTCTCTCTCTCTCTCTCTCTCTCTCTCTCTCTCTCTCTCTGTGTGCACCCGACTGCATCACCTAGAGTACAGCAATAGAGGTACAAAAGAGGACAAATAGTTTGAAGTGGTCGCAAGTGGGAAGTCCTCAGCCACTTTGTTGTCAGCTGGCAATATCATCTTGCTCCGTAGTCAACAATGCTGGGTGATTCTCTGTGTACAATATGTCTACCAACACAAAAGGCGTCAGCAGTGCTGCAGATGCCAAGCAAAACCGCTTCTTTGCATTCAGACATCTGTACAGCTCAGACAGTTATGTTTATGTGTATTAAACACTCAGACATCTAGATCTATACAACTCAGTTATGTTGATGTGTATACACTCAGACATCTATACAACTCAGTAATGTTGATGTGTATACACTCAGACATCTATACAACTCAGTTATGTGTTATATATATATATATATATATATATTATATATAATATATATATATATATATATTACATACATATATATATATATGTATATATATATATATATATATATATATATATATATATATATATATATATGCGCAAACATAATTCCTAAACTCGGAATGCAGCTACATTAATAATGGGGAAAAAACTGTTTTATATGCAAAACTTAACCATTGGTGAACCTCGGACCTCTAGCCTAGGAACTAAAAAATCCGACAGAAAATCACAGATAATGGGAACGATCCAAAAAACAAACAGCAACATACAGAAGAGTCATCAAGGCAGAGTGGAGAACTGGTGAACAGTCACACACAAGACTATACCAACATCAACACCAACACCAATACTAACACCAAAACCAATACCAACACCAATACCAACACCAGTACCAACATGAAAACCAATACCAACACTAATACCAACACCAATACCAACACCAGTACCAACATCAAAACCAACACCAATACCAACACTTAAACATCTTAATAATCAGAAAAACCCACCTTTGGGGAATAACGACAGTGGCACAGCAGGAAGCCAGTGTAAGAAAAGACAAGAAAACAGACAGTGAGAAAGTTGGGGTCATTGACACTCTGAAGCAGTGAGTCATTCCCATCAACCCAATACCCAAACACACCAACCACACACACAAAGCAGTGCAACACAAACACTCCTTCCAAGTGAAAACAATGCCACCCTTCATCTGCCATCGTGGCTTCTGTTCAACACTTCCACAATTATTTATCACCGCTTTTTTAGCGTTCATTTCCAACACAAACAAGCATGACAACCAGTCAATGGCGACTACAGGAAGCATTGACCGATTATCTGTATTTATCCCAAAAATTCTTTGATTATCTGTATTTATCCCACAGGTTGTTCATGGACAGACCCCAGCCTCGTCATAGAATCATTTTCTGCAGAAGATGAGTCAGAGAGAAGTTTGATGACGGCACTAAAGACAGGAGTGAGAAGGAGGGAAAGTCCACACATTATTCTGATATCTCTGTCTGGCTGCACTGACTCACATCAACACAGTGAGTCAAAAGTAAAAAATAAAATAATAATAATAATAATAATAAAATGGGGGGAAGGGGGACACGAAAGAAAGTCAAGCAGCCAATTCTCAAGACATTTTCTCACTTATTTACTTGATTTTCCTAGGACCATTGTGAGGGTGGTGTTATGTGTTGATTCAAAATCAGTGCTCCAATCCCTTAAAAACTCCGGGTCAAAAGTAAGACAAGAACTTATCACTGAAATATCACATCTTATACATTTTCTAATCCTAAGAGGCACTGATGTCACCTTTTGCTTGGTACCTTCTCATTGCAACATAGTATTCAATGAAAAGGTTGATAGAGCTGCTAAAAATGCGGCAATGCGTTTTGATTGTGCTGATACTTTGAACATACCAATGTCTGTCGATGAGAATTATACTTTGATCGAACATGCATGCTGGAAACATGTTAGAAAAAAACAAGAAGACGCTGGATTTTCTCATCATCATGTTTCCTTTTCTGACCTTAATCATATTCTCTGTGTACGTTTTGGACTGGATAAATTGCGTCTTAGATCGGTCACTTGTCTCATAAATAGACTTAAATTAAATGCCTTCCAAACGAAGTATGCTAAAAATGTGCGTTGCATATGTGATGGGACGATTTCAGTCAGTCATATTCTTTTCGACTGTCCCGTTTTAAAACAGTGTCTTCCCATCACACGTGAGAACTCTCTGGACAAAATTTTAAGCAACTGTGTGTTGCTGTGTGAACTTGCCTTATCGCTGAAGAACAGTCCTATTGACAGTTTACTATAGTGCTTATGAACATGTCAGTAGCTTGTTTACGAGACAAAGACATTGATTTCGTGCTCTTTTGTTATTTTTCTAAAAAGTTCTGATTGATTGTTTAGGGTTTAATGTTCACTTTTGGTGCTTTTACTTACTTTTTGTTTCTACCATTGTTTTTTTTGTTTGGTTTTTTGTTTTTGTTTTTTGTTTTTTGTCTAATATCACTTATGTGAACAGACATTAAACTGAAGAACAACAACATTTTCTCACTTCAAAATATTTGCTTTGTCAGTCCTGGGCAGATCTCTCTCTCTCTCTCTCTCTCTCTCTCTCTCTCTCTCTCTCTCTCTCTCTCTCCTCTCTCTCTCTGTCTGTCTGTCTGTCTGTCTGTCTGTCTGTCTGTCTGTCTGTCTGTGTGATCAATACATCTACCAGTGTGAAAGACACCGCCTCCCATTTTGCAGATGCAAAATCAAGACTGGTACACTTACTTACACAGACATAGAGTAGAACTATCTACCAGAAGTTCACTTACATTCAGAAAAGTCAGACGGAATAATTTCCATGAACACAAAGAAAACAGACCGCTGCCTTTCACCTTCATTTGCAAAGAATGAAAATAGTTTGTGAAGGGGTAATAGGGAAACTGGTCGATCCGGTTACTTCTCAATTTGTATGACGTACAGAAAGAGCGAAGTTCTTGGTTTCACAGCTAGGCCGTTTTTCCTTGTAAATCATAGTGCTGTAATACAGACAAACCCA
The DNA here is from genome assembly GCA_030674155.1 of Stramonita haemastoma. Lineage (NCBI taxonomy): Eukaryota > Metazoa > Mollusca > Gastropoda > Neogastropoda > Muricidae > Stramonita > Stramonita haemastoma. The sequence continues at coordinate 35,560,438 of CM060328.1, read as the reverse complement.
ACGAGGCATTTCCTGCACTGCAAAGCGTAGCCAAAGAATGCCAGGCATTCGGTAATTGCAGAATTCAAAGGAGCTGTCTCTAAGATAATTGGGTTTCAAAGTATCGTTGAGTTACGACTTCTTTTTTAATTAAAATTATGAGTTTTACGTGGTGTGTGCTGTACTTTTCATTATTATTATTATTAGTAGTAGTAGTAGTAGTATAGTAGTAGTAGTAGTAGTAGTAGTAGTAGTAGTAGTAGTAGTAGTAGTAGTAGTAGTAAAAGTAGTAGTAGTAGTAGTAGTAGTAGTAGTAGTAGTAGTAGTAGTAGTAGTAGTAGTAGTAGTAGTAGTAGTAGTAGTAGTAGTAGTCTTCTCTGCACTGATTTCCATGCCGTATGTTTTAGAGGCCTTGTTGAGGTGTTCTGTTAAGCTGGCAAGCTCCTGTTGTGATCCTGTTAGTCCGTCAATGTCATCTGCGCCAAACTGATGACCAATAACACCAAGGGCATCAGCACTGATATCAGGGTTGATGAAGATGATGATGATGATGATGATGATGATGATGATGATGATGATGATGATGATGATGATGATGATGGTGGTGGTGGTGGTGGTGGTGGTGGTGGTGGTGGTGGTGGTGATGACGGTGGTGATTATGGTGATGTTGATGACGACGACGACGACGACGACGACGACGATGATGATGATGATGATGATTACTGTGAACAAGAACATGTTCATGATCTTTGTTTTCGTTCCTCGGCGAGAGCTCCAAGGTTCACAAACGGTAAGATTTTGTGTATACGACTGTTTTATTATGAAAATGAAGGAGATAGTGTTTGGTTCCTTGGCCAGAGCTCCGAGGTTCACAAATTCATGTAATACTTTGCGTACGCGACCGTTTGCCCACCATTACAGTAGCTGTATTCCGCCTTCGGGAATGATCTCTAAATACAACACCATTGTGCATGCATTTAAAAAAAATATTGTCATCAGTTCCTAGCAAAACAAGACGGTCTTCTCTTCCCAAAGGCGGAACGGATTTTAACACGTGCGCAAGAAGTTCTTTGTGCGTGTGAACACGGGACCTCGGTTCATAATATCGTCCGAAAGAGTGCAGTCGGTACTGATATTTCCTCCAGGGGAAAACTTCCCTCGAACAGGCATCTCAGAGGTGAATCGAACCCTCATGTCAGATCGCTAATTCATCGCTCTAACCACTAGGCTTTCCTGCGCTTCTGAAGAAGAAGAAGAAGAAGAAGAAGAAGAAGAAGAAGAAAGAAGAAGAAGAAGAAGAAGAAGAAGAAGAAGAAGAAGAAGAAGAAGACAAGAGAATGAAGGAAGGGGGGGGGGGGGGGGGTAAAGGCCAAGGAAAAGAAGAAGAAAAAAGAAATAAAAGGAAACAAAGTGAATGAGAGAAAGGCAAGAGAGAGACAGACAGACTGATTCAGAAAGACAAATCGGGAAGAGGAGAGAGAAAAAGAGAGAAAGATAAAGAAGGGGGAGGGTGGTGGTGGTTTGCAGACAGAAACTACCTCCTCACATCACTCTTGTCCCCCAGGGCGTGTATTAACCTGTCATCCCAGCCC
>CM060328.1:35548867-35551367 GCA_030674155.1 Stramonita haemastoma | reverse complement strand
ACAATACATACTACTACATTACATACATCATACATACATACATACATACATACATACATACATACATACATACATACATACATACATACATACATACATACATACATACATACAACATACATACACAAACATACATACATACATACATCACATCATACATGACATATATATACAATACATACATACATACAGATACATACATATACACATACATAATACAAACATATAGACATAATCAAACAAACAAACAAACAAACATACATCATCATACATCATACATACATACATACATACATACATACATACATACATACATACATACATACATACATACATACATCATACATACATACATACATAACAACAACAAATACATAACATACACACTACACACATACACAGAGACAAACAGACAAACGATAAATGAGTGAATGGCAAATATTTTATCAGTCTTATGTCAAAATAATCAATGACGAAGGACATCAGATTGAAGCACTTTTGCAATGAAATGTCATGATACACACAGTCAGACGGACAGCTATGTAGACAGAAGACAGACACTCATAGAGTCAGAGAGGCAGACAAACTGACATTTAGAGAGAGAGAAGAGAGAAGAGAGAGAGAGAGAGAGAGGGAGAGAAGAAAGAGAGGAGAGAAGAAGAGAAGAGGAGAGACAGAAGAGAGAGCAGAGGGAAACAGACAGACAGACAGAGCAGACAGTCGGACAGAGATACACAGAGAGACTGACATTAAGAGAGACATAGAGACAGACAGAGAACAGACAGAGAAACAGACAGAGAAACAGACAGACAGACAGACAAACAGATAGAGAGAAAGATTTCAAAGAGAGAGAGAGAAGGGTGGGGGATGGGGGGTGGGGGACTGGCACAAAGGGAAAGCCAAAAGTAGAGAGAGAGAGAGAGAGAGAGAGAGGGAGAGGAGAGAGAGAGAGAGAGAGAGAGAGAGAGGAGAGGAGAGGAGGGGGGGGGGGGGGGTGACCATGTGAACAAGACAGTCTGCTGATAAAGCCACCATCAGTTTCTCATTACTCTGCACACAATGAAGATGGAAACCACACAACCTCGTTGTCTGTCACACCATCGTTATCATCATCATCATCGTCGTCGTCGTCATACGTCATCATCGTCGTCGTCGTCGTCGTTGTCGTCGTCGTCTCCTCCTCCTCCTGATCATCATTTGTCGTCGTAGTCGCTGCCACCACCACCACTCATCATCATCATCATCTTTCTCATCTCAGTCGTCGTCGTCGTCGTCGTCGTCGTCTCATCATCGTCATTATCATCCTTACATCATCATCATCAATCAATATCACCACACCACCACCACCACCACCACTCACCCATCATCATATCATCATCATCACATCATCACCATCATCACTCATCATCATCATCATCTCATCAATCATCATCATCATATCACAAGACGACAGACTAAGACACGAAAACACATATTGATGACACATAAAACAGTAAGGAACAATATGCATGACATTACAAAATGACAGACTATAAACATGGAAACACATACTGATGTCAGAAAATGTAAGGTACACTGCAAATGACATTACTATACGTCAGACTAAATCAAAATGATACTATTGATGACATATAAAACAGTAAGGAACAAATACATGACATACAAAATGACAGACTAAGGCATAATGACACTTAATGTGACAGATAAAACTGTAAGGGAAAAATATACATGAGATTACAAGACGTCAGACTAAAGCATAATGACAGATGACAGATAAAACCGTAGCTGCAATATACATGACATAACCTGGATCATAGAAAAAAAAAACACAATAGTTATATACATCACACCTAAATGACAGATAAAACCATATTGTAAAATACAATTCCCATTCACATATGGCAGGCTAAAATAGCCAAAATTGAGCCAGGTCAGACACATTAACACTCTTACTTTAAAAAATGCAGGAAAAGCTGTCGTTCTTACTTTTTTACGTTTATTTTTCCAAATCTTTGATGATTTTTTTAAATGTCGGTGAAGTTGTATCTGGTTATCTAAACTTGTTTTCCTCTGACTACCACTTTTTTTTTTTAAACCTGACATTCTAAGAAGAAAGATAAGCAACTGGCAATACTTAATACCTACTAATTTCTTATCATTCTCCGAAAACGGTTTTTCTCGGAAAATGACATGACAAAAAGTCCTTTTTGTAAACATGACTCACCACACACACACACACACACACACACACACACACACACACACACACACACACACACACACACACACACACACACACACACACACACACACACTACATCTTGCGCACACGTTAAATCCTGTTCCGCTTTTCGTAAGACTAGGCCATTGTGTGCCGGTGGGAACAGATGACAAGATTTACAAAACTGCATACACACGGGGACTAGAAGTAAAAAAGCACACGAGTGCTTACTCCATTATCCTCGATATAAAAGAATAAATAAAATAAAAGATAAATAAA
>CM060328.1:35536367-35543867 GCA_030674155.1 Stramonita haemastoma | reverse complement strand
TGGGTATGATGGTGTCATTCAGGCCACCGACCGTAGCTGACCTAGCTACTCTTCTCTGCCTTAGATCCGGGATGTTCTCCCTGAGGAGAGTGCACCGACATAAAAATGCAGCGCCATGCATTTTATGGCTAGTTGGTTGCCTGGTTGCTTGGTTGGCTGGTTTGCTGGTTGTTCTATGTGTTAATTTTTTTCCTATCTGAATGTGTATATGCTTTTATATGAGAGTGTCTTTTCCTACAGAATATTGCCAGAGTTTCCTCCAAAGCAAAATTCCATGGGTAAGGAGACTTCTCCGGAGACTAGAACCCGTGCCAGTATTGTCAAATCATCAGTACAACGCTTTATTAACCACAGGGCTACCACTAAACACCCACCATCCTCCCCCACACCCCCACCCATCCTCCCCTCTACACTAGCCAGTTAATGTTGGCTTCGTCCCGACCTTGAGTGGCCCCTGTCGTCTGCAGAATGATGGATGGGTGTCTGCTCATTGTCACTTAGCCCTCGCCAAAGCTCCACACATGTGTACAGAGATGTATGTATCTGAAAGTTTGACAATGACTGACATGATGAATGGCGCTGTGACCGCTGAATGAAAGCAGGCAGGCAGGAAGCAGCCGCGCTTCAAGGCAGTTATTGAGTAGTGTGGGGTAGTGGTGTACATATAGATCATATAAAAACAACAACAACGTGAGGGATTGAAGTATATGCTTTAACAAAACTGCACCTAAAACTCGAACACACGCGCACTCACGCACTCACGCACGCGCGCGCGCACGCACGCATGCACACATGCACGCACGCACGCGCGCGCGCGCGCGCGTACACACACACACACACACACACACACACACACACACACACACACACACACACACACACACACACACACACCACACACCACACTTCGGATGGGACTACATAAATCGAGGTCCCGTATGCAAAAGCACACAGAGCATCTTGCGCACACGTTAAAACCTTTTCTGCTTTTTAGAAGAGCAGGTCATTGAGTTCCGGTGGGAACAGACAAAACCGCATACGCATGGGGACTGAATCTAAAAAAGCACATGAGCGACTATTTCCTTATCCTTGAAAGAAAAGAATAAACCATATAAGAATAAATAAACACACACATACTCTCTCTGTGTGTCTCTGTCTCTGTCTGTCTGTCTGTCTGTCTGTCTGTCTGTCTGTCTGTCTGTCTGTCTGTCTGTCTCTGTCTGTCTGTCTGTCTGTCTGTCTTCTTCTCTCTCTCTCTCTCTCCTCTCTCTCTCTCTCTCTCTCTCTCTCTCTCTCTCTCTCTCTCTCTCTCTAAATTGTAATTACCGTCCCTGTTCAACTACTGAGAGAAGTACAGGTTGTTGTTTCATTACAGGTAATTAAGATCTATCATGTTACAGGACACGGTAAATACACTACTACGTGTCTAATTTACACTTACTTTATATATATATAAACCGTCATGGAATCTTTGCACGTGTTCATACAAAAAAAGAAAGGAAAAAAAAAAGAAAAAAGGGGAGATGAAAAAATAAGAAAAACGCATTATGTTCTGCTTAAACATTTCCATCTATCTTTGTTTCTCAAAAGTCAGAGTTGTGCAGAAAAAAGGGGATAAACTAAAGGTGGATCACATAACTATATTCTATAATTGGCTTCACAAGAAACCTAAATGCAGCGGGCAATATTATATTTTCAACGTTCATAAACGAGGTTATACGACAACAAACAAGGCAGCTGACTTTCAGGGGGCGGAGTAGTCTAGTGGTTACACGTTGCACCTGTGATCTGATGATACCTGACACTGCCAGTTCCGATCCCTGCAGAGGTGTTTGTCTCAGAGAATTTTTCCCCTGGAGTTAACACCTGCTATGCTGTCTCCACTGCGCTTGAAGTTCTTCAGAGAAGATGGTAATACATGATCCAATGTACAAATATATGCAGACTATCTTACGGACGTGTTCAATGCTCACCCGATTTTATATTGTATTGTAATGATAATGAATTGTTTTGTACCGCATTGTATTATATCGTATACCACTTAAAGTCACGGAAGATTTCTCTGCGTGCAAGTAAGGCTGCTCTCCCCGAGGAGAGCACGTCTCCACAAGTGCAGCGCCATCCATTATTATTTTTTCTTTCCTCTCTGTATGTGTGTTAGTTTCCCTATCAGAGTGGCTTTTTTCGACATAATTTTGCCAGGGACAAAAATCTTGTTGCCGGTTTTTTTTTTGCGTGCGCTAAATAAATGTTGCTTACGGGACCTCGATGTATCGTTTCATTCCAAAGACTAACACTCAGACCACCATCACTCACGGTCTTGTGAATGGAGTAAAGGTTTGGGCACAAATGGGGATGAAACCACCACACACAAGGAACCCGGACTTTTCGCTTCCACACGCCTGAATGTCACCGTATGATTCAAATCCTGGGTAAACCAAGTGGATTAAAATTTAGGATGTTTCCTATCTGTCAGGATGTCATAAAATTAATGTTGTTTTCATCCCTTATGTGTGCACGAACACGTGTACTTGTGATCGGAAAGCATGTTAAAGTATACTGTGCACTATATGCACAGTATATGAATGAGGGTATTTGAACGTTGTATAGATTATCATTTTCAATTTTGGTGTGCATTGATGAACATACGACTGCAAATGGTTAACGCTTATTCTCAATGCTAATGCTTGTCAAGCATACATGCTTTTGTAACAACAAAATGAATTTTTAAAAGTTTCTTTTTAAAAAGTATACTGTGCCCATTTGAAATTCCATACGCGTAGAAGCACTAAGGGAGGAAAAGACAGGATGGCTAAGCTGATCGCTACAAACTTCAATATGTAAGAAGATTTATTATCTAAGTATACAACTAGAGTCTAATTGTAAATTTCAAATTTCTCTCATACATTTTTTTCTTCAGTCTGTAGTTTCCTTCACACATAAGAACAAAAATGAACAAGAAGAAGGACAACAAAAACGAAAGAAGCAAACAACTAAACAAGCATACAAACAAACTGACAAACAAAACCGCGGCCTTGCGACACAATTTGCAATGGCCGTATTATCCAGTTTCCTTAGTTATCTAATAAGAAAGATGAGGACAGATTGAAATGCATAAACACTCGCACGCTCAATGTAAACCCACAGGGTGGTATGCAAATAAATGATGTTTGGATGCTTGCGCGTACGCGCGCGCTCGCACACACACACACACACACTAACACACACACTAACACACACACATTAACACACTAACACACACTAACACATACACTAACACACACACTAGCACACACACTAACACATACAAAGATAGAGATATACAGACAGACAAACAGACAGACAGACAGACGGACGGACAGAGACAGGGAGAGATCGATAGAGACAAAGGGGAAAATAAAGAAGTACAGTAAAAAGGACTACGAGAGAGAGGGGGGGTGGGGGGACAGAGACAGACAGACAGACAGACAGAGAGACAGACAGACAGGCAGACAGAGAGTTATGAGGAGAAGAGAGCACATCGTGGAGACGGAGATGAGGGAAAGGGGAAGGGGAGGCAACACAGTTAATGTAATCAGCCCCGGTAACCCGCCGCCGTAACGGTCATTAAAATCAGGATGGATGATGAATGGGCCAATTATCAGGGAACAACAACAAAACCAACCCGAGGTACACATCACCCATAAAACAGCGATAACGGTAGAGAGGAGAAACTTTTTTTAAATCTAAAAAATCAGAATGGCAGAATGGAAAACAGTATCAACAATGAACACAGAACGTGCAACACCAGTGCCAGCATGGAAGTAAATGGTTTAAAGCCATGTTTAATCTAAGACATTTCTGAACAACACCAACAGAGGTTAACAATGAATAAAAAGGGAGAACACACACACACACACACACACACATACACACACACACACACACACACACACACACACACACACACACACACACACACACACACACACACACACACACTGTGCTGACTCCACTCTCCCCAAAAGTCCTTCGGATGAGACTTTAAACCGAGGCCCCGTGTGCGAACGCACGCAGAACATCTTGCGCACACGTTAAATCCTGTTCCGCTTTTCGTAAGAGTAGGCCATCGTGCGCCGGTGGGAACAGATGACAATATTTACAAAACTGCATACACACGGGGACCGGATGAAAAAAAGCACATGATTGCTTATTCTGTTATCCTCGATATAAAAGAATAAATAAATAAATAAATAAAAAATAATAAATAACTGATTACACACACACACACACACACACACACACACACACACACACACACACACACACACACACATACACACACACACGCGCGCGCGCGAACGGAACAGCCTAGTGGTCAGAACATTGCGCTCGCAATTTGACGACCAGAGTTCGATTCCCGTTGGAGGGGATTTTTCTCCTGGAGTTAACATCAGTGCTGACTCCACTCTCTCCTAAAGTCTTTCGGATGAGACTGTAAACCGAGGCCCCGTGTGCGAACGCACGCAGAACATCTAGCAAACACGTTAAATCCTGTTCCGCTTTTCGTAAGACTAGGCCATTGCGTGCCGGTGGGAACAGATGACAAGATTGACAAAACTGCATACCCACGGGGACTGGATGAAAAAAGTACATGAGTGCTTATTCCATTATCCTCGATATAAAAGAATTTTTAAAAAATAAATAAATACAAACACACATTACGACGTATCATAATCGAAATTAATAGCCACGTCTTCAAAGTACCATCAGAAAAATAAAAACTCAGATAGATTCTTTTTATAAACGAAAGTATTTTACCGATTCTGGGCGCCAAAATGTCTGATGATAATTTTATACCTCTTCCAAACGTACAATCAGAGTCAGAGAGTGTCAAGAATAATTTGGTGTTGAATATTGTGTATAATTATCAGATTAAGTAGCCTACACATGCATTTTTTGTTGCTTATCTCTTGATCTCTAGTTTATGCAGGCGATCTGTCCTTGGTGTTAATTGGTGAGTAAAGAAACAGGATGATGTGAATCTGTGTAGAAATTAGCAAACTACCTCAACTTCTTTCTCAAACCCCACGCACACAGGCTTGCATAATATGTGTGCATGTATGTATGTACGTAACTGCGTCTGTGGCATTACAGTGAATGGATGTGAAATTAAAGATAACACATGCGTACTTAGGTACACACACACACACACACACACACACACACACACACACACACACACACACACACACACACACACACACACACACACACACACACTATTTTCCTATTATCCTCCATTCACCTGTCCAAACAAATACACCGACATTAATTTTCATCTCTTTCCCCTCCCCATTACCTGTCTAAAATCATTTTAGTGGATAGACGTTAAAACGAACACACACACACACACACACACACACACACACACACACACACACACACACACACACACACACACACACAGAGCTAAAAGACTCACGCTGTTCTTTGGAAACGTATTTCTGCAATTCCTTCATCTGCTTCTCCAGCCTCTGAATCTTCATCACAATCCTGTCCCTGTCGTCCTCCTCCTCCTCCTCCTCACTCATCACCTCTCCCCCGTCCTCCACGTCATCATCATCGTTGTCGTCGTCATGTAGAGGCAGGGAGGGGGAGGGGGAGGAGCTGAGAGCGGCGGAGAAACAGCGCTGTTGAAGGATAAGGAAGAAGAAGCACAAGACACACTGCACGAGGACCAAGCGGAATAAAGGGGGGCACATCTCCGAAAGATGGTGACAGATCCGAACACGGGGTGTGGCTGCCTCTGGAGGACCTCCTAGCTCTCCTGGGGATCAGCGGGGATAGGTCAGTTGATGCTGGTGCACAACGACGTTGCAATCCCTGTCTTGACCATGCATCGACATTGTTGACCCTTCACAACAGTCATTGCGTAGGTTGTAGCGCTCAGCTAGTTATGCTGTGGCACGTGGTTCTTAGACACAGTTATAGTCACTCTGGTGATGATGCTGATGCAAGGTGTGGGGGTAAGGGTGCTGAAGATGATGGGGGTGGTGATGATGATGGTGGTGGTGGTGGTGGTGCCTCTACCGTTGCTGGCGGTGGGTGGTGAGGTGTGTGAGAAATGTCTGGTCACTGGCGGTGACTGATAACAGAGGTTACTGTGGCGGCGTCCCAGTGGCGACACCACGAGGTCAGGCAAAAGGATTGATGCAATACCTGAGAACACTCAACTCCACTCCATGGGTGATTTCGCCGGTTAGAAAATAGTTTTGGTTGTTATTGCTCTTGTTGCTTTTGTCAGACCACGGTAGTAGAAGGGGGTGAAGAAGGAGTAAGCAATATCATACAACCTCAGAGACTGACCATGCTGTTCGTAGTACCCCTGCTACTGCGTGATTTTAATTAAACATCATGAATATTCACCTTGTCCTGCTGCTACTTAATGTTAATTAAGCATCATCAATATTCACCATGACGCTCCTGATAGTTCTGCATTTTAAAAATGTGGCCAAACTTTAACGGTGTGGTCACAGACTCTAAGAACTAGGGTGATGATGACCAACGCCAAACCTCGGCCAGCCTGTAAGTCAGTGGACGTGGCGCGGGTCTGTGGTGACGTTGAGTCAACGGTCACTTACAACAGAACTGACAGCCAGTTCCAATCCGTCCTGCAGTCTATGGTCTGGAGAAGGGAAGTGTAATCACTAGACTGGCAATTTTCCCCCCCTCCTCTTCCTCCCCTGTCCTGCCACCCCCACCCCCAGTGGTCCCTGTCCCTCCCTCATTGCATGTGGACCAGCGTGTCTCACTTCTCTCCCATCGTTTCAATGACCCACTGTCTTACACAGCTAATCGTAGGCGTGACGACGTCAGTTTCGCTTTGTCGACACAGATATAGATAGCAGACAGTACATAGTGTACTTTTGGCACAGTTAGTTCAATGGAATACCGCCTACAGCAAGTCAGGCCGATTCAATCAACTATTTTTATTCGGTTGGCATGTCATCTGCCCAAATTAACGTGCCAATCATGTCAAAGCAGGAAAACTGAATGGACAAAATTTTACGATCTGGGTCACACCACTCGGTATGTAAAATCGATCAAGGAAAAAATCGATCTCTTACATTGAACACGGAAATGTATAGTTCGATAAGAGATTTCGCAGAAAAGACAAGAACACACCCACTTTTGTCAGTCAATGAATCCCCAACGTAATCCAGACTGAGAAAATACACCTTTCAAATGTATCCCACCTGCATCCAAAGGTTGCAAACTGATTGTAGCTGAAACCACCATCGTCTCACGCACAAAAATAAGTCCTTTCAAGTTCACAGCACGCGCATACTAATTGTTGTCTGCTTCTTCCATTCACTTCGCCTCAGTCTGGCAGACGATTATTTTTGTCTGACAGAGTTGTCTGTCCTTCTTCACGGGCTTTTCCAACAAGTTGGAATTCGCTTTGCAGACGAGTCCAGGAAGGAAGAAAGAAAAAGAAAAAAAGAAAAGAAAAAAAGG
>CM060328.1:35506367-35531367 GCA_030674155.1 Stramonita haemastoma | reverse complement strand
ACACTCACTACCACCTCCACCCCCAGTCAGACCTACATCTTCCTTTACATCTTTTTTTTTCCATCCTAATTTTCTCCCCCACCCACCCACCCCGGCCCTAAGCACTTCAAAAGTGAAGCCCCCACCATACCAGCAAAAGAGATAACGTATGTTCCGTTAGATAACTTTTCCTGCCGCCTTTTCCCCTTCATCTGGCAAACCCATCTCCCCGTTCCAGAAAAAGATCCTTAATGAAAAGGAGAGGAAGAAGAGGAGAGAAGAAGGGGTAGGGGTGGGGGGGTGGAAGAAGGATGAAGAGTAGGCCTACAAGGGAGGGTGGACGGGGATGGGTTGGGGAAGGAGGGGGAGGTGGAAATGGGGTAGGAGTTAATCAGAACAGTGTTGTTGGTGTTGACAATTTGCAGACCTACACTGGTGGTGGTGGTGGTGGTGGTGGTGGTGGGTGGTGGTGGTGGTGGTGGTGATGATGATGATGATGATGATGATGACGATGATAATGATGATGATGATGATGATTGGATGATGAGAGAGATGTTTGGGGGAGGGGGGGAGAAGAGGGTTGAGGAAGTGTGTGTGTGTGTGTGTGTGTGTGTGTGTGTGTGTGTGTGTGTGTGTGTTGTGGTGTGTGTTGTGTGTGTGTGTGTGTGTGTGTGTGTGTGTGTGTGAATTAAGGAGGAGGGTTGGACAGAAAATAATAGCTATTGCTGGAAAACTGTAGTATAGTATCATTCTACATAGATTTATATACCTTTTTTATGAACTCTTCAAGAATTGTTGGGGCACCTTGCTCAGTTTTTCAGGTAGTGTCGCATGGATAAGTTGCACCTTGCATAGCCCATTCCTCTCCAGGTAGCAGGGTGAGTGCTGGTATGTTTCTATCCTCCATCCAACCAACCATTGCTGTTATATTCTTCTGTATCCCCAAAGTCGGAATGTGGCTACCTTCATGGTGGGCAAATGTGGTCACATATGCAAAATCTCACCTTCGGTGAACTTCGAAACTCTACCCAAGGAACGAAAAAAGATCCATAATTATAATAAGTCTCGTTATAATCTGTAACTGGGATGTTAATGTATATATCGATGCGTTAAATGTAACTCTGTTATGTTCTTCTGTTATGTTCTGTAGACGTTGAAAGAAGGACACGGGCAATAAAGATTAGATGCTTCCGCATAGGTAGATGTTAAATGAGGTAGTGAAAACTAGAATTAAAAACACTATCAGACCTTATGAAGAGCTCCCGGACATCAGTGACGAAACGCAAGCTAAAGTGGTACGGGCACTTCACACGAACATCTGGACTCGCCAAGACTGTCCTACAGGGAACAGTACAAGGAGGGATACGAAGAGGCAGATAGAGAAAACAATGGAAAGACAACATCAGAGTCGACTGGCCTTGAGTTGAATGATTTGCTATGGAAAGCTGAGAATCGCAAGAGTGAAGAAAGCTGGTTGCAAAATTTCAGTGGTGCCCTCAACGGTCAACCAGACTTCGAGATAGGTGATATTCTGTATATCTGGTTTGAGTGTGTATATCTTTAGATGTAACGCATCCACCTAGAAAGCGAGAAATCACAAATTATATTGTTTCATCTGAAGAACTGTGGTGGCATGGAGTCAGTTCCACTGTTACCTCCAGGGGGGACAATCCTCCAAAAGGCACCACAGCAGAGACTGGAACCTGTGACCCCCAGTGCTATCAGATGACCAGATGCTGCTGCTCTAACCACCAGACCACGCCACCTCCACTATTTAATTATGGGGGATCCTGCCTCAACTTCCCTTGTAAGTGATGACTGGCTCACTGCTGCTGGTCTCTCTCCCTTGATCTCACACAGGTAGGGGATTGTTGCAGAACGACTGTGTTGTCTTTCTCTTGTCTTATCCACAAGTTCCATGGCTGCCTCTCCTGACAGACAGCAGTACAGTGTGCTACGTGCAGTGCTTACTGAGACACTTGTGATGTATTGATACCTTGGGTACTGGCTGGCTGTGAAGCTCCTTTGCTTTGCCATGGACTGGATATACGTTGAAGGTAAGATATTTCAGTGAGGTAGAGACAGTCCGTGGGCATGATCATGTGTGGTGCCTTAGAGTTGTGTGCAAGCAACAAACTCGACAAAACCAAAGCCCAATACATCATAAAGTTGTCAACATGCAGCAGAGTTCCAGTTTTATACAAGTCTGTGTTGCTGACTCCGCTGTTTTCAAAGTCCACTGCAAGTGATTAAAAAAAAACTGAGGTTTTTAAATATTTATCACCTTAACCTTCACCTATCCCGTAGTCTAGTGCATCACCCATCCCCACGTTCAAACTTACACCTGTCCCCATTTTTATCCTGTCTCCACCTCCCCAGCTGCCCTCCCCCCCTCCCCCTTGCTCCCATAGGAGTAAAGCCCCAGAAGTAAAACAGATGAAGTATGTTCCGTTAGATAACTTTTCCTGCCGCCTTTTCCCCTTCATCTGGCAAACCCATCTCCCCGTTCCAGAAAAAGATCCTTTAATGAAAAGGTGAGGAAGAAGAAGAGGAGAGGGGGGAGTAAGGGAGAGAAGGACGAAGTATACCAGGAAAGGAAAGTAGGGAATTTAGAAATGAGAGTAGAGGGGAGGGGAGGGAAAAGAGGGTGTGGAGAGGTGGGGTGGGAGAGAAAGTTATCCAGAACAAATGCAGTTTCCTCCCATCGCTTCAGGTGAACACCTGTGATAATGAGATGACTGGAATGCAGATGGGAAGAGAAAAGGGAGAGAAGAGAGAAAGATTGTTGAGAGGGGGGGGGGGGGCAACCCATTCTTTGCTTTCTGCATGGGTGGTAACTCCAGACCTCTTTGGGATATTACCCTAGACCTCTTTGTGACATTTCCCCTAGACCTCTGTGATATTACCCTCTAACCTCTTTTGGGTATTACCCCTAGACTTCTTTGTAACATTTCCCCTAGACCTCTGTGATATTACCCCTACATCCCATTGTGTCATTACCCCGAGACCCCTTTGTAATATGCACGGGTGCTTATTCCTGGGCCCCTTGTGACATCACTTCTTTGTGACAGCATGATGTTTAACTCCATTCACACTAATTTCTTCATCGTCATTTTATGTGCCTTGCCTCATTGGCTGTTTATGTTCTATCGCCTCTTAACCACCACTTTCATCATAACCTCTACCAGCGCTACCCCCTACCCACCCTCCCCCCTTCATCCCCCGCCATCACTACCACCCCCACCATCCCCCACTCCTTCCTTCATATCTATCTGTTCCCACCCTCATCCTCTCTCCCCTCCCCTAGCTCTTCCAGAGCGAAGCCCCAGTGCAGTAGTAGTGAAACTGATAAAATGAATATGCTGCGTGAGATAACTCCTCCTCCCCCTCCCCCTCCCCCTCTATACTAGCCTCTTCTCCTTCTGGCTAACTCATTACATCCGCCCCCCCCCCCACCCCCCGAAAAAAAAAGTTCTTTAATGACAAGTGGAGGAAAAGAGGAGAAGGGGGGAAGAGGAGGGAGAGAAGGGTGACATGTACCAGGAAATAGGAAAGGAGGGAATTTTGGAAAGGATCGGTAGGGGTGGGGGGAGGGAAGGGAGAGAAGAAGAAGATGCGGAGAGGCGGGGTGGGAGGGAACGTTATCTAGAACACATGCAGTTTCCTCCTCATTGCGCTCAGGTGAACACCTGTGATAATGAGGTTGGTTGGCTGCAAACTGGGAGAAATGAGAGACAGAGACAGACAGACAGACAGACAGAAGGTGTGTGTGTGTGTGTGTGTGTGTGTGTGTGTGTGTGTGTGTGTGTGTGTGTGTGGTGTGTGTGTGTGTGTGTGTGGTGTGTGTGTGTGTGGAGAGAGAGAGAGAGAGAGAGAGAGAGAGAGAGAGAGAGAGAGAGAGAGAGACAGAGAGACAGAGAGACAGAGAGACAGAGAGACAGAGAGACAGAGAGAGACGGGGAGGGTGGTGGTGGCTGGAAAGCAGCGTAGTCCGAAATAAACATTGTCAGGCGGGCAGCCACAGACAGTATCACGAAACACCTTGCCTGTATAATGATTTATGACTCAAGACCCCCAGTCTTCTTTCCTGATTTGTTGTCTGTGTCCCTATCAGTGCATGAAGATGGAATACAGCGGCGCATGCAGGAGCGTTATCTTGCGTTCCATAACTGTAGATGTTCTTGTCACTTCAAGCTGCAGTCTTGACAGTGCCCAGGTTGTCTTTGCTGCCCCGTGAGAGGGTTAAGAATTTATTCTCCAATGATGTTTTCTGGGTCACTTACCTTTGAACAGTTCCAAGCGTGTGTTCATAAGTTAACATCAGTTAACATCGTGTGTTCTAGAGTTAACATCAGTGCTGACTCCACTCTCCCCAAAAAGTCCTTCGGATGAGACTATAAACCGAGGCCCCGTGTGCGAACGCACGCAGAACATCTTGCGCACACGTTAAATCCTGTTCCGCTTTTCGTAAGACTAGGCCATCGTGTGCCGGTGGGAACAGATGACAAGATTGACAAAACTGCATACACACGGGGACTGGATGTAAAAAAAAAAGCACACGGGTGCTTATTCCTTTATATTCGATATAAATAAATAAATAAATTAAATTAGGACGAATGTCAAAAACAATGGTGAAAAAATGGCAGATCATCCGCTTGGTTTTCTTTGCACTGTACGTTTCCTATGCCATGTTTTGTTGATGTTTTGTCCTATCTTCACTGTCGATTGCTTGTTCTTTGCCCACCAGGACACCAAAGTGAACCGGGAGGCAGAGGGTCTGTCATATTGTATCTATTTTATCTGAAACTACTGTATGTCATGTCATGGCAGATTTCTCTGTTTGAAATTCGGGCTGCTCTCCCCGGGCGGAGCGCGTCGCCACAAGAGCAGCGCCATCCATTATTTTTTCTTTTCCTGTCTGCAACTGTATTCGTTTCTCTATCAGAATGCCTTTTTTCTACAGAATTTTCCCAGGGACAACTCTCTTGTTGCCGTGGGTTCTTTAACGTGCGCTAAATAATTATGCGTAACACAGGGGACCTCGATTTATCTTCTCATCTGAAAGACTAGCACCCAGACCACCACTCATGGTTTAATGGATGGGGGAAACAATGTCGGGCCCAAACAGGGATAGAACCACTACACACTTCTGACCCGGACTTTTTGCTTTCTAGGCAGGTGCGTTATCTCTAGACCACCGATGTCATGGTATGTTTCCCCTAATGTTTACTATTCTGACATTATTTTCAAGTGCATTGATCCTTCAGGATGTATTCCAGGAATAGGTTGATACGTGTAGGAGATAGAAAGCAACCCTGTTGAACACCAACCACAATACAGAACCATTCTCCAACGGAATGGGTTGTGAGTGAGTGCTATACTGGCTTTTTTCAAAAATCAAATTGCTGGATGGTGTTATTGATTTGTGCCTGACATGACTGTTTTGTCACTTTGATCCATGATGTATTCTGCCAGACTCTGTTAAACGCCCTCTTGAAATCTCTGAAGATGGGGTACGGGTATCTATGTTTGTCTTGCGTCAACCTCCTCCACCAAATGTCCTGTAAGACAGTCTTTAACAGGCTGTCAGACCTTTGAAATGACCAAAAAACAGTCAGTTTTTCTTTTCGTGACTAATACAAGGTCACGGGGATGGGATAGCTCAGTGGTCAGAGCAAGTTTTACCCAGCCAGCGAGGGAAAGCGAGTTTCCCCCAGTCAGTGTTAAGCAGCATCGAGCATGGTTACCAAGTGGATGGGTGACCGTTTGCGCGCCTTAGCTTCAGCACAGTTCTCCCAGTTCACCCAGCTGTAAATGGGTACCTGCCCTCTTTAGGGTCAGGGAAGGTAAAGCAGCGAGGGAGAGGAGATGGGCACCGCCCTCAACATGCTTCCCTAGAGAAGCTGAGGTCCCTGACGCCTGGCTCACCTACGACCACAAAGGTTATGGGACACCTTTACCTTTACCGTTACAAGGTCAAGAATAGTGGTCTGTGGCCTGTCTGGTGTTACTGCCCATTTCTTCATGGATGACACTGTTCAGAAAGGAGATGCAAAAAATTCTGCTGTAGCACTGTCTGTTAATCGCTGCAACTCTTCTCTGTAGGTCTGCGCTTGCTGTTCAAGTCTGGAATTTGCGTGAGTACAGGAAAAACGGAGAGAAGCAGTGTATGTATTACTAATTTCGATTTTTTCCCTAAACTTGTTTTTCTGTATCTTCACACTTTTTGCCGCTGATATCATGTTAACTCGTTATATTATATAGCCGCCTGCATATTTCCAGCCTTTTAGCTTCCAGACTCGATTCTCTCCCCCTTCACCACCCCCACCACTCCTATCTCTGACCAAGTAACCTTTCACCCCCGCCATCTACCCCCCCCCCCCCACCCACCCCCCACACACACACACCTCCACAGCGGCAGAAGGCAGCGGGAGATAAAAGTGTAGGTGTATGGGGGAGATAACAGGCTGCTGCTTCCCCACACCAGTGCAGTCCCTTTACTCCTGCTTTCTGCCCCACCCCCACTCCCCACCCCTCCTATCAAGCACACCCACTGTACTTCCTTCACTGCTGTGTATTTCTCTCTAAGCAGTTCTTTAATAAAGAGAAGTTAAAAAGTGAAGCTGTTTATATGTATATGTATGTATGTATGTATGTATGTATGTATGTAGTACGTACGTACGTACTACGTACGTACGTACGTAATGTATGGATACATGCACGCATGCATGCATGTTATGATGTATGGATATATTATAATCATATATGCTTCTCTCTCTCTCTCTCTCTCTCTCTCTCTCTCTCTCTCTCTCTCTCTCTCTCTCTCTCTCTCTCTCTCTCTCTCTCCTCTCTCTCTCTCTCTCTCTCTCTCTCTCTCTCTCTGTGCATAATGTATATATATACACAAAGATACATATATATATAATATATATATATATATATATATGTGTGTGTGTGTGTGTTGTGTGTGTGTGTGTGTGTGTGTGTGTGTGTGTGTGTGTGTGTGTGTGTGTGTGTGTGTGTGTGTGACATACTGCTGATGTAAATATCTATCTACATAGCTTGTGATCTGACGGGCGGGGTATGAGTTACCACTGAGGGCCTGTTCAAAGAGGTTTTCTCTTTTACGGACCCCACTCCATCCCAAAGTCCTTCAGAAGAGATTATAAACCAAAATTCCGTGTACAAACGCATACAGAGCATCGTGCACACACGTTAAAAACCCATTCCATCTGTCAGAAGAGTAGGCCATTGCGTGCTGGTAGGAAAGGATGACAAAATGATTTTAAAAAACGAGCTAAACGCATGCACACTGGTGTCGTGTGTTTAGACATCATCCCCAACGTCGGAATGCGGCTGCCTTAACGGTGGGTATAGTTGGCATACGCAAAATGTTACCAATGTTGAACCTGGGAGCTGAAGTTAATGAAGTGAGAGAGAGAGACAGAGACAGAGAGAGAGAGAGCAGAGACAGAGAGAGAGAGAGACAGAGAGAGAGAGAGAGAGATAGAAGAGAGAGAGACAGAGACAGAGAGACAGAGAGAGACAGAGAGAGAGACAGAGAGAGAGACAGAGAGAGAGAGACACACACACGACAGAGAGACAGAGAGAGAGAGAGAAAGAGAGAGAGAAGAGAGGGAGAGAGAGACAGAGAGAAGAGAGAGAGAAGGGAGCTATTTTTTTTTTAATATTTGATTCTTTTATATCGAGGATAATGGAATAAACACTCATGTGTTTTTTTTACATGCAGTCCCCGTGTGTATGCAGTTTTGTCAATCTTGTCATCTGTTCCCACAGTACAGGCACACAATTGCCTACACTTACGAAAAGCGGAACAGGGTTTAACGTGTGCGCATTATGTTCTGCGTGCGTTCGCACACGGGGCCTCAGTTTATGGTAAAGATATAATCGAAAATATTTACACAGCCCTTTCTTTGTTTACCCCAATAATTTTAATGAAAAAAAAGAGAATAAACAAATATTAATAAACAGAAAACAAAAAATCCCCCAAAATCATATGCATAAAATTGAAACGCCCCGTAAAACCCAAACATAACACATCAAAATGAATAAAACCCACCAAACTCCCCCCTCCCCCCCCGAAAAAAAAAATCTAGTATAATTTTTCATACAACCCTTTCTTTGTTTACCCCAATAACTTCAAAAATGAAAAAAAAGAGAACAAACAAAAATAAATAAATAAACAGGAAACAAAAAATCCCCCAGAATTATTAAATTGAAAATGCCCGTAAAATCCAAACATAACACATCAAAATAAATAAACCCCACCAAACTCTCCCCCTCCCCCAAATCTAGTATAATTCTTCATTTAAAAAAAAAAACAACCAAACTGTCCACCCCCCTCCCCCTCCCCCTACCCCTTCCAGTCCAGTTGTTTTTTTCAGTTTTTTTTCTTTACTTTTTTTAACTTACTGACTGAACTGTGAGCACATTCGCTTTCCGCGTGAAAAGAGTTCATGTATTAAAATTTTGTGGACTGGGGGTGCAGGGCAGTTTGCAAGGTGTCATTTCAAACGGCCTCCTAGCTGCAGTGCAGACCCCTGGCACTGCTGTGCCGGGAGAAAAAAAAAAAAAGACCTCTGAAGACTTGACATTCAACATACTGGTCGGTGAAGACTGAAGAAACGGTAGGACTCAGTATTTTTTGTTGTTGTCACTGTCATTCTGAGTTTATATATCTTTATTGTAATTAAGAGTAATAGCTCGACCAGTAGATATAAGCTGAGTGTTTTTTTTAAAAATAAAATCTGGCTCTAGATATATTCTTGGATCATCTAAAGTCAAATTGTAAACCCAGTGGTACCTCACTAGGCCTGACAACTCTAAAGTTTTGCTGTTGGTCCAATATTGAATAAGTAAATGGGTGTTTTTTTTTTACATTGAGAGTCTCCTCCTTTTTAAGTCTTTGGTTTTCCTTAACAATTAAAATATGGGGGGGGGGGGGGGGGGGGGAGGAGTAGTAAAGTACTCAAATTCAAAACAAAATATACAAAATATTTTTCGAAGTTTTTATTGCTATTTAGCTAATTTTTTAACACTTGGTGCAGATTTGAGTGCTGGGATATGGATTGCGAAGGTGGGCTTCTCATCCAGTCCCCGTGTGCATGGTGGTTGATAAATTCTGTTACCTCTTGCATGCAATGGCCAATTACGAAAGGTGGAACAGCTTTTACATGAGCGCAAGAGGTTCTGCTGGGCTCACACTATTCAGTTTGTTTTATCCAAAGAACTTTTGGGATAAGCACAGTATGTCGGTTCCACAGCTTAATATGCCCATGTGGCATTTTAAACCTTTTTATTATTTTTTGAAGCGTTATTCTTTACTTTTGTGTAATTTAGGAATGATAAATCTAGCACAGTGGCTGGCCTCCTCAGCACAGCCTGGTTTTATCGGCCTGAAGGAATAAAATCATTAAAATATTTTCATTTAATTTTTTGAATTGATGGTGTGGGATACTTGAGGAAATAAGGTCGTGTTGGTTTTAAACTGGAAGTAAATGTTACTACCAGAGCCACAGAAACTGAATGGACAGCCCTAACATGGCTTTCGTGGTCAGTAGGGCTTTAAACAACATAAAATGAAACAAAGCTGGAAATCAGTGCCGGAGAACTGAAGACACGTATCGCGCGTTTTGTTTCAGGCTGGCCAAAGCTACCATCCTGTTGATGCCCATAGCAGAAGATATCATCGACACAAAGCTACAACTATCCTGATGATGCCCATAGTAGAAGATAACATCGACACAAAGCTACCGTCCTGAGATGCCCATTGCAGGGGATGTGCAGATCCCTGGAAACTCGCGCTGATATCCTTGTTCTTCCGACTTCACAGCAAGATGAACTGGTAAGACAATTTTCTATCAAGTGCATAACATCTTCTAAACCATGCGTTATCTATAAACTTTTCCTCAGCTGTAGCTCCGAGGTTTGCAGATGGTGAAATTTGTGTGTATGCCACTATTATTTATCCGCCATAATTGTAGCGGTATTCTATCTTCGTGGATGACACCAGAGTACATGCCTTGGGTTTTAATTTGTATATTCTCCCGTACCGTGAATATTGGAGGGAGGGGGGGGGGGGAGCTGTCAGTCTAAAATTTTAATAGCATTCCACCCTCGGAGGAAATTGTGCTGGGATTTCCCTCTTTTCTATTCCTCATTATCTACCTTGTTCCGTATTTGTTTTACCTGTCACTTCGTATTTTTTCTGCCTCCTTGGTACGTCCACTCTCCTGCCTTTTTTCCAAGAAAGACTGAAACTATAGCAAACCTCTCCTATGCTGAAGTCAGATGCGCTGGGCCGTTCATAAGGCAGACAACAGGTGCTGTCTGAACTTTCGAAGAATTTTGTCCTCATCCACTCTTACCCAAACCAATAGATCTAGATACTCTTTCAAAAAGCTAAACAGGCTCCAACATGCACACAAAATGGTGTGTGGGTATTTGCACAATTATCCTCGGTTTATAGTATCATGCCAAGAACTTTTGAAGGATTGAGGTCAGGCCTGATGTTAACTCGCGGGGATAAGATCCCTTGAACAGGTGTCTCCCTAATGGCTCAAACTCGGGCTTGACCCTGAAACGTCAAATCGCCAGCGGAACGCTCTAACCACCAAGATCCCCCACCCCCTCAGCCCAACACATATTCCAACTAATTTGCATTCAATGGTGACGTGAGTCACTGCCAATCACTTAAAAGGGAAAGCATCGCAATGCTGCTTATGGGTTAAGTAAGTGAACTTACGTGCTTAGAACCCAAACCTCTTAAGTAAACTTTTCACTTGTTGGTAGATGAAGATACACTCACCCGCACGCACGCACGCACACACACGCGCGCGCGCACACACACACACACACACACACACACACACACACACACACACATACATACACACACGCGCGCGCGCGCATTCGCTACTGTTTCTCCCTGTCTGTGCTGTGCTCTCTGTCTGTCTGTCTGTCTGTCTGTCTCTCTCTCTGTCTCTCTCTCTGTCTATCACTCTGTCTGTGTCTGTCTGTGTCTGTCTGTCTCTGTCTGTCTCTGTGTGTGTGTGTGTGTGTGTGTGTGTGTGTGTGTGTGTCTCTCTCTCTCTCTCTCTCTCTCTCTCTCTCTCTCTCTCTCTCTCTCTCTCTCTCTCTCCTCTCTCTCAATATTTTTTTTCAAAGGAAATATATTAAATGGGAAAGAAAAAACATTGATACCATTTGATTGCTGTTACATAGCCTATGGCAGAAAAGGAAGTTGGTTGTCTTGTACATTTCAGAATTCTGTATTTTACAATACTTTGTGTTTTCTAGCCCCATTTCTCAGCTGAAGCTCCCAGATTAGCTAACGGTGAGATTATTGCAGAAACTAACGTTTTTGATCACCATTCAGATAGCTGTGTTGCCACTTTGAGGATGAAGTCTAAATACACTAGTGTGTATGATTTTTTTCAAGATATTTCTGTAGTTCTTACCGGCACAAAGGGGCCTACTCTTCCAAATTGTGGAAGGGGTTTTGACATGTTCACAAGATGTTCAACTTGTGTCCAGAAATGGGACTTCGGTTTATGGTCGAGAGCACATTAAGGGAGTAACACTTTAACGAGTAGGCCACTCCCATCCCATATCGTAGTCTTTTATGTGTGTGAAAGGGTTAATGTAGATTATAATTATACTGATAGCTGTATTCATGGTCTTGTCACCAGATCTTCGCCGGTGATAGTGATACTTCTGACCAGAGATCATGAAGACGCCATCGCCACGATGTTGGAGCACATGACCCTGAACTTGTCCAAGATCCTCATGACTAAGTAGACAGATGTCAGATCTAGAGGGATGAAGTGTTTAGAATAGGGGAAAGGAGAAAGTGCTACATCAAATCCCCAAAGGGCAGACTAGTGTACAACCTGGTTTCGTTGCCCTGGGATTTATGACATAAATGTCATCCGTCTTCA
This sequence comes from Stramonita haemastoma, assembly GCA_030674155.1. Classification (NCBI taxonomy): domain Eukaryota; kingdom Metazoa; phylum Mollusca; class Gastropoda; order Neogastropoda; family Muricidae; genus Stramonita; species Stramonita haemastoma. The sequence continues at coordinate 35,519,428 of CM060328.1, read as the reverse complement.
TCTTCCACTGAATTGAGCAGCAAAGTAGGTAGGATTTGGGGGGCTTTGGTATGAGTGGTGTCTACATGACCTCGTACCTCTGCAACACTTCAGGGAGCAAAGATGAGAGCGGGAGGGGCTGTGGTCCTTGTGGACATCCGCTATCCGACATAAACCAACAGTAGAAAGAGGTAGGGTTGCAGAGGATCCCTACATGCAACCCCTGTCTTGCACACTTTCCTGGCGTGTCTATACAGAGTATGATCTGTCAAAGTGTGTGTGCACAATGTCCCCAAAAGTCACCCAGTCCTTCCTAGTTTCTCAGCTCGAATCAAACTTTGTCCCGAAGTTCTCTGCAAGCTCACTGATCACAAGGTTGAGTACTGCCGTCAGTACCCGTTCAACCTTTTCCGCAGTGGTCATTAAGGGAGCGCACCATGAGTGGCGTGGAACAAAGATATGGCTGTTCTAAAACGGCACAGCTTGCCTACCCTCGGATACCGTGCTCACGAGGGGAAGGGACACCTCACGCCCCCAAACATTTTCATAAAGCACTTCCCAGACCTTCTGGGTCTCTCCATTCTTGCTCTGAATCCTCAGAAGTCTGGCATAGGTGTCGACAGTTGTCATGGGGATCGAATCACAGTTCTGGGCGTGTGTCTGTCATCGTGGCAGCAGAACGTATCCAGGCAATCATGGTGACTCCACTACGTATCAAGAACTCAAAAGCGTAAGTATTATTTTTTTCTTTCCTTGGATAGAGCTCCGAGGTAAACCAATGGTGAGATCTTGCGTGTGCAAACCCTTTGCAATCCATTTAGCTGCATCTCGGCTTCGGGGATGTCTAAAGACAGCATTAGGCATGCGTTATTTTTTGTTTGAAGATTATCTGGTTTGGCACGCGATGGCCTACTCTGCCAAAAGGCTAAATGGGTTTTAATGTTTCCGAAGGATTTTCTGCACGTGTTCACACATGGGACCACGGTTTATAGTAGCTGGCAAATGACTTTCAGGGAAGTAGTCAGTACTTGTGTTGACTTCAGGGAGAAAATGCCATTGAACAGGTACCTGGCCATTTATTTATTTATTTATTTATTCTTTTATTTATTTATTCTTTTATATCGAGGATAACAGAATAAGCAATCATGTGCTTTTTTTCATCCGGTCCCCGTGTGCATGCAGTTTTGTAAATATTGTCATCTGTTCCCACCGGCACACGATGGCCTACTCTTACGAAAAGCGGAACAGGATTTAACGTGTGCGCAAGATGTTCTGCGTGCGTTCACACACGGGGCCTCGGTTTAAAGTCTCATCCGAAGGACTTTTGGGGAGAGTGGAGTCAGCACTGATGTTAACTCCAGGAAGAAAATTTCCTCGACCGGACTCGAACCCGGGTCTTCAAATTGCCAGCGCAATGTTGCCATCGGATCACAAGCACAACAGTTTAACCACAAGGCTATTTCGCCGCCCGTAACCATATTCTATTTATTCAGTTTTGGTTTTTAAATGCCTCGGTGTTACTGTGGAGCTGTAGATGGATGCTGACCAGGTGTTTTTACGCCATTAGCAGGCGAAAATTACAAATCTTTAGCGTGCACGTTTGATCTTATACACGTGTCTACACAAATAAATCTAAAGCATTGTTAAGTCGGCATCAGAATATGTCATATAACCATCTAAAATTTGTCACCCTTTATTCATCAAGGCTGTTGACATTTTTTTAACCTTCCTGGTTAGAGCTCCGAGATTCGCCAAGAGTGAAATTCTGCGTACGCGACCATTTTTTACTCCCCATTAAGGTAGCAGCATTCCGACTTTGGAGATGTCTAAATACCAAACCTGTGTGCATACGGGTTTTTTTTAAGTTGTCATCGTTCCTACCGGCACGAAAGTTTTTCTTTTCCAAAAGTCGGAACGGGTTTCTAACATGGGGGCAAGATGTTCTGTGGGCTATCACACATGTGGCCTTAGTTTATAGCCCATCCAAAGAACTTTTGGGACAGTGGGGATAGTGTTATTGCAGAGATTGAATCCTGCACAGAAGAATTCTGAACTAGTTGTAACAAAGAAACGTGTCAAGATAGTCAATTTTGCTATTGGTGGATAGGTAGTCTAGTGGTTGCCTACCTGCCTAGAAAGTGAAAAGTCCGGATTCGATCCCCGCTCTGCTGGAACTTTTTTTCCAGAGAAAATTGATTTATTCTAAACAGGTACTGAATTGATTTGTTTGACATGTAAACTGTTTGGATTGCTCAAGATATTTTTTGATGTTTTCAGGAATTCTGGCGCCAGACCAAAGTACCAAGCATCCCAGGTGTCTGGAAGCAGTTCCAGACTGCAGGTAAGGGTCAACAAGGAGGGGGAGGACAACACCCCCAGCCCCAGGTTTGGGCTGCCAACACCCAGACGTGCATTCAAGAGATGTTTCCCCTCGAGTCAACATCAGTGCCGACTCCACTTCCCCCGAAAAGTCCTTTAAATGAGACTATAAACCGAAGCCTCCTACCCCCACCCCTGTGCAAATGCAGAATATCTTGCACCACGTTAAACTGTTTCGAAAGTTTAAGCCATCGAGTTCTTGTGGGACAGAATGACATTTGAAAAAAAAAAAAAGGTATGCACGTAGGTGTTGTGTTTAGACATCATCCCCGAAGTCAGAATGTGGCTACCCTAATGGTGACCCAAAAGTTACATTCACAAAATTTCACCATTGGAGAACTTAGGAGCTCGAACCCAGGAACGCAACAACAAAATATCACCTGGTGATATATCTTTTAAAAATGTTCTTGGTTGTGTGTGTGTTTTTTTGTTTTTTTATGAATCTTACTGAAATAGTTGGACTGTTTCTACTATTTTATCCTGTGGGACTGGTAATTGGTTTTTTTTCCCCCAAGAAACCGAATGAAATAAGTGTTATCTGCCCCTTGATAATCACTGAGTGCTCTGTCTTTTTTTTTTTTTTTGATATGAAACAAATTGTTCACCGTTATCGGAAAATAGGTCCATGTGTTCCATGACCTATGCAGCCCTTGGGCAGCAAAATTATCAGACCTCGAAAACTGAAAAAATGCAAACAAGGAAGGTGTAATGTGCACTAAAAAGTCCTAAGAAGGGTCGCGGGATGGTTAAGAAGTTTGCCTGCCAATAAGTAGATCATGAGGTTTTGGGTTCGATTCCCAGCCAAGATCTTTCTTCCCACTTCGACGGAAAACAATAGATCTGAATGTCAGTCCTTCAGATGAGACTAGAAACTGAGGCCCCGTGTGCGAACGCATGCAGAGCAACTTGCACACACGTCAAAAACCCGTTCTGCTGTTCGGAAAAGTAGGCCATGCTGCGCCGGTAGGAGCGGATGACCCCGTCTCCCAACATGCACGTGTGTGTGTGGTGTGTGTGTGTGTGTGTGTGTGTGTGTGTGTGTGTGTGTGTGTGTGTGTGTGTGTGTGTGTGTATCAATGGGTAGTTATGTGGAGACATCAGGTTTAAATGAGAGGCAAGGAAAGGAAAGGGGAATTTACGAGGGTATGGATGCATATTTAAAGCAGTGGGGATAGAAAAATCTGGCTGGTATACACTTTCTTATATGGTTTATTTTGGGCTCCTTTTTTTTTTTTTTTTTTTTTTTTTAGAGGGATGCAACTTCTAAAAATGTATCGGGTTTTAAATCAATTTGGCCGGTTGCTTACACAGAATCTCGCTATCGGTAAACCTCGGAACTCTAGCCAAGGAATAAACCAAAAATTGTCTGTAAAATCTACTGTTGCCGGGAGTAGGGATTCAGATTTAAAGCTCCATAATAATACTGTGAGCTACGTACCATTGTCGATAGGTACTATTTGTCTATGTGCCTTTTGTGTCTTAACATTCAGACCGACCATCTGACAGACAACCCTTACCCGCTATTAACTCTTTAACACTAACATTTACACTAACCTCAACTCTAACCATGACCTCCCCCCCCCCCCCCACATGTGGACACAAAAGGCAGGTAGATACATGGTATATGCTGACTTTTCTTCGTTTGCTCGTATTGGCTAGAATGCACAGTGCCTGGTCTTTTTCCACGCTACTCCTCTGCAGGAGGTATATACCTTGCTGGTCTCAGCCGACACATTCCCACTACAAGGCAGTTCATTAAGAAATTTTCAAACGAGAAAAGATATGCAAGAAAAAAAAAAGCACGAGAATAGACTGGGTCGGTAGGAAATAAGCGCAGCCAGAGAGGATAGAGCCGAAGGGAAAGTCAGAAAGAAAGCGAAGGATAGAAAAGAGGGAATTTCTTGCAGAGCATTTCCAGAAAGTGGGTGAGCTCTTTATACTGAAAGAGCCCCGGGCATTTTTTCTGGGGGTTTTTTTGAGTATGTTGACACAATGCATAACATTTTTTCAGAGTCAGTGAGAAGAGAGATGCTAGAATCTTAGCGAAAAGGCTAGGGATGAGGGGGGGATAGGGGGAAGCGGTAAAGTTGTTGTTTTTTGTCCATGTGGATGAGAAAAGTGCATTCATTTTTTAGAAAAGTTTATCTAAAAACAAAAGTACAGGGTGCGGTTGTAGAATGCCCAACTATGTGGCGAAGGGGTACATCTAAATCTTTCTTTTTTTTTTTTTAAAGATTTAGAACAGAAATGGGGGGGGGGGGGGGCACTGATGTTATAAGGAATTATTGAATAATCATTGAAGCAATGCACAGTGAGAATGCACTGCAGAAAATAGGCGTCAGTAAAGAGTAAAAAGTATGTTAGTGTTTTCGTGTGTGTGTTTTCGCGTGCGTGTGCGTGTGCGTGCGTGCGTGGTGTGTGTGTGTGTGTGTGTGTGTGTGTGTGTGTGTGTGTGTGTGTGTGTGTGTGTGTGTTGGGTTCAAGGTGTTAAATTGAAAAAAAAGCTAATGAAATAACATGAATAGAAGTTATCCGGTGTAGCAGGGTTTTAAAGTTTAAATTGCTGGATTTGCGGCTGTACAAAAACATTGACTTAAAAAAGACAAAAAAAACTTGCGTGATTTGGAAATGTAGAAGTGAAGGAAGTAGTGTAGTGTCGGATTTAAAAGAATTGCAGTATTTAAAAAAAAATTACGTGTACATCTTTTTTTTTTTTTTAAACTTGCATTAGAAAAGGTAGGAGAGCTCGATGGTCAGAGAACTTATTGGAAATGGGTACCCGCTCTCTTTAGGGACAGGGATGATTAAGGAGCAAGGGGAGAAATGAGCGCCGCCCTCAATATGCTGGCCCCTAGAGAAGCTGAGGTCTCTGATAACTCGCTCCCCAACGACCACATAGGCTATGGGACACCTTTACCTGTTTGTGAATTAGAAAAGGCATTATCCGTTTTGGGTTTTACAAAAAAAATTACTGGATAAGGTGCAAGAAAAATGTCAATCTTTTATTCTCTAATATGTGTAAGATAGCCGGCAGCTTGTATTACTATGTCCTGTCACCTTGTTTCCTTCTTACCTTTTGCTTTGCCATAGGTCAGGGACATGTCCATTTCCCAGGTCATAGCACTCCCAGCCCATCAGTAGACTACTCCATTTGCATCTCTCAGCAGTTTTTTATTCCCATTTTCAACTCAAATTAATAAACTTAATCTCTATCACAGTCCTCTTATGATTTTTTTTCCTCAAGAGGAAAAGAGCAACATGTTGGAGATGTCACGTTGTAATTAAACAAAACAATAAACCTAAAAATAACGGAAAGATAAATCAATTAAAAAAAATAACTGGAGACAAAGGGGGATTGGAGGCCCCACACAAGTTTTTAGTATTAGCAAGACTGGAGTGAAAGACTTTACTTTAATCAGTGCCTATTGCTGCGTGATTTCTGGTCTGCTTTCTGGCATTGGTCCAGCCTTTGTATTGTACTGTCCGTTATATATGCCTGCTGTTCTGAAAGCATGAAGCTCCACCTGAATGTCTTTAGCAAAATTCCAATATAGCGAATGTTGTGAAATACTGTATTCTTGCGATAATACAATGCGGTACAGTTTTTGATGGGCTTTTTTGGTTTTTGTTTTTTTAATCGGCCTGTCTTCTTGCTTTTACTTCTGTACTCTCACGATACCTGGGTTATGTAAAACTAGAAAATGGTTCAGCATGTGTGATTTTAATTAATGGGCGATGGTAAACTGTTTACAAGCAGTTGTACAAAAACTCTTGGCTCCATTTCAAGTCCAGTCAAGTCAAAATTATTTTGTGTGTGTGTGTGTGTGTGTGTGTGTGTGTGTGTGTGTGTGTGTGTGTGGTGTGTGTGTGTGTGTGTGTGTGTGTTGTGTGTGTGTGTGTGTGTGTGTGTGTGTGAAACCGATTTGGCAAAGACAAAAGTGCATTTTAGCGCAGGAAGTGTATTCTATTTATTTTATTTTTTATATCGAGGACAATGGAATAAGCCCTCGTGTGCTTTTTTACATACAGTCCCTGTGTGTATGCAGTTTTGTAAATTTTGTATGGAATTCTAAGACAAGTTTTGCATGGTATCTGTATCTATTTTTAAGTTCAGGTAATGCACTCCGCTTTGTTTGCTGCCCCTCCCCCTATGTTATGTCCCTCCAGGATCAACAGTAGAGTTGCACGAGTATTACTAGAATTTTTTTCTGTTGAAGCTGCGTTTTAGGTGCATTCTTTTAAATTGTATTGAACATGAAGCTGTTTTTCAAATAAGTTTACTCCCATGAAAACGTGAACTGAAACCCCCATTTATCAGTGGCATGTTAGAGTTTTTGCTTTAGGGGTTATAAGTTTATCAATGAATTCCTTGCTTTGTTGGTACACTTCGTTAAAAACTGCTTTATTTTGCTTCTGACCCAGTTAAGCTTGTTCTAGAATCCCAACTAGAAATGTACAAAGGTGTTAAATGTTTACCTATTTTGATCACCTATAATATTTGTGATGATGAAGATAATGCATGTTCCTTTAGAGAACCAACAAAATGTTACTTGTTGCTAGTTTCGCTTCCATTTTTACTGTATGTCATAACAGCTCTGTATAGAATGGGTAAAATGTATAGATTAGAATGTTTAGACATAAAGTGGTGAGCACACACCACAGGCACTTGACTTACTGACTTTTTTCCCCAGAGAAAAATACCAGCTTTGCACAACTCCCGCATAGAACTTACTAGTTGATTATTTTTTATTTTGTTTATTTCCTTTTTTTCGAGGATAATGGGATAAGCACTTATGTGCATTTTACATCCAGTCCTCGTGTACATGCAGTTTTGTAAATTTTATCATTGGTTCGCACCGGTACACAATGGCCCGCTCTTCCGAAAAGCGGAACAGTTTTTAACGTGGGTGCAATGTGTTCTGCGTGCGTTTGCACTCGGGCATCGGTTTAAAATTTCATCCGTTTAAAATTTCATCCGAAGGAGTTTAGGGGAGAGTGGAATCGGCACTGATAACTCTGGAGGAAAATCCTCTTGAACAAGATTCGAACCCAGGTTAGCAGATCACAAGCGCATCGCTTTGACCACTAGACCGTCTCTTTCAGGGTGTCTGTGCTTTTTGGTAGTAAAGATAACATGACTGGAATCAAGTGTTTTGCACTTCCATGTTTTAAAGGCGTATTAGAATTAACAGATCATTTTGGTCTAATATTTGAATGGTTTGATAATTCAAAAGAAAGTTGGTCAGTCATTGTGTCACTGCTGGTCAGAGCATTGGGAAAAGCCTACCTCCCCCTCAGCGAAAAAGGCTGGAGTTAGGGTTGGGTAGCCGGCTCGCAGCTGAAATCAAATGAAATGGAAAGGAAATCTCAGAGCTGCTTTGGATAAACATGGTCAAAACTGAATGAAAAGTGATACAAGGAAGCACCAAAACACGAGTGTTTGTGATTTTACTTGGCTGAGTTTATAACTGGCTGAGGAATAGTTGATTTTTTGGGTGCTGATGTTCGACTGTTGTAGTATATATCCGTGAGATTATGATTACATGTTTGGCTTTAAACTAAATTTCTCTGAGCTATTAGTGTTTGAACTGAATTGACACGAAATATGACCAAAAATAAAACTTCATCAATGTCTTTGTTCACATTTCCATTCATGAATGACTGTTTACAAGAGTAAAGTACATGCTCAAGATCTCAGGTATTTATACATACACATGTGGTTTTTTTTGTTTTGTTTTTTTGTACATACACACGTTAAATATTTAACACCCCCCCCCCCCCCGCCTCCCCTCCCTCCCTCTGTCTCTGTCTCTGTCTGTCTCTGTCTCTCTCCCTCTCTCTCTCTCACTCCACTCCACTCCACTCCACTCCACTCCACACCCATTGTCTCTATTTATGTGCATCTCACTCTCCCTTTCCCAACATCTAAATATACGCAAACTCTCTCTAGCCCGTTCAAAGACCATATTTAAATGCCTCTCAGAAAGAAACGTGCACGATCAATTGTAAAATATCTAAGTTCAAAATATCTTAGAATTAAAAGTAATACCAATGCTATTATATAATTATGGAATCTGTATAGCATTATATCTTGCTAAAAAAAAATTCCAAGCGCTGGTATTTAACATACGTAGCATAAGCCTGTGCACAAAGAGAACGCTTGCTCGCGCCAAAAGCAAGCGCAATAAAGCAAGTGGGTGTAATGAAAGCGCTTGCTTGTCGTTGAGGTGGACATAAAGACTGAAAATTGGGCTTGCAGCTGGTAGAATTTTGTCATTTGGCACCATGGCGGATTCAAGTGAAGACAACTATTGTTGCTGGACAGTGGTTTGCCGGAAATTATCCTAGGAAAACGCAAAAGAATGGGGGGCTCCTTTTAAGCAAAGGAAACAAATGATGATATTCACTTTCCATTTGCCTCCTTTTATTCATCTCATGAACGCCCTTCTCGTTTTCAGTTCTACTTGAGAATGAGCCAAGAGACATTCAACTGTATCTTAGAAAAAATTGAACCAGAGATAACAAAGAACTGGTGCAACTGGCACCAACAGCCAATTCTGCCAGAGGAGCGTCTAGTTATTACACTCATTTGAGTCATCCTTAGTTGAAATGTATGTGTATGTAGTGTTATATATATATATATATATATATATATATATATATATATATATATATATATATATATATATATATATATATATATATATATATATATATATATATATATATATATTTTATGAAGACGCTCGCGATAAAGAATTAACTTTTGATTCTTTATGCTTCCCAAGCGTTGCTTGAAATCGCAGCGTGATAAAGCGAGTGTTCTTTTTGTGCGGCACAAGCAAATTTTGAACAATATTACAAGCGCTTGCTTTATCGCGCTCGCTTTCATCGCGAGCAAGCGTTCTCTTTGTGCGCACCCTAAAGCTAAGGACATGCAAAAAAATCGCAAATAACTTTAACCAGGAGAGAGAGAGAGAGAGAGAGAGAGAGAGAGAGAGAGAGAGAGAGAGAGAGAGAGAGAGAGAGAGAGAGAGAGAGAGAGAGAGAGAGAGAGAGAGAAATAAAACAAGGAAGGGGAAAAAAAGAAAGACCAACAAAAAAAATGATAAAATACTGACAGGAAAAAACCCAAGAAAGAAAATACATGAATGATAGCTTTCCTTGTCACACGAGGTTGTAGTAACATCGGGAAAAGTGATAATGTGATTTATCACACATGAAACTGTATTGAAAAACATGTGACGTTGTCATGTGAATACACGCCTACTAGTTGTCACATTATTATTCCCTTTCATGACTGTGTTCTGTGTTGTGGTCACGGTGTTAGCTACTTTCTCTCAACATAAATTTGTATGTAGTATATATTTCTTTCTGAATAAACTCCTGTCTAAACCGAGGAAAGATCGAAAAACGAACAAACGAGAATACAATCAACTGAATCACGAAGACAGAAAGAAAAATAAACACTAAAATCGAAAGAAAGAACAGTCAGAAATAAAAGAAAACAAGAAAAAAAATGACAGACACTCAGACAGAAACATAAACAGACAGACTCTCTCTCTCTCTCTCTCTCTCTCTCTCTCTCTCTCTCTCTCTCTCTCTCTCTCTCTCTCTCTCTCTCTCTCTCTCTCTCTCTCTCTCTCTCGTCACCCAGACACACAGACACAGACACACAGACACAGACACACACACACACCACACCACACACACACACACACACACACACACACACACACACACACACACACACACACACACACACACACACACACAGAATATTAAATTAAGATGGGACCAGCGGTGCAAAGCTGAAAGACAAGCACATTTCATTATTATTCAAACACACACAGTCATCATCGTTCGTACAAATATACAGGCAATGTGGGCACCAGTGCACGCACGTGCAACATATGATCATTACCTCTGTACTGAAAAACAATCTTTCCGAGAAATGTGCAGTATAGAAATGAAAACATATAGTTAATAAAACAAAATATATATTATAATTATGTTCTACAAATCTGATGGTTTTTCTAAGTGTGTTCACCATATGTTTCATGCGAACTAAGAATATAAAAATTATTCACATATTTATCACGTCAGATTCTTCAGTGTGAAATTGGAGCTGCTAAGTCTCCTTGAGAAGAAATGCATATCCGCGATCCACCATTATCTATTTCCATAGTTTGTATTCTGTATTTTGTACCACTCCATGTCACAGCAGACCTCTCCGCGTAGAAATTCGAGCATCTTGCGCACATGGTAAGTCCTGTCCCGCTTTTCGTAAGAGTAGGCCATCGTGTGCTGGTGGGAACAGATGACATTTACAAAACCGCATACACACGGGGACTGGATGTAAAAAAATATAAAAAAGCACAAGAGTGCTTATCCATTATCCTCGATATAAAGATAAATAAAATTTTTAAAAAAAAACAGAGTGTGTAACATAGGAGAAAGTCCACGTAGAAGTAAGTGTGTCTTTAGGCTGGATTTGAAAATGTCAAATGAAAGCTTTTGGCGAAGGGGGAGAGGAAGGTCATTCCAGGTAGATGGACCCAAAATAGTGAAAGAGCGACGGCCGACACTGGATTGTTTGAACCGGGCATTTGTAAGCACAGGGTATCTGCAGCAGAAGCGAGGGAACGAGATGGAGTGGACAGATGGAGACAGTCACAGAGATAGGAAGGGTGCAGTGTTGTGAAGACATTTGTAACAGAGAGTAACGACCTTGTACTTCACTCTGTGAGACAATAGTAGTATCAGCTTTAGTAGTAGCAGTAGTAGTAGTAGTATAGTAGTAGTAGTAGTAGTAGTAGTAGTAGTAGTAGTAGTAGTAGTAGTAGTGGTAGTAGTAGTAGTAGTAGTAGTAGTAGTAGTAGTAGTAGTAGTAGTAGTAGTAGTAGTAGTTAGTTTTGTTGTTGATGTACTGTACGCATAACATGTCATGATACATTACCCAAGGAGGAAAATGTTTCACGTTTACTTATTTCTATAGACTTTGAAAAAGCATTGGATTCTATGCATTGGGCATGTAGGCCTATGCAAAATGCTTTTTTTTTAACTTTCGGTTTTTGAAAAGAGTTGCTCAAAAGTGTCTTGTTTTTGCAAGATATAAAATCACACATGATAGAAACTGAAACAACATTCTCTTTCAGTATTTTTTTTTTACTAAAGAAAATGGTTGCTGTCAGGAAAACCCAATAACAGCGTGCATATATGCCAGTCTATTTTTACCTGTCTAGAGTCCCTTTACACTGCTCATGCACTGACAGTGGTCAACAACCACCATAAAACTGTTTAAAGCATTTCGTAAGATATAAAGAGCATTATATCCTGTTGGAGATGTTGACCCCAGATTGTTCAAACAACCCAACAAAATGGAATTTTCAGCATGGTTTGACCACTTTAGTATTTGACACCACTTGACCTTCGTGTCCTCCGACCAGTCAGTGACCTTGTGAATATTCTGACGTCATTGCTGATGTTTAGGAAACGTGATTTTTGACGTGAGAGGCCTACAGTTGTAAAAGTCGTGACGACCCTCAGTGCACCTGGCTATTTTCTCTGTCGCCTCTGGGCACATAGTCAAGTTTTTTCCTAGGTGTTTCCCCGCCGCTCCGGGTTCTTTCCCTTTACCTGTCACTCTTCTCGCGTCTCGTGCAGCTGAAGTTTCCTTCTGGTCATGTGGCTTGCCTCTGGACAGATCCGGATGTGTGTGTGTGTGTGTGTGTGTGTGTGTGTGTGTGTGTGTGTGAAAATAATGTAAAATCCCATGTTTGTAAAGGAACATCGAAGGTCATGACTTTATTCCATATTCAAGAGTTGTTTTTTGCTATGTGTGACAGATTAATATGTCGTCAAAGTTGTGCTTATAGGCGTATAACATTAACAGATTAAAATATAGACGATAATGATAAGCACTATGTGGAGTTTTTATAGCGCCGGGATCTTGTAGAGCAAACAAATCAAAGCGCTTACATTCAAACCATTTACGCATTATACTTGATAAAATTCAAGTTCAGTTATGATCAATCTTTTACCAGCACTTGTTTACCTCCACTCCTTTTTGTCATAAAGATCAGAAAAAAAGAGACAGGCAGAGGCGCACACGCACTTGTATGTGTGCGTTTATGTGCGTGCGCGCGCGAGCCCAGTTTTTGTTTGTTTTGTTTTGTTTTTTGCGCTTACCCAGTTATTAAATTCTATTGCATCAGTTTGCAGTGGGTTTTTTTAAATTTTGAATTTACACAACACTGCTGTGGTGTACTACATTGCTTGCATTATAATTATAACACCATACTGCATTACTATGAGGTGGAACACCCTAGGAGTTAGTTAGCCTATAGCGTCAGTGATCCTAGCCACACTGATAGTAGGCGCCAGGCTCGGCAATTAGGGTGATTTTTTTCCCTCCTTACCCTACAGTTAACATTGGTACTGACTCCATTCCCCTCCACCCCCCCCCCCCCCCACCACACACACACACACACACACACTCCAACTCCCAAGTCCTTCGGATCGGACTATAAACTGTGATGTCGTGTATGAACGCATGCAAAACATCTTGTAAGCACTGTTTAAACCCCTATCCACCTTTAGTAGGAGAGTAGGCCAGCTATGGCCAGTGAGATGGATGACACCAACATACCCAGCATGCATCCTGCTGCCTGGAGAGGGGTGGACTCCGCCAGGTTCAACTT
>CM060328.1:35468867-35501367 GCA_030674155.1 Stramonita haemastoma | reverse complement strand
TATGGCTAGGTACTTGAAAACGGTCATAAACGCAAACTTCTATTCAGTGTGCAATTTCAAATTCACTGTGATTCCTGCAGGTGGGATGAGTGAGTCAGAGTGCACATTTTGGGTGACCCCCCCCCCCCCCCCCCCCCCACAAACAAAAAATAATAAAGTGGTCACAGTGCAACTGCAAATATTTCCCCTTCCCCCTATTCTGAAAGAAAATATCTACATTTTTATTTTCTTCTGCTTGAGCTCTGAGGTTCTACCTAGGTAAGATTTTTCATATGCAACTGTTTAATCCATCATTTAGATGGCCACTGCCCAACTGTTCACACGCTTAAAAAAAAAAAATTAAGTTGTCATCCTTTAAAAGGCATAACTGGTTTTTAGCATGTGTGAAAGATGTTCTGTATGCGTTCGCACAAGGGGTCTGGGTTTAAAGTCTCATCCAAAGGACTTCTGGGGAGTGGAGTCGGTACTGATGTTAAATCCAGGTAAAATGTCCTAAAATGGGCAGCTGTGTGGTGGCTCAATCCCACAATGTTGGATCAGAGCATAATGCTCTACCCACTAGGCTATCCCACCCCCATAAACCATTCAAAACCTCTCCATGTGTACCTCTCCCTGTGAGCAAACACAGCTATCCAAAGTAGTCCCTTCTTCAGCTCTTCCCATCTTCCATTGTGCAAAAGAAAGCATCCCCAAAACTTCACAATTAGGAAAATAGCTGGCCATTTTATGGTACACTTTTCCCATGTTTCAAACACATCTAAAACTTGTGTTCCATAAAATGGACAACATACTGTAACCTGCTTTCACAAAATCTTTTTCCCCTCTACCCCCTGTGCCACTCCCCCCCCCCCCCTCCCCGAGCATCACTCCACGAACTATGTTCCACTTATCAGCTAGTGGAGACAGAAAGGGTTATCATTAAATAGATTAATTTACTGGATAAAGAATGTCCAACTGTGTGTGGAACATTTTTTCCAGAGTGTAACAAGAAACTGACCAAAAACTCTGACATCCAATTATCCTGCCATGAAAGCAGCCATTATCTTTATCTCTGTGGAGCTGCAATCCTTTCTGTTGGAATCAAACTACAAGCATAAACACTGCTTGACCTAACTGAACATACTTGTAAAATGACAGGACAGGAGTGATATATATATATATATATATATATATATATATATATATATATTATATATATATATATATATTATATATATTGGCGCTCCACCATGAAATGAGTCGCTTAGCACATATTCCACTTTTCCGCTAGGAGCCATTAAAGGCAGGTGGGGGTGAGGTTCTCGATTTTGAGATTTTGATTCTTTATAAAACTATAACACTTATTCTACCTTGTAGTGAAATATCAAGGCATATGTTTGTTTCTTTTTGTCTTTAAAGGTTCTTGAAAATAGCAAAGCCCTCATTCTGACCACCTATTATGATGCTTAACTTGTCAATTTCTCATTTTGACATTTCCTTGCAGTCTATCATTTCAATTTGTGATAACTTTTAATAGAATTGTCCGATTTTCAATCTGTTTATTGTATTGTATAGCCATTTTATTGCTGATTAACAACATGTTAATAGCTAAATATTGACCTCTGGTGCAATGCGACTCCTTGTGTGGTGGAGCGTCACATATATTATATATATAAACATGTGTAGAACAACTGCCTGCCTTGTGATTTCTGCCTCCATATAAATGTCTGTTAACATATAATGTGGAATAACTGTCTTGTGATCCTGCCTCCCTCTCTCACACACATGGTGTATGTATGTAGCCTACACCCACGCACATGAACACTTGGTACAGGCACACAAGCAGCTAATCTATGGATACACACAAGAACACAAGACACTGCAGACAGAATAAGCTTTTAATAAAAAAATAATAAATAAAATAATAATAATAAAAGTTTTGTTTAAATCATGTTCACAAGAATAATGATAGGACTCAACAATGAAGTAAAACTTAACATTTCATTCTTCTGATTTATGAACAACAGCTTATCAAAATGGATGGAATTTAAGTGTGTGCACAGACACTTGTGTTGATATGCCTATCTATCATAAAAAACTGAAAAAAAAGTGCTTTGACTGTGAACACTAAAAGAATTTTTCTTCAATGTATGAGCCTCTATAACCCTGTAAAAGACAAATAAAGGAAAAGCATTTTATAAAGCAAAACTCACAATTTTCTTCCATAAAATAAAGCAGCAAAAAATCGAAACAAATACACCTCAAAACATATCATAACCAAACCAAGCACAACAAACATGGCAACCTTTTTCGCAACATCTATGTTAACAAATGAACTGCTATGGAACACTTGTAAAATTGAGCAACAAAACACATTTATGAATAGAATGTTACATTTAAAATACTTGCAGGCTTCTGATAAAATACAGCTTATCAAAAGGAATGGAACAAAAAAAGCAAATGATAAAAGCATACACAGTTTGCTTCACAATGGCAAAAACTCAAGTGGATTTTTAAAAACCGATTTGGATAAACAGCAAAGTTGTTTGTTTTGCTTTTTTAAATTTTTTTATAACCAGTGAAGTATTTGAAGTCATCAAGGCACTGTACGAGAACGCAAGAAGTGCAGTTTTCATGAACAATCACGTGGGCAGTTCTTCAAGACCACGGTTGGGGTCCGCCAGGGCTGCCTTCTCTCACCTGTACTCTTCAACCTCATTCCTCAAAAACATCATGACAGAGACACTGCAAAACCACCACACCTCCATCTACATTGATGGAAGACCCTTTTGCAACCTCAGATTTGCAGATGACATTGACCACATGGGCAGCAGCAAACAAGAACTGCAAATCCTCACAGACAGTTTATCAAATCGAGCGAGCGCATACGGCATGGAGGTCAGTACAGAGAAATTAAAGATCATGGTCAACAGGGCAAGTAATGACAGCACGGAAATAAAGATGAATGGAGAAATACTGGAAGTGGTGAGCCAATTCAAATACTTAGGCTCCATCCTAACAAAAGATGGCACATCCAAACAATGAAGTGAAAGCTCGCATTGCAACAGCAACATCTGCTCTAGTCTGACTCGAGAGGATCATCAGAAGCAACAACATCAGCTTCTGCACCAAATACCACCTCTCAAATCCCTTGTGATATCTATCCTCCTATATTGGCTGTGAATCATGGACTCTGACAGCAGAGTTAGAGAGGAGAATCCAAGCATTTGAGAACAAGTGCCATAGAAGACTCCTCAAAATATCATACAAAGAAACAAGACCAATAACTATGTGAAAGAAGAAATCAAAAAGCGGTGTGGACCCACCATAAAGAGGAGAAAGCTGATGTGGTTTGGTCACACCACAAGACACAACACCTTAGCAAAAACCATCTTGCAAGGAACAATCGAGGGCAAGAGAAGAAGAGACTGCCAAAAGAAATCATGGGTTGACAACATCAAAGACTGGACCGCCCGAACCCCTGCAACACCTACTAGCCACACAGAATCATGAAGCATGGAAAAAGATCTCTGTTGCGTCTTCTCTCATGTCCCCCTACGTCCTTTGGGACATGGGACTGAGTGAGTGAGAGTGAGTGAAGTATTTGAGATTGAAATAGTGGTGGGGTCTTTTGTTGGTATTTTTTTAAACGTGGCTCCAAATTTAAAAAAACCAACTGAATAGAGCTCTTTCAGAAAAAAAATTTGTTACCAAAATTGACTGCAAAGCAATAGATTAGATAAAGACAGTGGTTAATACCATGACAATGCTGGCATTCCTTTATTTTTCACTGCACTTCCCAGGCCTGACAGATCCACTTTTCTCCAACAAGTCAATATGCAGCTACTTTAAACATAATGGTGGGTAAAAACAGTCACATATGCAAAATCTCAACATCAATGATTGAATCTCGGAGGAATGAAAAAAATCAAGTTGTCTCACTCAAATTTCTGCCACTTTCTATTTATTTTAGTTAATGAATAAATGATGCTTTTAGGCAACCTTTTTCCTCATTCATAGGTTTCCGAGACCCTGATTTTTTTTTTTACTTTATAACAAAGATAGAGGGGGGGGGGAGGAGGGGGATGCTGCTCCCCTACCCCTCCTCTTTCTCTGACAATATCTTGGGTTAATGCCAACATAGGATGGTCTCACAAATCAACATTTTTGAAAGCACTTACTTCCAAGGTTAATACATACAATGATAGACTTGGCTTGAGAAACAACATGTTATGTTTTGTAATGTGGTGAAAAGACCACCTTTATGTAATGATTTTGACATTCACTAGTAAATCAGCCATGGGCCTGACAGACTAACACCACAGGGAGACTGGGTAGAGAAGGAAGTACAGTGGAGGTTGAAACTACCACTTCCATCTCTCTCATATGTTCCTTCAGTGTGCCTACAGTACAATCAGCTTTTCTTCCCTACCCTACTCCAACCCTCTCTTAACAATTTTCAATGCTGCAAAACCCATTCATTGAACAATCTAATGCCCAGCAGAAAGTTGACAATACTCGAGCACAATGATACATTTATGATCTTTATTCTGCAGAAAACAGAGTTAAAATATGAACACCAGGGAATGACTTCCTTTGATTCTGCAGTATACCATTCAAAAGTTCAACTTGCACCTCAATGGTGAATATGCCTATTACACTATGCCTCCCTCCACAACGCTGGCATGCCTTTCTGGTTTATATGACACAAGCACGCAACACTGTCACAACTGCAAGACTCTGACTTCTCCCTTAATGCCACACGGAATTGTTGGGGCCCTGCACTGCACCGAGTTTTTCAGGCAGTGTGTCGTGGGCAAGTTGAGCCTGGTGGAGCCCATCTCTCTGCAAGCAACAGGATGCATGCTGGGTATGTAGGTTTCATCCATTCCACCGGCCATAGCTAGCCTACTCTTCTACAAAACAGAATTGGATTTTAATGTATGCACACTTTCTGCCATTCTGCTCCAAATGCTTAACTTAATTTAACAAAATAAAATTGACAAGAAATACACACCTTTTCATGTAGTCTACAAGCATTACAAAGGTAATGAAATAGACAAAAACACAGCCACAAACACTTGTGTGATGTCATCATTAATTTAAAATTCATTTCTGTGTCCATGAGTTCTATTTGGCTTAAAAAACAGAAACAAAGAAAAAAATCCCCTCTCCCCTCTAACTTCTGTTAACAATCTCAAGAGGTGAGAGTGTCAAACAAGTCATCTCTTTTTATTTCTTTTTTATTCTTTTATTTCAAGGATAATGGAATAAGCACTCATGTGCTTTTTTACACCCAGTCCCAATATGTATGCAGTTTTGTAAATTTTGTCATCTGTTCCCACTGGCACACAATGGCCTACTCTTCCAAAAAGTGGAATGGGTTTTAACGTGTGCACAAGATGTGCGTGCATTTGCATACGGACTTCAGTTTATAGTCTCATCCGAAGGACTTGTGGGGAGAGGAGTCGGCACTGATGTTGACTCCAGAGGAAAAATCCTCTTGAATGAGATGGTGTGTGTGTGTGTGTGTGTGTGTGTGTGTGTGTGTGTGTGTGTGTGTGTGTGTGTGTGTGTGTGTGCGTGCGCGTGCGTGCGCGCGTATGTGTGTGTGTGTGTGTGTGAATCTAAGTGCTTTTTCTGCGTACAGAATATGTTCACACATGTAGGCGGTGTATACATATGCACAGAAGTGCAACTAAGAGTGCTAAAAAATACATATTTAGATATATATGTAAGTTCCATAATATCACATACAAGAGATCACAATCACAAGCATTAAAACAAATATTAAATTATGGCACAGTGGTAGACCTAAGTAGTTCACCAAATTCACAGAATTGAACACAAACATTCTCTGAAGTCTGACTATGGCTGCTTACATGGCAAAGAGCTGAAAGTCCACCACACAGAATCACTCACACAGGCCAACTGCTTATCCAGTGTCTACAATGATGGCTCTGCTGAGGATGCAGTGAGAAATGGAGGGGAAGGGATTATAATTATCCAGTATCCTGAAGGCAGAGAAGATTGGATTAGTCTCACAACTGGCCAATCCAATCCAATCATGTTGTTTATAGCCCCGCCAACCACACAGGCCATATCAGGGCTGTCACCTCATCAAATTTAAAACTCAGATTAAAACTGTGCAACTATATACAGATTAAAACATGGTATAAAACCAACTTTACCATCCTTGCTTATATCGACCCCCTGGTCAACCATAAGGTTCAGCCCACTACAGCCACCATGTTGTGGGAAAAAACAGATCAATCACAACATAAAATTAGATCAAACCAAAACCACACTCCTTAAAACAACATTGTCCTTAGAGACCAACTATACTACCTTCACTCATATCAGACAGAAAAAGCAGATTCTCTCAGGAAGTTAAAAATGGTGTCCTTTGGAACGTCCCGAAAAAGGTCTTTAGGGAGTCTACAGTAAAATGCTTGTGCCTAATATCCTGAACATCCTGACACTCCAAGAGCAGATGTTTGATGGTTACCTGCACATTACAAATCACACACCATGGGGTTCCCTCACCTTTCAGCAAATGAACGCGAGTGAAATGAGAATGACCCATGTGTGTCCTGGTGAGCACCTCACAACTGGCTTCTATTCCATGACTACAAAGCCGAGGCTACTAGTAGCCACAGAAAGAGCAGCAACCCACATAGCTAGCCCATGATATACTTTCCACAGAGTAGTCTACTTGACTGACCAACACACCGTCTGTATTACAGGTTCCTAAGTCCAACAGAGATACTGATCCCAAAGTCCAACAGAAATACTGACCTAAGCCACCTGTCCTCCACTCTTGCTTTCTTCTGCAGGAGTCACACAGTGGTCAGTCCTGCAGAGGATCCCCTCCCATTGCAATGTGTTTGGCAATGATACAGCAGACTGTCTGGTAAAATATTGCACAAGGCAAGAACAGGTGGATAGGTCTGTCTGTTATTCTGACGCCAAAACCATCATCAAGGCCCAGCAGCACAACGAGCGGACAAATCAACATCCACACTACAACAGGTCAGACCTCTACTACCTGCTGATGTGACAGAAGCAGCTCTGTATCTCTCTCTCTCTCTCTCTCTCTCTCTCTCTCTCTCTCTCTCTCTCTCTCTCTCTATATATATATATATATATATATATATATATATATAAAACATATTTATATATTATAAGTCTCAGTATAGGCCACAACAGCCTAAACTACCATGTATGTGCACAAAACTCCATACAAGCCACCCAGAGGAGTGCCCTTGCAAAACTGGCAGCCAGACAACACAACAGGTGCTGCAGTTCTGCCTAGTACACAGGAATGAGGATCTGGCCTGACCCCACCCCAGTGGCCAAGAAGCTCTATGGAGACTGGGAGGACCTGCAGCGTACAGCTGCCTTCATCACAGAGACAAGCCTATATATCTGATGGATGCAAAAAACAAAAACAAACACACAAAAACGACATAGCTCCATAATATTCAATTATATAATATACAATATATATATATATATACATACAATATATATATATATATATATATATATAATATATATATATATATATTTCTTTTATATATATATATGGAACATACAGAAACCCAAGCATACAACAGCAGCAAAGAAATCAAATCAATCAATCAATGTAGAGCACTTTGGAATGAAAAATAACAGACATGGATATATGTGCGATAAAATGTCAACCAAACCCAGGATACAAAAAAAACTGTACTACCGCATTTTCTAAATTTGACCAAAAACTACAGACACAATCTTGAAATAGATATGATTGGTAAAAACTGGTCCAATCTCTCTCAACCTTTCAGGAAGATCAATACAAGCTCCAATGAAGTGGGAGTATGGCAGCCTGTATCATAGAGCAAGGTACTTAAAAACAGCCCTGCGGGCAAAATTATCCAGTATAATACCTACAGCCTCACAATGATTCTACATGTCATGAGCAAGACACAGCATACAGTTTATGATATATATATTTAGCGTGACTCCCCTATGGGTGCCTTTGGTGTGGAATACTCAACAGCAACAACAACAACAAAAATCAGGAAAACTTCATTTTATCTACAGTCACAGACACTGTAACAACAAAGATAACCAACAATAACTTACAAATCAGGATCACCACCATAGCTCTAACTGCAATCACAGACACTGTGGATCTATGTAATAACTTGTAAAAAAAACCAGATGATATGTTGCAGTCTGATTCTTTCCCTTCAGCAGGGGGTAGGCATTTCTCCATCCCATCTGACACACAGACTTCCTCCCTCCTGCCTGAGCTCTCTAGCAAGTTGTTGGGAAACTGCACACAAGACTTTGTGCAGTGGATCACTGGCATTAAGCCTTCTCACTTACCAGCAATCATGGCGCAGTAGGTAGCGCATCAGGTTACTGTGGTTAGCACAGGTTACTGGCTGGAGGGTTCTGGGTTTGAATCCCATAAGAGTCATGGGTCTTTTGGTCTCCGGCCAGCTACTCAGAGTGAGTTTGCTGTGGGCTCAATTGGGAAGACTGGGACCACAAAGTCGAGCTTCATCTACTTTACAGACATGATTTTGAGAGCTTTGCTCAAATTACCTGATCAACACTGCAGGTGTCTGTATCTCTCTGCCACAACTGACCCAAGGTATATTATAAATGGAAGCATAGAGTACAGCACTGTCATGAAGTCTCAAAGCACACACACATCCATAGCAGCATATTATATTATATTATCATTGTTATCATCGATCATCCTGCAATAAAAGAAAATTGCCTCTGATTCGATGGCCCTGACAGCTCTGGTCTCATGATGACCTTAGTTTGGGTTTCCCAATCACTTGTGTGCCTGTGGTAAGTTTGTGTCAAAGCCTTTAGTGTTGAAGACTCAGGGAGAATGTTACTAGATGGATGATGATATGGGCATCTCACTCAGTCAGGCTCTGCAACTGAGCTACTGCTGTCGTCAATATGGGGCTTCGTAGGTGGTGTCCTGCATATGTTAGAGCAGAGCAGGCATCACTGAACACCATCAAAGTGACCCAGCAGCAGTGCAGGGCCCCTCTGGCTGATGGACCCCAAAACAAGACAATTATAAGCTCTTTGTCAACAGTCTGACCCTGAGGATGTGACATGATAAGCCTGGGTATGACTAGGGTGGAAGACTTAAATGAACTACATGAAAACAGCAGGACAGGAAACTGTCACAGAAAATAAGACGGCAACCACCCCCTCCTCCCAAAAATATCCCCCCAAGTTTTAAAATATTCCAAAGCCACAACATTAACTCTCAGAGGATGGCTGTCCGCTACAGCATATCAGTGTAAAGCAATGATTTTGGACGGCCATCCGCTATAGCGGATTTGCTGTTAGCAGATTTATCATGCGGCGGTAGCATTGATACTATGACTTGTGCAGCTAAACATAGCTTTGTGGGCCTATCCAAGGTCAAATGCTGAGTGTTGTGTGTTTCGAACTCTTTGTTCATGGTTGCAGAGAGTGGCCGACATGGAGTAGTGACATGAAGTACAAAATTCATAGTATTATTTTCATGCTAGTCAAAGCTCAAATATTAAAGTGAGAGCTTCAATATTTTGATATGTACTAACCAGGCATGTTATTCATATGTTCAGAAAATTTCATTTTCTTACTATGTGTCTTGTATTTTTTATGATTTTTTTTTACAAACCATTACAAATGGGCCATATGTGGGGATAAGCAAGGGAGAGAACTGGCCATCCCGAGCAAGTTAACAGTCAGTACAGAAAAGCTAGGGGCACAAGATACATGGCTTTGGAATCAGAAGCAACCCACAACTTGGGGTTTTCCCCAATGTTGGTGAGGGCAAAGCAGACGAGGGAGGGAATGCCGTTACATAGATCCTTTCTGGCAATCACAGACACCACCTCATTCTTGACCACATCCACCATCAGCACGCCGTTTGTGGCCCCATCCAGCACTGCCAGGAAGGATGACCCCACCAGAGAGGACAGGCACACGGGGCTGAAAGGAACTGTCTTTCCCTGATCCGTGTGGGAAGCATAGGTGAACAGCGGTAATGGCGTAAACTTCCCACTGTCCAGCTTCTCAAAGAACCACACCTTGTGCCCCTCGCGGTCAGCAACACAGACAACTTCTTTCCCCGAATGATGATGATGTCGCAGGAGCAGGCCATCTTTATCTGGGATCTTTTCTCTTCCACGATCCACTCATTCTGTCCCCCGTCCAGAGGGATCCAGTACACGACTTTGTAGCCGCACACAGCGATACCAGTGCTGCCCACGCCCAGTCCTGAAGGGACCAGAGGCAGTTTGAAGGTTTCCTGGCTTTTCTTCTCAGCGTCCAGCAGTTGCAGCTGACAGCAGGGGGAGTGCTGGCACACCAGCACTACTCCTCGCTGAAGCTGGCTGCCTGCATGGCGTTGCCCCCGATCCTGCATGACTCCAGGACATCACCTGCTTCATTCACACGGTCCAGGTGAGGATCTCGATCCCCGTACACCACCCACATCTCACCGTTAGGTCGTGCGGCAAAGCCTCGAGCCTGCTTGGATCGCCCTGTGATTTTCTGTGGCAGGCTTTTCTCGTGCAGCAAGGTGATCATCATCACCGATTTGGCTGGCTCCGTCGCTGCCTCCTTCCTGCCCTCTGCTTTCTTCTTACTTCTGCGTGCTCTCTTCTTGGCCTGGGCCGATGCCGAGGATGCGATGGAGGAGGTGGACGCCATTGTTTCTGACCATTTCTGCTGACTGCCCAGAGAGGATGACGTTTCTCCTCCCCGCTCTGCAGAGGATACTGAGGGCAGAGAGCCAAACTCCTTGCTGGAGGAGGCATTCTGTGCCGCCATTGTTGACAGCTTTTCTTTCGCTCTCTGCTCCTTTGAAAAGTGTGAGGAAGACGTGGGTGTGCTGCCTGTTGCTTTGTGATCCGGCACAGCATCTGCAGAGGCAGCTTTGGGAGGAGGCGTGTTTGCTGCTTTTGTTTTCCCTGCAGGAGGAGCAGTCTTTGCCGAGGGTCCAGTCTTCAGTGATGCTGCCGATTTCTGGGAAGAAGAGGACAAACTTTCTTTGGAGCCGGCAGTCTGGCCAGGTGGGGTGTCTTCATATCCAGGCCAGCGAGGGGTGGGGTAGGGGGGCGGGGGTTGGAGGTCTTGTCTACATCCTCCGTGAAGCGGTAGTGGCCCACCAGGGCTTGCATGTCGTCAGCTGTGACCTGGGGGATCTCCACCAGGTATGTCTTCTTGTGGTCCTGCACACATGTATTCACACCACACAGCTGCACAGGCGACACTCTGGTCTGCTTTTGTGGACTGTACAGAATGATAGTTCGCCTGTCATGGATTCAATCATGGCTACTGTTTTTATCAATTTAAAATGCCATCTTGAACTGTACTATCACAATACTTAAATGATACCTCCATGTGTGTTTTTGAATTGTTTACATGACAGAAAAAAAACATGCCAACCGTATTTCTCTTTAACTGCTATTCATCTTGAAAAATAATTCAGGCTATTTCCGATTTGAAACAATAACTTTTTTGTGATATTACACCTGTGGTGGACTGAATCATAGCTAATGCAACTTTGGTGGGCAAAAATGGTCGCATGCTAAAAAAATCTCACCACTCACAAACTTCTGTCAGATCTCTTGCTAAGAAGTGAAACAAAAATTCTCATCTAAAGACTTTTCTGATCTCAAAATGAGAAAATCTGAAAAGCAAAGTAAAACACACTACCAAAATATACCTCACAAAGAAAAAACATGTGTAACAAGAAATATAAAAACTGACCCTGAAACATTGTGAAACTGGAAAGGTCTATCTAACCAATTCAATCCAGTCATGCTGTTTATAGCCCCACTGACCACACAGGCCATATTGGAGCTGTCACCTCATAAAATTCAAAATCTTAGAATAAAACTGTTCAACAATATACATATCAAAGCAGGGTATAAAACCAACTCCACTGTCCTTCCCTGTATCAACGCCCTGGTCAACCATAAGGGTCAACCCAGAGCAAGCACCACATTGTGGGAAAAACCACATCAACCACACATAAAATGAGAAAAAAACAACCCCAGATTCCTTAAAAACAACCTTGTCCTTAGCGACCGACTGTAACCCTTTCACTCATATCAAACGAAAAAAGCCAGATTCTCTCAGGAAGTTAAAAATGGTGTCCAGTGGAACATCCCAAAAAAGGATCTTTAGGGAGTCTGCAGTAAAATGCTTGTCCCTTTGATATCCTGAACATCCTGACACTCCAGGAGCAGATGCCTGATGTTTACCTGCACATCACAAGTCACGCACCATGGGGTTCCCTCGCCTTTCAGCACATAAACGTAAGTGATATAAGAATGACTGTATCCTGGTGAGCATTGTTGCTTCCCTTTGGTTTTTGACACACAGAAGGAAAACTTCTTTCAGGCTAGGATGAATCTAAAAAAGTTCATTGTCTGCCTGAGCATTCCATTCCTCTTTCCAGAGGACTGCATGCATTGTTCGCTTCTAGGTTTCAGATCTGTGAATGGCACAGTAGACCCAAAAAATCTCCTGCTTCGTGGCACACCTGGCCAGTCGGTCAACCGTTTCGTTGCCCCGAATGCCCACGTGCCCCGGGATCCAGACCAAAACAATATCACAACTGTCCCGTCCCAAAGAAGTATATAGTTCAAAGAACTCCTGAAGCTTAGGGTAGTTTATGTTCCTACAAACATTAGCCTTCAGAGCTGAGAGCAAATCCGCACATACCACAAAGTCTTTCTTTCCTGATTGCAGAATCAGTTTTAGGGACAAGACAAGAGCACTAAGTTCGGCAGTGCACACCGAGGCATCCGAAGGCAGTTGCTCAGAAAGCACCGACTCCTTGATGGTGGGACAATAGGCGGCGCAGACCACCCCCTCCTCAGACTTGGATCTGTCTGTGAAAACGCTTGTGTAGGACAGATAAGACATACATAGTTCTCGGAAAAGGAGGGAGGGTTACCTTAACTGGGCACGTCAACAACTTTGTGCACTTTTGAAGCTTTTCAGACTGTATTTTTGAGTTGCATTTGACAAAGACTGTCCCATAATGAAGCAAGTCTCCCGCTGTGCAGTTTAGACCTTTAGCCACCACAAAAAGACTTAGTTTTGACAGAGGATGCTCTGCTTCCACCTCCTCAACCACCCATCAACTCAGCCAAAAACCACTCCTCTCCCTGATCTCCATCTCTGAGTCACTAGAGACATCTCCAACAGAATCTAATTCTCAGAATTTATTTTCCCATTTGATACTTGATTTTCAAGACGTGGAGTGTAGGTTTAGTGAGGGCTGTAGTAATTGGTCACCTCAGCAGAACTGCTTTACCGAGGAGGAGGCTAATTATACCCATATGAAAGGTCTATCTTACGCATCAGTAGGATTACACCACCCTATTTCACCTTCACCTATCCCACAGTAGTGGACTGTTGGGGTACCCCTGTAGATGTTGCAACCAGCTTCCTCGACTAGGATAACAGGGAATGTTCAATGAAAGACAGGATCTGATTTCAGTGTCTGACAACTAAGTTGTCGTTCAGCACACAGAATAATTCACATTCCCACACTTACCCACACCCACAACTGCACAGAATTCAGATTATCTGCTGTCATGAGTATCCGTTTCAATAGTAATAACAACACTCACTTTAACTCCCGGTCGAGAGCTGACTCGTCTGTGGTATTCATCATACAGATCTGCCACGTAATCTGTTTTTGCTGCTTTGACGTCACGTTCCTTGACAATGCGATGAAGAGCGCCCTCTATTTTCTTCTGGACGTCTGACAGTCTGGCGTCAAAGTTCAGCTCCTGGGGAAAGGACAGCAGCATGGCATGAGGAATGTGAACTGGTATGGGAGCTTCAGCACATGTATGCACAACTCTTTAAAAGGAATACATATGGCAAAGGTAAAGGTGTCCCATAACCTGTGTGGTTGTAGGGGAGCGAAGCGTCAGAAACCTTAGCTTCTCGAGGGACCAGCACGTGGAGGGCGGCGCCCATCTCCTCTCCCTCGCTGCTTTACCTTCCCTTACCCTAATGAGGGCAGGTACCCATTTACAGCTGGATGAACTGGGGGAACTGTACTGAAGCTAAGGCCGCAATCGTTCACCTATCCAACTGGTAACCGCATTCGACGCTGCTTTACTTGGCTGGGGGAAAGCCAGTGCTCTATATATGGTACATAATACTAAATACATGAGGCAATACTAAAGACATGAAGATGAGAGATTGTATAGTTGCACAACTCTTCACAGGGTGTCGGTACATAATACTAAAGACATGAAGATGAGAGATTGTATAGTGTGCACAACTCTTCACAGGGAGTCCGGTACATAATACTAAAGACATGAAGATGAGAGATTGTATAGTGTGCACAACTCTTCATAGGGAGTCTGGTACATAATACTAAAGACATGAAGATGAGAGATTGTATAGTATGCACAACTCTTCATAGGGAGTCTGGTACATAATACTAAAGACAAGAAGATGAGAGATTGTACATGTTGCAGAACACTCACAGGGAGTCCGTACATATAATACTAAAGACATGAAGATGAGAATTGTATAGTATGCACAACTTTCACAGGAGTCGGTACAAATACTAAAGACAAGAAGATGAGATGATGTACATTCTGCAGAACACTTCACAGGGAATACAGTAATAATACTAAAGACATGAAGATGAAAAATTGTACTTGTATGCAAAACTCTCTAGTGTAAATAGCAGATACTCAAAGACTATACACAGCTGTCTTGTGCAAATCATAATTATTATAATATATACAATATATGTTACAACACTTACTAAGGTTGTACATACAAAACTCTGTAATGTAAATTTACAAAATGTAATAGTATTAACACTACATATAATAATACTAAGACACTGTACAGAACAGCTGACAGAACATGTAACACTAGGACATTACAAGTACATACACAGCTCTCTGGTGTAAATGATGTAAATTTATACTAAAGATGGTATAATAGTCACCTAAGAGAATGTGATAACACTAACATTCACCTCCCTATAGTGTGGGACATACACAAGTTGACCCAGTAGCTGAGCATTGTCATCTCTGAACACATCCACAGTGACCTAGTAGCTGAGCAATTGCCATCTCTGAACACATCCAAAGTGACCTAGTAGCTGAGCAATTGCCATCTCTGAACACATCCAAAGTGACCCAGTAGCTGAGCAATTGCCATCTCTGAATACATCCAAAGTGACCCAGTAGCTGAGCAATTGCCATCTCTGAACACATCCAAAGTGACCTAGTAGCTGAGCAATTGCCATCTCTGAACACATCCAAAGTGACCTAGTAGCTGAGCAATTGCCATCTCTGAACACATCCAAAGCGACCTAGTAGCTGAGCAATTGCCATCTCTGAACACATCCAAAGTGACCCAGTAGCAATGCTGGACTCCTCTACATGGTGGCCTTGCACGGTCTGACATGTTTTCCTTGGAGACTTAAAGCTTGTAGGATATGAGTTGCCATACCTACATAGGTCTGTATTGATGAGATTAGGATGGTGGGCCTGGGAACAGAAGCACTGATGTGTTATTAGTAATAATCGCAACACACACACACACACACACACACACACGCATGCACGCATGCACGGTGCGCACGCACGCACGCACACACACACACACACACACACTGTTTCATTACTACTTTTTTCAAGCAGACCTGTACCACTTGACTAAATACAGATACTGACAGCTCTCTCTCCATTGCCCAAGGATGCATACCTCGGTCTTGCTGACAATCAGCTTCCTGAGGAAGTCCTTGTGTTGCTGCTTCAGGAGCTCCTGCTGCTCACTGTGGTAATAGTCCAGCAAGGAGTGCAGGTACTTCACGTGGTCACTCAGTGCCTTTTCCACCTGCAGGGCCCACACACAAGCCAAGTCCAGTCAAGTCAAAAATACTTCAATCCTCCCATGAGGGGCAATTACGCAGTACTACAGAAACAGGCATACAGTATGGTAAAGACCATTCATTTTATTTATTCTTTTATTTCCATAAAGATACTAAGGTGTGTATACATATGTATGCATAAGATACTGATAAGAATTTTGTTTTTAAAATAGTATTTAACAACAATTTAAAACGAAATAGGTAATGAGAACATATTGCAGGCATGCACTCACGTATGTGTGTGTACACACACACACACACACACACACACACACACACACACACACACACACACACACACACACACACACACACAGCTTTTAGAAGTCAATTTTCCTGATTTTTTTTGTGAGGGAGGGACGAAAAAAAAAGTTGTGTAAACTTACTCTTTTACCCTCAATAAAGATCATTTGAACTTGACTTTACACACGATTTACAAAACAGCATACACACAGGGGCTGGATGCAAAAAAAAAGTACATGAGTGTTTATTCCATTATCCTTGAAAAAAAACAAATGCACACACACACACACACACACACACACACACACACACACACACACACACATTTACAAAAACGCATACACACGGGAGTGGATGTAAAAAAAGCACATGAATGTTCCATTATCCTTGAAATAAAAGAATAAAATAAAATAAAATTGTTTTCATAAACACACACACACACACACACACACACACACACACACACACACACACACACACACACACACACACACACACACACTTCCTGCTCAAGTAATAAACAAGTCATGGTGTTACAAACATTTGCCGCATACATGTGAACTTCCCATTAATTACGAAGGCACTCACTGACTCAATGAATACAAAAGCTTGGCCACTATCCTCCATCCAACAGTCCTCTTTCTCTCAGCACATTTTCCTCCTCTTCTTCCTTGAACGCTTAGACAGCAACTGTTGTTCCCTTTTATATGACTGAAAATATGCCACACTGCTGTTAAAGCGCCTGACAAGTCAGGCCCAGCGCATCTGTCTTCAGCATAAAAGAGAATCGTTATGTTTTAAGTCTTTCTGGAAAAAAAAACTTAAACAGTCAGGGAAAGAACCAAGAAGGCAGAAAACAGACAAGAAAGGGGTGACAGGAAAAAAAGGGAACATGGCAGAAGCATAGAGAGTGAAAGAAAAGAGGAAATTTCTAGCACAGAATCTCCAGAATGTGGGGATGCTGTTTATACTGACAGGCCCCCCGACATCTCCATGGGGGATCAGCACATTTTGAATTACAACTGTTCCCTCCTTTGGAAGTTTCCTGTTTGTCATTATGCATGAATAGAAGTCTGGTTGGTATACCTTTGACTAATGATATATTTTAAGTAATTAAGAGTTCACATTAGTTATGTTACCCTGAACATGTTCTTTGTTCTCTGTGTACTTGTTTAGGATTTTTCGCTCCTCAGCTAAAGCTCAAGGTTAACTGTTTACCCCCCATTCAGGAAGCCCCATTCTGACTTCTGGAATGATGTCTTAACATGACACCAGTGTGCATGCTTTATCAAAAACATTTTTTATGTGTTCCTACCAGCATAGAATGGCTTACTCTACTGATGCAGAACTGGTTTTTAATGTGTATGTAAGAATCTAAGAAGATATTCTGTGTGCTTTCACGTACTGGACCTAAATTTATAGTATCTTATCAACAGGACTGTTGGGGGAGTGGAGTTGATACTGATGTTAACTGATTTTATCCACAGATACGATTCACCTAAATATATGTATCACGCAATCGATATGTAGAGGAAAATACTTTTAATCTATTAGGTAAACTGGTGATGTACGTCTATTAAAACATGTTCACCTTTGTTTATACCGTGTATTTTCAAGAATTTGTGGCATAACATAATTATGTTTTATCCTTATCTCCCCCTATTATACAAATGTCTCTGATTCTGATTATTACAGTAAAAGTGAACTTAAACTATGGTTATACAACTATTCTGAAAACTTGTATTGTAGTGGATATGAGGTGTGTGTGTGTGTATATATAATATATATATATATATATATATATATATATATATATATATATATATATATATATATATATATATATATATGTAATGTTAATATATGTATATGTATATATATATATATATATATGAGCTTAAGTTAACAAGTGATTGCAGAAAACATATAGGTGCTGTTATATCAGATATTTTCCTATTTTCTTTCAGTATATATTGTATTGTGGCCTAAGGCTGATGTGCAATGAAACCATTTCAGAGTTCAAAGTCAGTCAGTCAGTCAGTCAGGCAGTCAGTCAGTCAGTCAGTCAGTCAGTCAGTCAGTCAGTCAGTCAGGCAGGCAGGCAGGCAGGCAGGCAGGCAGGCAGGCAGGCAGGCAGGCAGGCAGGCGCAGTCTGTCTGTCTGTCTGTCTGTCTGTCTGTCTCTCTTTCTCTCTCTCTAAATCTCTCTCGCTCACTCCCTCACCTCAGCCTTATTGGATTCCACAGTATTCAGTTTTTGCTCCACACTTTTCCCCCGGAGAGCTGTCTCCTTCAGAAAGTACTTCAGCTTGTCGCTCATCACCAACAATTTTTTGGCTGCACTGTTCAGCAGCTCCTCCTTCTCCAAGTCCTCAGGAGGCACCTTTACGGCAGAGGCTGGAATCCCTCCACCTGGAATGGGGCTATTCTTTTTGGATCCTGCTTTCAATCCTGCTTTCAATCCTCTTGCAGAATCCTCCCTTGATCCTGAACCTGGACAAGGGGTACGCTCCGTCAATCCTGAGGATCTGTCTTTATCGGTACTGAGAGTGTCACCTGGAAAACTAGGGTTGGGCGTGCTCTCTTTCAGCCTCCCAACAGGGCCAGGATTACTGTTCCTGCATTTCCCCACAGGACTATGTGTGTGCGTGGTCTCTGTAAATGTTGCTGCAGGATATAGGGGACCTCCTCCCTGTCTTCTCTCAGCACTAGGGGTCCTTGCTTTACATTCACCGACAAATTTGGGGCGGCTCTCTCTCAGTCCCTCTAAAGAGCGATAAAAAGAACCCGCTGCCAAACCTCCAGTCGCGCTCTCTGATTTCCATCCTTCGACTGAACTAGCAGTGTCCTTTTTCCTTTCCTCCACAGGACTGCAGGCATCCTCTTTCCAAATTCCGGAAGGGTTAGCACCACCGGAAACCAGCTCCCACATAGCACCGAACCTGCTTGCTGGTGCTCCACCCACAGCTTTCCGGGCGCTGTCTGAAAAGCTGCCACCATGGCCGGCCAACCTCAGCTGCTCCACAGAATTGGAGAGGGCCATGCTGACAGGATCGGCGGGGATCTGATCAGTGTCGTCAGGACACGACAGGTAACTCTCCAGAGAGGAGGAGGACACGTCCGTGTCGGAACTCATCCTGTCATCCATTGTGTCTGAAAACGGGGAAATTGTCACTTGAATTAATTTACCTTCTCTGATAACTTTTTTTTTTTTTTTTTTTTAGTATGTTCTTGACTTATTCTTATGTCATGGGTCTGTCAACTGCATGCTCAATTAGTGAACATTAAAAAAAAATGTTACAAAAGTTTTTTCAACCAACTTTAAAATAGATGTAGTATATATTTGTGACCCAAGCCCATGCATTAAACTTGAAAGCAAAGCTCCTAAAAAATGAAGATCTGCGAAACCCACAGACAGAATGGACATGTTCGTTCTTTACAAAATGTAGGTCTGAAAGACCAATAACAGAGGGATTTGGGGGAGGAACAAGGATGTCTAAAGTAAAACTACTGCAGCTTTCATTCATCTATTCTTTTGTTCACAAAAAGGGAAGAGTTCATCAAATCATCATCAAAGGCACAGAAATGCTATCGCACTGTAACAGCTGGACGTGTGTGTGTGGGGTGTGGTGTGGTGTGGTGTGGTGTGGTGTGGTGTGGTGTGGTGTGGTGTGGTGTAGTGTGTGTGTGTGTCTATTTGTCTGTCTGTCTGTCCCTTCCTCTCACTTTTTCTCCCTGAATCTCTCTGCCCCCCCCCCCCCCCCCCCCCCCCCCCAGCCTGCCTGCCTCTCTGTCTGTCTCTCTCCCCATACCATCAAGTTTCTATGGAAATCACATTCAACAAAACAAAAAAAACCCAAACAAACACAATCAATAAAAAGCTGAAAACATTTTCATGTCTAGCAGGCTACACTTCAAATCACGATCTGAGCCACAAAAGAGCAATTCAATAAAGGCGTGTGCTGCTGAACTGATCAACATAGCAGTATGCACCAGATTTTTAACAAATAAAACAAGGTGCTGAATGCAATCTGAATGCAGATTAATTAAGTTGTGCCTTGGCTTGAGGGCAGACTAAGCCAGTGGTTAAGAGTCACCCAGCCGAGATCTCAACAACTCAGTGCAGGTTCCAGTCTGGTGAGGCATCTGTTTTCAAGAGCCTGTGTCACTCCTGGAGTTAACATTGGTACCCACTCCACTGCCCCAACAATTCTTCAGATGAAACTGCATACAGACTGGAGTCATGCCATGTTAAGATTTAATCTCATGTCGCTATTTTTAAATTCATCTGATATCAAAACTTTCAAAATGTATCTAATACCACAACAAGTGTGTGTGAGTGTGGTGTGTGTGGTGTGTGTGTGTGTGTGTGTGTGTGTGTGTGTGTGTGTGTGTGTGTGTGTTGTGTGAGTGAGTGTTGTGTGTGTGTGTGTGTGTGTGTGTGTGTGTGTGTGTGTGTGTGTGTGTGTGTGTGTGTGTGTGTGTGTGTTGTGTGTGTGTTGTGTGCCATTTCTGCCCAAAACTTTTCTCCCATCCATAAGACTCTGAGTGGTGGTCTGGATGTTAGTCTTTTGGATGAGACAATGAACTGAGGACCCATGTGCAACAGGCAAATTTCATCATTGGCAGCCTTCAGGCAAATTTATGACACATAAAAACAAGACAGTTGTCCCTGGTAAAATTCTATAGAAAAAAAACACTGATAGAAAAACAAATACATATGGTGACAAGAAAGAAAAAAAAAGAATAATGGGTGGCACTGCTCTTGTGGTGACATGCTCTCACAAGGGACCGCAGCCAGAAATTCACACAGAGAAATCTGCCGTGAGTGATGACAAAGTGACATATATACAAATTATACAAATACAAAGTTCACACATACAGACCACAACACTCCAACATCCATAGTCAGTTCACACATACACTGATACAGCACTCTGACCATCACACTCCCACACCCACAGTCAGTTTGCACATACAGCACTCTGACCACTACACCCACAATCAGTTCGCACATACAGCACTCTATCACACTCTCACTCCCACACCCACAATCACTTCACACATAATACAGCACTATGACCACTACACCCACAATCAGTTCGCACATACAGCACTCTGACTACTACACCCACAGTCAGTTCACACATACAGAACTCTGACCATCACACTCCCACACCCACAGTCAGTTCGCACATACAGCACTCTGACTACTACACCCACAATCAGTTCGCACATACAAAACTCTGACCATCACACTCCCACACCCACAGTCAGTTCACACATACAGCACTCTGACTACAACACCCACAGTCAGTTCGCACATACAAAACTCTGACCATCACACTCCCACACCCACAGTCAGTTCACACATACAGCACTCTGACTACTACACCCACAATCAGTTCGCACATACAAAACTCTGACCATCACACTCCCACACCCACAGTCAGTTCACACATACAGCACTCTGACTACTACACCCACAGTCAGTTCGCACATACAAAACTCTGACCATCACACTCCCACACCCACAGTCAGTTCACACATACAGCACTCTGACTACTACACCCACAGTCAGTTCGCACATACAAAACTCTGACCATCACACTCCCACACCCACAGTCAGTTCACACATACAGCACTCTGACTACTACACCCACAGTCAGTTCGCACATACAAAACTCTGACCATCACACTCCCACACCCACAGTCAGTTCACACATACAGCACTGACTACTACACCCACAGTCAGTTCACACATACAGAACTCTGACCATCACACTCCCACACCCACAGTCAGTTCGCACACACAGAACTCTGACATCACATTCCCACACCCACAGTCAGTTCGCACATACAGCCTCTGACCATCACACTACCCCACACCCACAGTCAGTTCACACATACAGAACTCTGACCATCACACTCCCACACCCACAGTCAGTTCACACATACAGCACTCTGACCATCACACTCCCACACCCACAGTCAGTTCACACATACAGCACTCTGACCACTACACCCACAGTCAGTTCGCACATACAGCACTATCACACTCCCACACCCACAGTCAGTTCGCACATACAGCACTATCACACTCCCACACCCACAGTCAGTTCGCACTTGTATACAGCACTCTGACCATCACATTCGCACACCCACAGTCAGTTCACACATACAGCACTCTGACCATCACACTCCCACACCCACCGTCAGTGCTGACTGCTATGCTCATCTGCTCACCCCTATATAAACCTCTCCACAGCTATCCTATTTTTAAAAAAATTAAACCTCTGCCACAGCACATTAAAAAAAAAAAAAAAAAAGAAACGACAAACTAGATAGGTTACTCAGCAAAAGAAGCAGGGCAATAATCGATTCTTTTTTTTTCCCCCTTTAGTGCGTTATGGCATACACTGGGTCTGTTGATAAGCTAACAAGAAAAACTTTTACTTGGTATCATAGAAATAAGAACACATCAAGTGCCTGTGACTGAGGGGTCAAGGCTACATTCTTGAATCACATTCACTGTTTTCTAAAGTTGCACCTGTATGTCTGTCTGTTTGTCTCAGTGACTGTCTGTCTCCCTTCTCCTCTCTCCTCACTCTGTCTCTCCCTCTCTCAGAAGTTGAGGAGCCTGGGGGTTCTTCATATAAGAGGAAGTATGGGTTGGGAGAGTGAAGACCAAAAGCACATGTATATTATATTATATTATATTATATTATATTATATTATATTATATTATATTATATTATATATATTGTATTGTATTGTATTGTATTGTATATATATTATATTATATTATATTATATTATATTATATTATATTATATTATATTATATTATATTATATTATATATATTATATACATTAATTATATCATATCATATCATATCATATATCATGTCATGTCATGTCATGTCATGTCATATCATATTATATATATATATGTGTGTGTGGTGTGTGTGTGTGTGTGTTGTGTGTGTGTGTGTGTGTGTGTGTGTGTGTGTGTGTGTGTTTGTGTGTGTCTGTCTGTCGTGTCTGTCTGTCTGTCTGTCTGTCTGTCTGTCTGTCTGTCTGTCTGTCTGTTACAAGCACACACTCCATGTCTGACTGGCTTTGCCTGACTTCTCTCAAACTGAGGAGTCACCTGGACATCTCACTGACACATTCCAGCAGTGTGTCTTGGGAAAGGTGAACCTGGACAGGAGGACCCCATCCATCCCTGTGTGGGCTGGCTACAGACTGCCTGCTCGCTCCATGCTGCCAGAGTGTGTGCAATATGTTGTGCATGCGCTTGCACACAGGGCCTTGGTTTGCACTCTCATCTGGCACACTTGCTGGGAGGTGGATTCAGATCCACTGTTCACTCCATGCGAAGAACCCCCTCAGATGTTTATTTCAGCTGAGATTCAAACTCCACCTTTAGCTTACTGTCAGATCACGAGTCTTATGGTCCAACCACCAGGCTATCCTGTTTGCCGTTATCAGGACAGATCTGTAGTCTATACAATCACAGGCAACACTAGACAGTGGAAAAGCATGCCTACATAGATCACTACATCACTGATAAACCTAATCTCCAAGTCCTGCCAAGTGCCACAGTGGGGTGGGAGTAACCTAGTGTTTAGGACATTGCTGTTGTGACAGGATGGTACTGAGGGCCTTGGGTCAGGTCTCTGTTAAGGTGTCTGTTAGAGGGGACGTTTCCTCCTCCCCCAGTGTTACTGATTATTTCTGCAAAATTTCTTTGGATGAGACTGTAAACCAGTGCCTCATGCAAAACATTTTTTTTGTACTTTTTGTTATTCTTTTATTTTGAGGATAATGGAATAAACACTCAAGTGCATTTTTACATCCAGTCCCCGTGTGTATGCAGCTGTGTTAATTCCGTGATCCGTTCCCACCGGCACACAGTGGTCTACTCTTACAAAAAGCGGAACAGGTTTTAACATGTGTGCAAGATGTTCTGTGTGTGTTTGCACACAAGGCCTCAGTTTATAGTCTCATCCAAAGGACTCTAGAGTCAGCACTGATGTTAACTCCAGGAGAAAAATCTCCTAGAACTCGGGTTGGTGGATCACAAGCACAATGTACAACACTCTAACGCGCTAACCACTAGGCTATCCCATCCATCTTGGAAACACATGTATGCTAAAACTCTCTCCACCTTTCATGGAAAGATATGCACAACATGAACATACCCAGCATGCACCTTACAACCTGCAGAGGGATGGGCTCCACCCGATTTAACTTGCCCATGACACACAGCCTGATAACTTTTCTGCAGTGCCCCTTTTTTTTTTTTTTAATATCGAGGACTATGGAATAAGCACTCATGTGCATTTTTTACATCCAGTCCCCATGTGCATGCAGTTTTGTAAATGTCATCTGCTCCCACCCGTGCACAATGGCCTACTCTTATGAAAAGCGGAACAAGATTTAACATGTGTGCAAGATGTTCTGCGTGCGTTCGCACACGGAACCTCGATTTATAGTCTCATCCAAAGGACCTTTGGGGAGAGTAAGAGTCAGCACTGATGTTAACTCGAGGAAAAAAATCCCCTTGACAGGGGGAATCGAACCCGGGTCATCAAATTGTGAGTGCAATGTTCTGGCCACTAGGCTATCCCATCCCCCAGAGTTCAGGGAGTGGTCAGGTCACGTCCTGATGTCACAGTATAATTTTACTGACCACATCAAACGAGTGTACTGCCAATGTCTTATCAATCATGCACTGATTGCCCAGGTATAAAACTATAGATCTCCCCTTGGAAACCAATTTCACAAACCATGATAAATAATATATATATCTATATATCATATATTTAATATTACATCAATATTTATATATAAATTTATATTATTATCTATATAAATATATATAACACACACCCACACACATACATACACATACAAAAAGATTAATACTTGTGTAAATACCTCCCCTCTCCCATTTCAAGTGAAAATGTGTTATGTAGAAATTAACACACACACACACACTCTCTCTCTCTCTCTCTCTCTCTCTCTCTCTCTCTCTCTCTCTCTCTCTCTCTCTCTCTCTCTCTCCACACACACACACACACACACACACACACACACACACACACACACACACACACACACACACAAGAATACGGATGAGACTATAACCCAGGCCCTGTGTGTGAATGCACGCAGAACATCTTGCGCACACGTGAAATCCTGTTCCACTTTTCATAAAACTAAGAGTAGGCCATAGTGTGCCGGTGGGAACAGATGACATTTACAAAACTGCATACACACAGGGACTGGGTGTAAAAAGCACAAGAGTGCCTATCCCATTATCCTTGATATAAAAGAATAAAATAAGCAAACACACACACACACACATACACATACACACACACACACACACACACACACACACACACACACACACACACACAGAGCAAGGACTAGCACAAGCATGCTAAAAAAAAGAAAGTACAGAACATAATAGATATATAATATCTAATACAACCTTTACATTTATTTTCCATTGCATAGCAGTAAAGCAATCTCAACAACTGAACAAATAAGATCAATACAATGTTTCAAGAGCACACACTGACACAACAAAAGGCTTGTCAGTTTCACTATCTTTTTTCACAACACACGATAAAGAAAATAATGTTATTCTTCAACTTTTTGGCTTATCTGATGAGTGAGTGAGTGAGTGAGTGAGTGAGTGAGTGAGTGAGTGAGTGAAAATGAGTGTGTGTGTGTGTGTGTGTGTGTGTGTGTGTGTGTGTGTGTGTGTGTGTGTGTGTGTGTGTGTGTGCGTGTGTGTGTAAGCATGCGCATGCACATATGTGCATCTGTGTGTGTGTGTGTGTGTGTGTGTGTGCGCATCTCTGTGTGTGTGTGTGTGTGTGTGTGTGTGTGTGTGTGTGTGTGTGTGTGTGTGTGTGTGTGTGTGTGTGTGTGTGTGTGTGTGTGTGTGTGTTGTGTGTGTGTGTATGTGTGTGTGTGATGTGGTGTGTGTGTGAAAGTGGTGTGTGTGTGATGTGATGTGATGAATGTCATGTGATGTGTGTGGTGTGGTGTGTATGCATGCATGCGTGCGTGTACGTGTGTGCATGCGTGTGTGTGTGCATATGTCTGTGTCTGCGTGTGTTGGGGGGAAAGGGGACTGAGTGTGCATGTATGTGCGCATGATAATATAATATATATGATAATATATTTTTTGTCATCTGTTTTTACTGGTTCAAATGGCCTACTCTCCTGAACGGGTGTGCAAGATAGTCTGCATGTATTTGCACATGAGACCTCAGTTTAAAGCCTTGTCTGAAGCTGCAGTGAAGGACTTCTAAAAGATCTAAACTCATTTCTGGTCAAGAAGTGTATTTTTCTGCTCCAAATTATCTCTTTAAAAAGTTGCAAAGTGTGGATAGCAAAGCAATTAAAATAGCTCTAGGAGTGCCGATTCATGCCAGTATATTAAAAACTTATACAGAAGCTCATTTACTTCCACTTTCTGAGCAAAGAATGTTATCTGTCTCTAAATATGTCATTCGAAGTCTTGCTATTTCAAATTCTGTTCGCGATGAAATATTTATTAATCAAAAGGATTATCCAAAAAGAGCTAGGAATATCTCTTTTTTGCAGCCAATAAGAAATTATACTGAAGACCTTTTGAAGGAAAATAATATCGATATATCAAACATTCCAGTTTTACCAGTAGTTCCCCAGATTCCACCATGGGAACATCAATATGCAAATTTTGATATTGACTACACAGAAACAAAAAAGGACACTAATCAAAACCTACTCAAAACTGAGGTTCAAAATCATATAAATTGTCAGTATTTAAACCACTTGAAAGTATACACGGACGGATCTGTCTTAGAATCGGGCATGTGCGGGGCTGCATTCGTTATACCCGACTTAAAAGTAAAAAGACCTTTTTGTATTGGAAAAGGTTTTACAATATTCACTTCTGAATTGTTCGCAATTCTTATGGCGCTAAATTATATTTCAAATATTTCTCTTGCAATTTACAATGTCCTTTTTTGTGTTGATTCAAAATCAGTTTTACTGGCTTTAAAACATTGGGACTCTAAACTGAGAAATGATGTTATTTTTGAAATCAAGTTCCTTGTGCATTCTCTTGCTTCTAAAGGTATTGGGATAACATTTTGCTGGGTGCCATCACATTGCGGTCTTTACTGGAATGAATTGGTAGATTCTCTGGCAAAACGCGGTGCTTCAGAATGTACAAGTGACATAATGATTAATAGTATAGGTCTGCGTTTATCTTCATTTGAAATTATTTCAATTCTTGCAAACTCTGTATATTCAAAGTTTTTTAGATTTCACTTAAATTGTTTGTGTTGCCCACGAAATATAGAAATTATAATTCATAAATTACGTCTAAATGCTTGGAAAACTAAATATTCAAAAGATGTTTTCTGTACTTGTTCTGCTATTTTATCAGTCCACCATATACTGTTTGATTGC
Source organism: Stramonita haemastoma (assembly GCA_030674155.1). Taxonomy (NCBI): domain Eukaryota; kingdom Metazoa; phylum Mollusca; class Gastropoda; order Neogastropoda; family Muricidae; genus Stramonita; species Stramonita haemastoma. The sequence continues at coordinate 35,473,720 of CM060328.1, read as the reverse complement.
CCTGTGCTCATTGCCTCGTATAAAAGCAAAGGGATAGATCTAAGGGAAAAATACGGAAATTTCCAAAGTGTTCTGTATGATTCCGAGTCGCATGTCCTAATATCAGTTGCAGCAAGTATTTGCCAGTCACCAGTAGGTCAGTTACTATAAATGAAATTGTATAAACTTATCATCATCCATTATTTTCTTTATCCTTTCACTTTTTCCCCTCATCCCCTTTTCAGTGCATTCTTAACGTGAATGTACCATTGTCTAAATCACCTTGTAGTGAACGGACATTAAACCAATGAGAAGAAGAAGAAGAAAGACACCAGTCAGTGCTCATGTAACTCCAGGAGAGAGATTTAGAGTGGTTGTCTCGGTGGTGGCTCAAACCCAGGCTCAATCTGGTCTGTCAAATCCCAAGCACAATGTTCTTACCACAAGGCAATCATCGCCCCCCCCCCCCCCCCTCCCCCTCCAGTCTGATTAAATCATTTGATCCGACTATATTACAGGTCTGTATAAAAACACTGTTGGGAGACATTCAAATGTAGGCTGCAAACACATTTACATTAAACAAAATTACATACAACAGCACTCTGCCTCTTTTCTACTCTAGTTTAGTTTTCCTCCCAGTGCTGTAACTAACTTGCACTATAATAGAGGTCTTTGTTATCACCATCATGTTTTATAGCTCTGTTCCAGTAGTTGTAGAAGTAGTACAGGTAGGCAGACAATTTTTACAACTTTGTAGTGACAGATGAGGTAGTTTAAAGTTGGTACGCCTATAAAGAATATTGTTGTTTCTTCTTTTCCTCATATTTTTTTTTTAATTATTGCTACCAATTATTCTGTTACTATTATTATTATCATCATCAATATTATTACTGCTGCTGCAGTTGTGGGTGAAATCATCATCAACATCATCATCAGAACCATCATCATCATCATCATGTTATTATCGTTATTTTTATCATTATTATCATTATTATTATTGTTGTTATTATTATCATCATTATTGTTGCTGATGCTGTTGTGGGTGAAATTGTTAAATTTTATTCATTTAAATATAATTTATGTATTTTAACACATTTACAATAATGATAATAACAGCACCTATCATCATTGTTGTTGTTAACAAAAAAAAAGGAAGTACTTTCCGTTTAGTACATCCAATGTTCCAGCCAATCAAAGGGCACCCTGAAAGCTAATTTGAAAAAAAATTAACCCCCCCCCCCCCCCCCCCCCCCCGCCCCCCGCCTGTCTTGCCCTCTCAAAAGTAAGAGGGTCACTTGTGCCCATTACTACACCGCACACAAAAGTATCTCACGAGGGAAGTCGATAGGCCTATCATTGCAACGTCTGCCTAGTTCCTTTGTCATGTTTATGCGGCCTTGCAGCCTAAGCACACTGCGCACAGCGAAAGTCGCCTTTTCCAAGTATTCAACGTTTTGAATCTAGCTTGTAAAATCGCCGCAAAAACTTTGTTGTCAGACATCCTATCTTTAACAGATTCTGGAGTTAAACTAAATAAAGACTCACCGGAGAAACAACAGGTCGAGTTTTGCTGCCTTCTTTCAGATTTGATCAAAACAGGTTAGGCCTAAGCCAACTTAAATGGAACGCCTGCACGCCAGCCGTCTGCTAGGCCTAGGCCTACTTTTCGCCTCCTTCAGTTGTCGTCTGGAACGTTTTGTGGATTGTCGTTACACACGACGTAGGCGCACGAAAATAGTATTATTTGGAAAACAGATTATTACTATACAAGGCTATGTATCAAACGAAAACCCATCACTCTCGATAAGATACCCTTTTGTTTTTGAGAATATATGCACATCTTAATCTTAGTCAGAATACCTTGTAACTTTATGTATTCCAGAAAATTATTCTTCTTGATAATATTATTTTGTTCCTGCCCAGGTTCGCTAGCTTTTGTCAATAAATGAATGAAAACAATCAACAATAATAACAGCAACAACAGCAGAAAAAAAATATAAATATAAAAAAGACAACTTCTTAATGAATGAATGAAACAACAACAGCAAAAAAGACATCTCTTCGCTTTGTTTATTTGGTCGCTTAGTTTTGATGTTTCTGAGTGTATGATTTTTTTTTTAAATCCCAAGTATCCTACGATAATCCAGTGATGTTAATTCATTCGGATCACACCTTCACAGTTACACACAGGCTTGGTCTGTCACACCCAAAGTGTTTAACATTCACAGGGAGTTATTGGAATAGAGGAAACACCCTGCCCCCAACCAGGATAAGCCCTGCACGGCTGCTGGGTCACCTAAAATTAATGGTGTTCAGCAGTGCCTGTTTTGATCCAGCATACAGAGAACACCACCTTCTGAGCCCCCTACCGATGAGAGTATTCTTGGGCACTAAGCCAGGCCGAGTGATAGCCTACATGTACTTTTGCCAGTTATTTGTATTTGTACCACTTTATGTCACAGCAGATTTCTCTGCGTGAAATTCGGGCTGCTCTCCCCGGGGAGAGCGGCTCGCCACAAGTGCAGCGCCTACCCATTTTTTCTTCTTTTTCCTGCATGCAGCTGTATTCGTTTCCCTACTAAAGTGGCTTTTTTCTACAGAATTTTGTCAGGATCAACCCCCTTGTTGCCGTGGGTTCTTTTACGTGCGCTAAATTGGGATGTGTAACACACGGGACCTCGGTTTATCGTCTCATCCGAAAGACTAGCGCCCAGACCACCACTCAGGGTCTAATGGATGGGGGAAAGTTTTGGGCCCAAACGGGGTACGAACCACCGCACACTCCGACCCGGATTTTTTGCTTTCTAGGCAAGGCGCGTTACCACCTAGACCACCGATCACCTGGTCGCTAAAAAGCCCCTCCAGTCACTCTCTTCCGTGAATCTGCAGACTCCAAAGGATTCAACATAAATTCACCGCAGGCAGAAAAGCTGAGGAGGATATAGAATGAACTCACCGTGAGACCGGAGCAACAGGGTCTAAGACAGGTTGTTGTTGTTTTTTTATTGCATGATAATTCACAATGATGAGTATGATAACAATGATGCTATGAAAGTGCACCCTGTTTTGATTAAGGCTATTAAATTTTGACAGGAATGTGCTCAGTGCTTCCTGTCTTAGGTGTATCTCAGCATCAGCCAGGCCCCAGAGATACAGACACCTGCAGAGTTGGTCAAGGTCTTTGAACAACACTCTCAAAACTGCATCTGTAAAGTGGATGATGCTTGATTGTGTGGGCCCAGTCTTCTCAATGAGCTCATACCAACTTACTCTAGTAACTGCTGGAACAGAAGCAAAAAAAAATCCAAACTAACTTTGACTCTTAAAAGGTAAAGGTGTCCCATAATCTAGACGGTCGTAGGGAGCGAGGCATCAGAGACCTCAGCTTCTCTGGGGGTCAGCATATTGAGGGCAGCGCTTTACCTTCCCTGACCCTAAAGAGGGCAGGTACCCATTTACTGCTGGGTGAACTGGGAGGTGGGGGGGGGGGGGGGGGGGGGGGGGGGGGGAGCTGTACTGAAGCCAAGGCGCGCAAACGGTCACCCATCTACTTGGTAACCACACTCGACACTACTTAACTGGGGGAAAGAGAGCGCTCTGACCACTTAGCTATCTCGCCCCCTTAACTTTTTGAATGAAATCCAATAGGCCTACCTTCCAGTATGGAATCCAATGTCCTAACGACTGCACTGTGCCTCAGTGGGGGTGGGGTGCTCTTTCTTTTACATAGCTGACTCTATAAAAATGGGTTCACAAAAAAAGTGACTGAAAGTAATTTTCTACGAGAGTAGACTTTCTGTCACAGTATTGATGATTACTTGTAACAGAAGGCTCCAATCAAAACAATTATATATGCTGAAATTCATGTCACAAAATAATGGAGTTACTGGCTATTTTGTTAATTCATTTCACATTCTTCTACATAATGATCTGTCTTTCTCTCTGTCTCTCTCTGTCACACACACACACACACACACACACACACACACACCACACACACAACACACACACACACACACACACACACACACACCACACACACACACACACACACACACACACACACACTATGCTTGAGTGTGTTTGCACATATACATACATCTCCAGTTTACATTAAATTTAACTAGTCTATAACAGTTCTCTCACCTGCAAACTTGTTGATTTAGCTCTTGAATCGTCAAGTCTCTTCTTCAAGCCCCCCCCCCCCTCTCCATAAAAAAACCCATTATTTTATATTGAGGATAATGGAATAAGCACTCCTGAGTTTTGTTTTGTTTTTACATCCAGTCCTGGTGTGCATGAAGTTTTATAAATCTTGTCATCTGTTTCCACCGGCACACAATGGCCTACTCTTACGAAAAGCGGAACAGGATTTAACGTGTGCGCAAGATGTCCTGCGTGCGTTCGTACACGGGCCTCGGTTTATAGTCTCATCCGAAGGACTTTTGGGGAGAGTGGAGTCAGCACTGTTAACTCCAGGGAAAAAATCCCCTCGAACGGGAATCAAACCCGGGTCGTCAATGTGCGAGCGCAATATTCTGACCACTAAGCTATCCCACTCCCCTTCAGGCAGTGAGTTACCTGGTAGCAGAGCATTGAACTGATGGTCCCTGAAGGTGCTAGTTTGAGGTTCACTGAAATGTTCATTTCGTATGCTTTATCCCCTGCAGTTAACATTGGTACCGACTCTAACTCCCTTAAAGTCTTTCAGATGAGACCATAAATCAATGTCTTGTGTAGGAACACACCACACACACACACACACACACACCACACACACACACACACACACACACACACATAATATATATATATATATATATATATAAATATATATATATATATATATATATATATATATATATATATATATA
>CM060328.1:35458867-35463867 GCA_030674155.1 Stramonita haemastoma | reverse complement strand
AGATTCCTGCTGGAGAAAATGGATGAGGTTGTTTCCCCTGTCTGCAGCACATATGACCAGTCTGCCCTCGACGGTCAGCACGGCCACAGAGTGGACTCTCCTAAAGCCCGTGTAGTCTGGACACACCCTGACCCACCTCATGTTCCTCTCCCCTAAATGTAGCCATGAAATGTCTTTGAAGAAGCTGATCACGATGTCTGAAGGGGTTGCTGCCATGCTCTTGTAATTACGTTTCCCAGTGAAGGTGAAGCTGTCCTGACCCTTGGTGAGTAACATGACGTTTGGTCGACCGGACAGCAGCAGAAGGACGTCACTGCTACTGTACGCGGTCAGGTGTGTGGGGCAGTTGCCCAGCTGGGTGGTCTGACAGACCACACCCCACTCATCCAGCAGATCCAGGATTTTCTGACCACGGTACGACATCCACACTTTGCCGTCAGGGCGTGGAGCCATGGCAACAGGCTTCAGTCCACGGTTATACAACAGCAAAGGAGAAGACTCCGGGGCTACAGTGATGGACACCCACCTTGTCTCACTCTCGTCCGATGGGTGTGTGGACAGCATTTCTCTGTATCTCGACAGAATCTGCCGATTCCACTTTACCATCTGTTCATCTGCGACAAAGCATCTCTCATCCCACGTCAGAGTTTCGTTGCTTTGGGATTTCTTTTCCTTTTTTTTCTTTTTGGAGGGCTTCTGTCTATCAGCGGCTTCCGGAGCAGTGGCTTTCTTTTTCTGTTTTTTCTGTTTTGAAGGCTTCTGTCCATGAGTGGCTTCAGGAGCAGGGATTGCACTGGTGCTCTGCCCTGACACAGCTGCACGAGAAGCTCCTGGTGTGTGTGGTGAACTGGGAGACGGTGTCCCCCCCTTGGCTGACAGAGACCGACCAGGAGTCGCTGCTCTCCTCCCAGACTGCGGGTGTGCCTGTGCCTGTGCCTGTGGCGGCTTTCTGAACATGGATTTGGGAATATCTGCCGGTGCCAGGTTGATACCATGGAGTGTCCCAAAATTACGGTCCCCTAAGTGCTCCTGGAGGGACGCTGGCTGGTCAGACTGCTGGTTCAAATCCTGGGAGAGCGCCACAGTTCCCATCATGCCTTGCAGATCTTCAAAGGCCACATCAGGTACCACAGCTTCTATCGTCTTTCTCTCCACCTGTTCAACCAACCACAGTGATGCTTAGATTGATATTTAGGGGGGAGAAAAAAAAAAGCTTGCAGAAATAATGTCTGGACAAAATTAGAGAAATGGGTCTTTTTTTCTCGGAAAAATCTGAGAGGCAAAAGAAAAAGGCAAAATGTAATTGTTACCACTACTACTATAACTATTACTAATAATAATGACATTAATGACAATGATAATGATGGTGATATCATTATCATCATAAATAGTATCTGCAAAATGCTCATTGACTCTGGGAAAAAACATAGCATCTGTATCATCAAAGTCTGTGCATTCAAATCACTCATTGCTCAGAACAATTCACACTGCATAGTATGAACAGGTTTGAGTTTAAACACACACACACAGAGATACACACACAGACGCACACACAGACACAGACACACACACACACACAACACAACACCAACACACACAACACACACACACACACACACACAACACACACACACACACACACCACACACACACACACACCAAAAGAGACAGAGACACACAATAGAGAAGTGGGGGTTAAAAGCGAAAAGTGATGTTGGACCTGTGTAAAAGCAGGGGGAAGATCCCACCTTGACTGGTTATCTAACATGATAATACTAATAACGCGTCATTTGTATTGTGTTTTACATTGAAAAATTAACAGCGCTCAAACTCCATTACATAGGTATAAGAATAAAAACTATAGCATTTAGAACTGATATTACATTCATTGTCTTACGATACTCCTTCCATCACACAGCATTCATTCACCACAAGCAAAAGGCACAATATTACAGTTCTGATCGGACTTCATCATCAATGACTCGTTAAACACTGGCATCCCCGCCCAACACTCACTACATCACCACTCACACATGCCAAACACATGGCACTAAGAACACCCTTTCTTATTATAAAACCCACTCTCATTTCTGAAAAGAATTTTAAAAATCTAAACAAATTTAAAGTATTCAAAGATTTAAAGTATTATATCCCTAAAAGTTGAAATGCAGCAACCTTAATGGTGGGTAAACAGTTGCACATGCAAGATCTGACCGTTGGTGAACCTCAGAGCTCTAACCAAGTAACGAAACCATTTTCCTGCTATAAATGTATTGATAGTTATAAAATGAAAAAAATAGCCCTGTGACTCTTTTTCTTTCAAAGTTTCTGAACAAATAGCATACATAATGTGGGTTGGTCAGCGGAATTTTGTTTTCAAAACACAATCTAGTGCAGAAATTCTTGGCAAACAACTTTAGAGCTCTTTTTGTCCTGCAGACCTGAAAGTCCACCTTAAGCCAACCAGAATGACGACCACACAGACAGTCAAGCACTGCCATCCCACACCCCGCCCCTCTACCATACCCCCCATACCTGTGTCTCAGGCTTCTGCTGTTTCAGCTTAGTCCAGGCCTGCTGCAGCTGAGTCACTGTTTCCACAGTAAGAGGATGCTGACCTGGCTCTGTGTCTGCCTCCTTCCCTCTGTCTGCCTCCTTCCCTCTGTCTGCCTCCTTCCCTCTGTCTGCCTCCTGCAGCTTCTCACACACTTGGTTCTGCAGGTCTGCCAGTCTGGCTTCATAGTTCTTCTCCTGACACATCACCACGCCACACAACACCATGAAACTCATCATGTCAGTGCAACACACGAACACAATGATGACATAGGATAAGAGTACACTTCTCCCATAAATGCTTGAGGAGTCATCGGGGCAGCACACTGAATGATCCAGGCTGCCTGTTGTGGGCAAGTTGAACCAGGCGGAGCCCATCCCTCTCTAGCTAGCAGGGTGCATGCTGAGAAATGTCTGTGTCATCCATACCGTTGGTCATAACTGGCCTTGTCTTTTACAAGATTTTTAACTTCTGTCAGTTGTGCATGCATTCACAGATGGGGCCTAGAATTTAAAGCCTCACACTTGCTGCTCTAAAAGAGGTGTGATAAGCAATGTTAACTCCAGAGAGAAAAAATCCTTCACGTGTACATAGACCCAATCAATCAATTAATCTTGTTGTTTATAGCCCCGCTTACAACAGAGGCCATATCAGGGCACTCGCCTCATAACTTTTCTAAATGTCAGATTAAATCTGTGTAATTACACAGATTAAAACAGGGTTTAAAGCCAACTCTACTGTCATTCCAACACAGGCTTGCAAAGACTGGAAGCTAGATGCCATGAGGTCAAGAGTGTGATGCTTTAACCACAAGGCCATTCTGTTCCCTTTGAATGAATACATTAAATCAAAGGGAATACAACTTTCATCCGATTACAAAAACAGATTCTTCTGAAGTCAGAGTATGGCTACCTATATGGAAAAGTTTGAAAACACTCAACAGACATACACACAAACCTCTCATCCAGTGCAGTGTGTACTTTCACAATGATAAGTGAGACACAATGCGTATTCTGGGTGACCCCCAGGGTGACAAAACAACAACAAAGCGTTTACAAAAAGACAGAAAAGGGTAAATGGTTTATGAACTACCTCTGTCTTAGCCACCAGGAACTGCTCCAGCTGCTGCTGATACAGAGATTTGAGGACGTCCATCTGGCGACTGTAGTGCAGATCTGTCAGATGGCGCAGAGGGATCCTCTGATCCTCCAGCTTCTTCTTCACCTGTTCCCACACCCACAAAATCACAGTCTTTCATGCAGTCACAAATAACTTCATCAACTTTTTTTAAAAATCAGATTCCCATACAATTTCTGTTTAACACTTGTTTTGGGAATTGCCTATACTACTTACTAGTAATATCTTTATTACATGCTGAATACTGGGAGAATTTTTTTAGTTTTTCTTAAACTTTGAGTGATGCTAAGAAGACTTTCACAACCAGCCTCAAGACAGTACATCAATTTTTTTCCTAGGACCTCCTTCCATCATTACACCTCACATCTGTTCCTACTTTCCATCAGCCTCCTCCATCTCCACCACCTTGCCTTAGTGCATTGCTGTGTGTGTGTGTGTGTGTGTGTGTGTGTGTGTTGTGTGTGTGTGTGTGTGTGTGTGTGTGTGTGTGTGTGTGTGTGTGTGCTGGCGTGCGTGGTGGTGTGCATGTGTGTATGAGCACACACACATGCATGAAAGAGAGTGAGATTGAGATAGAGATAGAGACAGAGACACAGACAGAGAGAGAGAGAGAGAAGACAGAGAGAGAGAGAGAGAGAGAGAGAGAGAGAGAGAGAGAGAGAGAGAGAGAGAGAGAGAGAGAGAGAGAGAGAGAGAGAGAGAGAGAGAGAAGACACATCAAGATCCTACCATCATCACTCTTTTCTAATTTAAAACGTACAGCACTTGATTCCCAACTTTACTACCTCACTGTGGTTTGTCTGAAGCGCGTTGACACAGGAATCAGCCAGCTGCTTTCCGTTGCTGCACAGCATGGTTCAAAGCTCCACAGATCTCCTGCCTCAGCTCTTCCAGTTGCTGCTGCAGCATCAACCCTTCTTTTAAAGTAGCAGGAAAGTATACCTTGGGCAAATCTTTCTCTGTGCACGTTACATCCGCTTGTGTGTCAGTGTCAGGCAAATCAGTCGTGGCCACAATGTTGCCCCCATCTTTTGAGGACATGATGAAGGGATTTCAACCTCCAGGACGACACGGGGGAGGTTCCTTTCCTTGACAATGTGGACTTTGGTTTACTGATTGTTTGTTATTGACAGGGTTTGGTTTCAACCTGAAAAAGAAATTCATAAATCAAAAAAAGATCATTAATCATTTTATATACTTTATAAATCTGGCTGTGTCTCTTAACTGTGAAAAGGGAGCAACTGCAGAATGTTATTATTTAGACTGTACAAATTTGTGTTATAACCCCAATACTAATACACACACATGC
>CM060328.1:35451367-35456367 GCA_030674155.1 Stramonita haemastoma | reverse complement strand
TTTACATTTTTCGTCTATCTATTGAGACTTCAACAGACAGAACATTAATAGAATGAGTAGGATAAATCGCATTTAATATTCCGTCTAACACTGACATGTATCTTGATTGAGTTCAGGAAGTTTCAAGGGGGAGGAGAGGAAGGGGGGGGGGGGATTTTTCCTATCGACAAAAACTAGTTTTGAGAAGTTAATCGCAGAGTGAATTTGCTAATCAAATCCCCGCTCAAACTGATGTGAACAATGAAAGCAAAACATCGATCAGCATAAATTTACTTACTGGCTGTAGGCCTAGAGTCGAAAGTCCGGGTTGATCGGAAGCATGGCACAACCGGAAGTACGATGGGCCTTGACATGCACTTGGCTAGCCTACACTTATACACTCAGCAGCTGCGTTACATTAGTGGGTGTTTCAAGAGTGAGTTTCATCTCACCTTGTTGCTTCATCAATTTCAACATTTTTGGGGTGGCCCGAGGTGCTGAGGTGGGAGAGCTTGCGGGAGCGTGGGACCTCCGACTTTCTGGCTCGCGGCTGCAAGTCCTGATATCAGCTTCTGATGGAAAGGACTATAATCTGACTGAAAGAAAAGAAAGAAAAAAGTTACATTAGGCTAGGCCTATAGGTTACTTTAAACCAGGCCTACGCCAAGAAACAAGTCTTGTGTTTTCGGTCACGGTTAGCTAAGAACACACAGAAATCGCACAATTAGAAAATAGTTAATGAAAGAATCATAATTTCACAAATCTGGATATTGTATAAGAGCAAACAAGTAAAAATGCAAAACCCAAGTGATTGGCAGATAGGCCCGATAGCCAGATCTAAGTGGTCTGAGCGCTCGCTTTCCCCAAGTCAAGTTGAGCAGCGTCGAGCGCGGTTACAAGTTGGATGGGTGACCGTTAGCGCGCCTTGACTTCAGTATTGTCACCCAGTCCACCCAGCTGTAAGTGGGTACCTACCCTCTTTAGGGTCAGGGAAAGTAAAGCAGCGAGGGAGAGGAGATGGGCGCCGCTCTCAATATGCTGGCCCCCAGAGAAGTTAAGGTCTCTGATGCCTCGCTCCCCTACGACCACCTAGGTTGTGGGACGCCTTTACCTTTTTACCTTTACCATCATGATTATCATTATCAACACATAGTAATGATAATAATGTTGATGATTATAATGGTGGTGGTGGTGATGAGGATGGGGATGATGATGGTAGTGTTGTTGATGAAATGATAATGATGGTGGTGGCAGTGGTGATGGCAATGATGATTGACTGGCAGTCTTGAGCTAACACCACATCTGAAAAAGCGAGAAGTCACAAGTTCGATCCTCGTCTGAACCCCAACTTCGTCTCCATCCACTAGACCATAAGTAGTAATCTGGGTAGGCCTACTGGTCTTTTAGATGAGATGATAAACCGGATCCTGCCTGAAGCATGTATGTAGAACTGTCCATCTGTATTATTCGAGAATTGTATCTTGCACATTTCTGTAGAAAAAGAAAGCCGTTCTTGTTGGGCAACAACTCCATATGCAGGCAGGAGAGTCTTTGAAATGGTGGCTATGCTTGAAATGCAACGTGCTCTTGCTGAGGAGACCAGTTCAGATTTCACACAGAGAAGTTTGTCGTGACTGAAAAGGGTATACAATGCAAAACAATACAACGCAATAACAGTTCTAATAATGATACCATAAATACCGCGTATGCTAAGAAAGGGCTTTTACACGTCACACCTACAAACACTTCAAGAAATGGAGTCCAATGTAGATTCAAAAGGAATAATTTCAAGTCAAAATACAGAGGACGGTATGAGTGAAAGAGGAATCACAGAAAGAAAGAAAGAACAGAAAGAAAAGTTAGAAACAGACAGTGAGAACAGTGGGAAATGCTGACTGTGACATACTTATAATGATTACACTGAAAGAGCCCATAATATCCTTGTGGGGTGAAAATGTTGACTGCAGCATACAAAATCCCATAGTAATAATTGCATTCTATAACTTTGAAGTAGGCATCCCTCAGTCTCGGAAGGCTATGGCTCTAGAGCCAAAGCCTAGGTAAGTAGGCCTACGTATGGAGGGCAAGCTGTTACCCATGCACGGCGATGGAATGGTCCATTGGAAAGGCAATCGCTGATACGCATGGTTCCAGTGCTGTCGCAGGAGCCGCCAGAATGTTGCCATATAGGCCTACAGCCCCGAACCGCTCTGGGGACTCCAGCTCCCTGATTTTTCCTCAAGGATGGTGTCTAAACAGGACATCTGTGTGAATTCTGATTTTCTATTCTGTTGTCATCGGCTCCTACCCATACACAATGGCCCCCTCTTCCGAAAGGTGGACATATGCCCGCGCATACCCCCCCCCCCCCTCCCCCAAGAAGAAGGCACATTAATTTTGAAAAGGTGACAAAGGGCCGGTTTGAGTCCCGTCCTACCCCGACTTTTGCACACTAACAGAGCCCACGGTACCAAGAGAGTGCTCTGCTGTATGCATTCACATTTTACTAGCATCTTCTATATGCATGGCGCTGGTCCTGTGGCGACACCACAGCCCCGATGATGGCATCCTCGCTTGAATACAGCAAGTAACTTTGTGGGAGCGAAAGCTTGTATAGTATACGTAATAATACTAGTAGTACACATAATAATAATGATAATATACAGTATGATGCTCCACAGCAAAGTGCAGGGCCGCTTCGACAGGCAATCACACAAAAAAACGTAGGCCTACACACAATCAAGGGCCTGCACATACATAGTATAAAGTCATTTCGAGATGTAACAATAAAGGGCCAGTTTGTGCCCCGTCCTACCCGACTTTTCTACAGTAACAGAGCCCATGGCACCAAGAGAGTGCTCTACTGTATGCATACACATGTTACTAGCATCGTCGATGTGCGTGGCACCGGTCTTGTGGTGACACCACAGTCTCCAGGAGAGCAGCCTGGCTTGAATGTAGAAAGGTTATCAGAATGAAACCTGGTACAGCGTAGGCAATGATACGTAGTTAAACATATATAGATAATGATAATATACAATATGATGCACCACAGCAAAGTGCAAGGCCGCTGCCACATGCACACACACAAAACCAGCACGTGCATGCATGCACGCCCATACACACCTCCCAGCAACAAGGCGCATTTCCGAGAAGATGTGACAAAGTGCCGGTGTGAGTTCCCCCTAACCCGACTTTTGCGCAGTAGGGGGCCTTAGGACTGTACTCGCACATAAGGCTATAAAGTCTGTAGGCCTAATATATAAGGCTAAAGGTTTTGCTTGCACATAAGGCTACAAAGCTGGTGACATGGCTACTATGCAAATTTCTTCACAGATAATTTGTAATTTGTTTTTTAATCTCTTTTTTATTCTGTTATTTCAAGGGTAATGGAGTAAAACTCGTGTGCTTCTTTTAAATTATTTTTTTTATACATCCAGTTCCCGTGAGCATATGGTTTGGTACACTTTGTCATTAGATAATTATGGTCTAATATGCGCTTAATCTTCCCCATTATTTATTGTGACACTCAAGATAAATGACAATGTAAAAAAAAGAAAAAAAATCTAAATCTGGGTAATTTTTTATATTTTTTTTTATCCTGAATAAGGGTACTCAGTTTTCTTATCTATAGGAACGATGATCTCTTGTGTCACAGAAAACCCATCTCTCTCATTGTGTGATGTCTGTATTCAAAACTAAAATTTAATCAGTAGCAAAGACACCTTTTAAATTTAATTTGCAACATTATTTTTAGCATTAGGTGTATTACTGGATGGGAGTTTTGTGTCTTTTTTTTTTTTTTATAGAGAAAAAGTTATTCTTTATGTTAGTCACTTTGTTGCAAAATGTGATAAAAAAAATTACAGATAGTGCGACAGCCTGTCTTATAAACGCTAGGCCTAACAGTGTCTGTAGTGTTTCTTTGTTTAACATTTATATAAACATAGCTACAAGCCTGGATAGAAGCATCAGTTTGTTAAACCTTGGACATAAGTATCTCCTCGACACAGCTGGTGCCTAGATCTATTTCTCCTTGCCTTGAAAACAAGTTAACCTGGTTCATTTTTCTTAAAATTACGCTTAAATTGAGGAACCAAGCAACTTACTTTATTGTTCATCGGTTTTTCAGGCCACTACAATGGGCAGTCCTCTAGGCCTTGGGTAGGCTACTCATACTGTATTTACTATGCTTTAAGTAAAGTCGAGTTTTGCTTTGTATGAAGTACTAGTTATTTTCTTGCTCATATTATGTGAAAAAATATGCCTAACTTTTCGTAAGTCCTTTGGGTAAGACTTGAATTATAAACTGACGTCCCTGCTAACGCAAGCAGAACATATTTGCCCACACGTTCACCTTTTTCGCCTTTTGGAAGAGTAAACCATTTCTGCCAGTGGAAACATGACAAAATCACAAAGTTGCATGCATATCGGCACTGGATGTAAAAAAAAAACAAGAACAAAAACCGCATAATTTTTTTTTATGAGTGCTTATTCAAGTATCATCCAAACAAAAGAATAAAGAAAAATGAAATGAGAAATAAAATCTAGATCTATTCTATTATTGCAGCCCTGGCATATTATTTCAATTCTTAATTTACTCTGTTCTAAGGTTCACACACCACACACACACACACACACACACACACACACACACACACACACACACACACACACACACACACACACACACACACACTTAACTAATAATTAATAATAATAAAAACTAACAGCCTAGGCCAAGTTAAGCTATACCTAATGCATCGTCTGCTAAACAGACCCGGATGTAGAGGCTAACTGACATGCGCAAATATCATGTGACATTCATTTATTACCGGATCAACGTAAGTTTGCAGACAACATTTTTATCTTTATTCTTGGACTTGATTGTATCGTTTGCGTTCATTCAAGGAATCATGTGGGAAACATTGTTTACATGTTTTATATGATTTACGTAAACGAGTTATTGGGACTAAGTGGAATAATAAGGCTAGGCCTAGATCCAGTGATTTGAGAGTGCA
>CM060328.1:35441367-35446367 GCA_030674155.1 Stramonita haemastoma | reverse complement strand
AAGGGCGGGGACTGGATGTAAAAAAAGCACACGAGTGCTTATCTATTATCCTCGAATAAAAATTTTTGCCTTGCCTTGCCTTGCCTTGCCTTGTCTCTCTCTGTCTCTCTCTCTGTCTCTCTCTGTGTCTCTTTCTGTCTCTGTCTCTCTGTCTCTGTCTCTGTCTCTGTCTCTGTCTCTCTCTCTCTCTCTCTCTCTCTCTCTCTCTCTCTCTCTCTCTCTCTCTCTCTCTCTCTCTTGTATATATATATATATACACAAATATCGTTTATTATATATATATATATATATATATATATATATATTCTCTTATATATATATATACACAAACATCTTATATATATATATATATATATATATATATATATATATATATTATATTATATATATATATATATAAAATATTATATATATATATATATACACATCTATATATGATAGATCTATCACATCTATATATGCCTACTTATGACACTTTTAAATCCAACCTCAAGACACACTTATTCCAAACCTAAGTTTTCTCCTTCCGCTTCCATCTCTTACCTGTCCCTGCCTTCAACATCCACCTGCCAAAGTGCATAACGTTTGTAGGTGTGTGTGCGCGTGAGCGTGCTGCGTGCGTGCGTGTGTGTGTGTACATTCGAATTAATTTGTTAAAATTGTAAATTGCTGTTGATTGTGTGTTGTCTTGGTCGAATGCAAGCGCTTTGATTTGTTTTTACAAGATATAGCGCTATACAAATTCCATGTATTATTATTATTATTATTATTATTATTATTATTATTATTATTATTATTATTATTATTATTATTAATATACATATAGTGTGTGTGTGTGTGTGTGCGCGCGCGCTCGTGTGCTCTGTATGTGTGTGTGTGCGTGTGCGCGTGCGTGCGTGCATGTGTGTGGGTGCGGCTTGTGTGGTGTGTGTGTGTGTGTGTGTGTGTGTGTGTGTGTGTGTGTGTGTGTGTGGTGCACGCGCGTGCGCAGGCACGCGTCTCTCTCTCTCTCTCTCTCTCTCTCTCTCTCTCTCTCTCTCTCTCTCTCTCTCTCTCTCTCTCTCTCTCTCTCTGTCTGTCTCTCTGTCTTTGTCTTTCTCCCCTTCTCCCTCTCCCTAACCCTTCTCCCTCCCCCTATCTCTCCATTATACTTTTACTTAATTTCCTAGGAGATCTACACAAGCTTTGTTGTTAACTCCTCCTTGGTGTTTTTTTTTTTTTTTTTTTTTTTTTTTTTTTTTTACTTGTGTCGGCCACAGCCTCTGTATGTATCCATTACTTCTTTAGACTGATTTATGTATACATCTTTCCTCTTTTTTACCCACCTACCTATGATCCCAAAAGGTCCCAAGAAGCCCACTTGAAGGACGGAGAGCTGAGATTTGGAATGGACGAATCTGAAGATAAAGTCATTGAACGAAACCCAGACTTGGAAGAGGGCAAGGCCCTGAAGCCTGAATTTGGGTCACCTCCTGCTTACTACATGGGACTGCCTCTAGAAGAGATCGACAAGGGTGTCACTGACAAGGTACACACCAGTGCTGTGTTATGTGTGGCTGTTTGGGTAGATCTGGGAATCCCTTTTCCACCCCTTCTCTGTCTGTTATTTTTGTCAGTTTGTCTATCTGTAACAATAATTATGATTCTCTCTCTCTCTCTCTCTCTCTCTCTCTCTCTCTCTCTCTCTCTCTCTTCTCTTTCTCTGTATCTTATCTATCTATCTATACTCTATCTATCTATGTATCTCTCTCTCTCTATCATATTTATGTATGTATCCTCTAGTCTGTCGACCGTGGGGGCACCTCTTCCCCCCTCCCCCCCCCCCACCCCGAGACTTGACATCCAGTTCGCTCCATTCCTCTCTCTGTTATGCCTTTCTCAAAATTTTGTTGATGTCTAGGCCTGTCCATTCGCTGATGTTGTCCTCCCATCTCTTCTTTGGTATGCCGCTTTTTCTTCCTCCTTGGACAGTGCCTTGCAGTTTTCTTTTTGCAAGTCCTTTTGATCTTGTAACACCCCCATACCATTTAAGTTTACGCTTCTTTTCGATTGTAAGAAGGTTTTCGTAGGGCCCAATGGTTTGCTGGTTTCTGTTATGCACATCTTCGTTGCTTATGTGGTCGGTCTTTGTAAGATATGCCAAGGAGTCTCTGGAAGCATCTCATCTCTACTGCCTGCACTCTTCTATCCAAATCTGTAGCCAGGGTCCACGATTCTCAGGCACACAGGAATATGGATATGACAAGGGAGTGCATAAGTCTGATCTTGCAGTTGAGTGAGATATATTTATCTCTCCAGATGGTGTTCAGTTTTGACAGTGCTGTTATTGTCTGTGCAATCCTGCATACTACTTCTGGCTTCGACCCCTGGTCTAATACAATGGTTCCCTAGTACTTGAGGCTTTGAACTGTTTCCAGCTTCTTGTCTTTGACCCTGATGTCAGTGCTGATTCCCTTGGCGTTATTGGTCATCAGTTTGGTCTTCTCTGCACTGATTATCATGCCATATGTTTTAGAGGCCTTATTCATGTGTTCTGTTAGGCTGATCCTGCTAGTCCGTCAATGTCATCTGCGAAACAGAGGTTTGTGATCGTTCTGCCGCCAATGCTGAATGATCATTCATAAAATTTCAGTGCATCAGCCATGATTCTCTCAAGGAAGATGTTGAAAAGAGTGGGTGAGAGTAGACAGCCCTATCTTACTCCAACTGTTGTTCAAAACCACTCTCCAATGTTGCTGTTGTAGTACACTGCACTGGTGGCCTTGTTGTACAGCTCTTTGATGACTCTGATCAGGTTTGCATTGATGCTGTACAAATTCATGGTTGCCCACAAAGCTGCATGCCACACCCTGTCGAATGCCTTTTTAAAATCAATAAATACGTGGTAGAGGTCTAGTTGGTGTTTAAGGTACCGCTCACAGAGTAATCTGAGGTTGAATATCGATTCTGTTGTGCTACGTCCCCGCTCTGAAACCTGCTTGTTCCTCAGCAATGATGGTCTCGGCTTGTGGCTTCAGTCTGTTCAATGTAATCTTCAACATGACCTTGCTTGGGTGACACATGAAGATGATTGTGCGGTAATTCTGGCACTGTAGTAGATTTCCTTTGATATATAGATATAGATAGATAGATTAGATAGATAGATAGATAGATAGATAGATAGATAGATAGATAGATGGATGTCTAAAAATATCTCTATGTGTGTGTGTGTGTGTGTGTGTGTGTGTGTGTGTGTGTGTGGTGTGTGCGTGTGTGCGTGTGTGTGTCCCTCTCTTTTTTTCTAGTGTTTATTTGCCTTGTTCCCCCCCCCCCCTCGCTCTCTGTGTGTGGGTCACGTGGTGTGAAGCGAAGGAACAGGGCGTGTTTGTGCAAAGCTTCAATAAAAATCGTTGTTAACTCGACAAAATACCAGCAACTGGACTTCCAGCAACCATAGATAGAACCTTAAACACCCTGCTAGCCAAACAAGTTAGTGTCCTCTTGGAAGATAGCCGGTATGGGCCACTACACTGAGGCTACAACTAAAACCTGTAAGCAGCCTGGTCAACAAACGTGATACGATGTGACCAGGATTTTTTAAATTTCGTTCCTTAACAAGAGCTCTGAGGTTCACCAATGGTGAGGTTTTGCATATGCCGCTGTTTTTGCCCACCATGAAGGTAGTCACTTTCCGACTTTGGGGATGTATGCTGGATATTTTCGCGTTTTCGTAACCCACCGAACGCTGACATGAATTATGGGATCTTTAACATGCGTATTTGATCTTCTGCATGTATATATAGAGAATCAAGGCACAGGCAGGTCTGCACTTGAAGGTGACCTGGGAAATCATTGAAAGGAACCACCGTTAATTCATTAGACGCTGCAAAGATTCGAACCCTCGACTTCATGGACTCATTGGATTGAAGTCGAACAGTCTTTTACCACTCAGCTATAGTGTCTGTGGTGACCATGTAATGAAGCAGACAACAGAAGCAACAAAAAGAGACTCAAAAGGAAATTGAAGGAATCAACACGTCGGGTTTTTTTTTTTTTTTTTTTTTTTTTTTTTACTGTTACAAGAATCAGCAGTGTTCAACAGATCTTTTGAAGTTCACAATAACGCACAGCGCAGGGGAGAGCTAGAGGGAAGAGAAACCAGATGCGACGCAGGAAAACCCGGATCTTTGTGCCACTGAAAGCAGCACCACTTTGTCTCTCCAGCCTCCTGAAGTGGACAGTACAGTGAGGAGACCTTTGAAAGTGGATTTTGATGCTGGTGCTGTAAAGCAGTGTACTGATTTACTGACACACATATTTGTGTTTAGAGGAACAACAGACACACATGGAAATCAAAATACTCTGAAAAGTCACTGTCTTCAGTTCTGAAAGTACAGATGTATTCATAAGCCAGTTTCACGACATTGTTTTAGAGTACATATGGAACAAAAAAGACTGATGAATGCACATATTGGTTACATCAAGCTACGAATTAAGCTATGTGAAGAACGTGTCAAATTCCCAGCCTTTAGAAGGGAAACACACTGCAGTGGTACAACACATGAAGATCCAGCACACGTGTAGGCCCTGGAATAAGACCTGCAAAATGCCTATTTAAAACACGGAACAATTCATACTGTCTGTGTGTCAGAGCAATGATGACATCAACCCGTTTAAAATCATTTCAAGCCGTGGATTTTTTTTTTCTTCAACAGTGACATTACTTTGGAAGCCATGACTTTCAAACAAACATAGACTGGTTCAAGTCTCCAGACCTAAGCCTTTGAGGCCGACTTTATTTCTTTTGCAAACAGCTGCAACCTTTTGCAGCAAGAGCATTGATTAAAATACTTAATGCCTGCGAATTATCCACAGTTTTAAAGAAATTTAAGGTCAATAACGGGTCTCCCTTAAGAACACAAAGAGCATTATTATCAAACCTACTACCCCTTGAATCATTATCATCATCATCATTATCATCCTTTACACCCAGTGGTGTGTAGGGCAGCAACAAAGACTTT
>CM060328.1:35426367-35436367 GCA_030674155.1 Stramonita haemastoma | reverse complement strand
ACCAATGGTTTGCTGGATTCTGTTATGCACGTCTTCGTTGCTTATGTGGTCTCTGTAGGAGACACCAAGGAGTCTCTGGAATTATCTCATCTCTACTGCCTGTACTCTTCTCTCCAAATCTACAGTCAGGGTCCACGATTCACAGGCATTAGGGAATATGGATATGACAAGGTAGTGCATAAGTCTGATCTTGCAGTTGAGTGAAATTTTTTCCCTCACCAGATGGTGTTCAGTTTTGACAGTGTTGTTATTGTCTGTGCAATCCTGCATACTACCTCTGGCTTGGACCCTTTGTCTGATACAATGGCTTCCAAGTACTTGAAACGTTAAACCGTTTCCAGCTTCTTGTCTTTGACCCTGATGTCAGTGCTGATGCCTTTGGCGTTATTGGTCATCGGTTTGGTCTTCTCTGCATTGATTACCCTGCCGTATGTTTTAGAGGCCTTGTTAATGTGTTCTAGTAGGCTGGTGAGCTCTTTTTCTAATCCTGCTAGTCAATGTCATCTGCAAAACGGAGGTTTGTGATCGTTCTGCCACCAACGCTGAATGATCCTTTATAATGTTCCAGTGCACCAGCCATGATTTTCTCAAGGAAGATGTTGAAAAGAGTGGGTGAGAGTAGACAGCCCTGCCTTACTCCAACTGTAGTTCGAAACCACTCTCCAACGTTGTTGTTGTTGTACACTGCACTGGTGACCTTGTTGTGGAGCTCTTTGATAACTCTGATCAGGTTTGCATTGATGCTGTACAAATTTATGGTTGCCCACAAGCTGCATGCCACACCCTGTCAAATGCCTTCTTAACATCAATAAATATGTGGTAGAGGTCTAGTTGGTGTTGAAGGCACTGCTCACCGAGTATTCTGTGCATGTGATTGGATATCTGTTCAGTTGTGCTACGCCTTGCGCTGCAACCTGCTTGTTCCTCAGCAATGATGGTCTTGGCTTGTGGCTTCAGTCTGTTCAATATAACCTTCAACATGACCTTGCTTGGGTGGCATATGAGGCTGATTGTGCAGTAATTCTGGCACTGCTGAAGATTTCCTTTCTTGAGGAAGGTGATGATGAGTGACTGTGTCCCTGGTGTTGGCCATTTTCCTGTCTACCAGATCTTGCTGCAGATTTTTAGTACAGTGTTGATCATGGCTTCCTCTCCAGCTTGAACCAACTCAGCTGGAATGTTGTTAGCCCCTGCTGATTTCCCCCTTTTCAGCAATTTTACTGGTGTTTCCACTTCTCCGCGGATGATAGTGTGGATGTCTGTATCTGTGCTTGTGGGGGCATTGAGGTCTTCTGGATCTCCTGTGGTTTTGTACTTATACATGTCGGAGCAGTATTCTGTCCATCTGTTCAGAATATCCTGGTCATCAGTTAGGCACTTCCCATTTTTGTCTTAGATTGTTGAGCTTCTTCCATGTTTTGTGCCAGTCAGGTCTTTCACTATTTGATATGCTTTCTTGCTGTTGTTTTTCTTGATGTTTTCTTCAATGTCCTGGCACTGTTCACCAATCAATTTCTGCTTTGCTTCTGTCATGGACTTCCTGATTCTTTTGTTACTGTTCTGCTCTTTCTTCTGTTTCATTTTTCTTTTTCTTCTACACTCTACGTTTGTCACATAGTTGTAGAATGTTAGGTGTGACCCAAGGGTTTTTGATTGGTCAATGTTTGCTAAGAAGTTGGCTTGCTGTTTCAGTCACTGCTGTGTTGAAACCATCCATCAAGGTATCTATGTCTGTATCATCTGAGTCTATCAGAGTGAGTGCTGCAAGCTTCCCACCTATCCTTGCCTGAAAAATGTCTGCTACCTCTGGATCCTTCAGCTTCTTGAGGTCAAACTTGATCCTAATGTTGTTTTGCTTGTGAGTTTTTTTTTTAGACGGAGTCGGAATGTCATCATTACAACATCATGGTCACTCCCTATGTCCGCTCCTAGAAAGCTTCGTGTCTGTGCAATGTTTACACTTGACCTAAATCATCTCTTCACTGCGATGTAATCTATTTGGTTGTGGTGTTCATCATTTGGGCTATGCATGCCATGTCCATCTTCTTGATTTTTTATGTGGGCCAAATGTATTCACTAGCAGGAGATTGTTTTTACTGGCAAACTCCAGGATTCTCAAGCCTCTTTCATTTGATTCTTTGTTGCAGTGTGGTCCACAAATGCCCTCCCAGTCTTTGTGGGCATCTGACCCTATCTTGGCATTCCAGTCACCTTGTACAACAAGGATGTCTTTCTTGGGAATTTGATTTAGGACCCCTTGTAGCTGGTTGTAGAATTCTTCTATTTCTTCATCTGTGCTGTCTGATGTAGGGGCGTATGCCTGTACTACTGTAATGTTGAAGGGGGTTGCTCTCAAGCATGTGGTAATAAGTCTCCTGGACACTGGCTGACAGCTTATGATGGTGTTCATGATGTCCTTGTGAATGAGGAACCCCACACCCTGTTTATGCTTATTCTGTTTTCCGCTGAAGTATATTTTGTGGTCTTTCTGGGTCGTTTCTCCAAGTTTTTCCACATTACTTCACAGAGCCCAAGGATGTGCCATTGGTATCTGGCCATCTCATGTGTTAGTTCTTCCACTTTGCCTCTTAGTGTTCGTACTTTCCAAGTGCCAATGGTGATGTAGTTTCTGGCACATATTTTGCTGCGTTGTACACCAGTAACCCCCCCTGAGGCTCGTGGGGTATACTTGCTTAGCGAGTATTGCAAGAATAAGGCCTCTGCCCTCCATCCAGGCATGTCGTAAGAGGCGACTAAGGTGGAAACCTCACCTAGAGGTAAAATAGGTTATGATGGGGCTAACAACCCCATCATGGGAAAAAAAGCATGTTACAGAAACCTACACTAGAGCATCTGACATTGGTGGCGACGGTAATGAGGCACACCAGGCGACTGGACTAATGACGGACGACAGCCAAACCCGAGAGGGAGCTGGTGCCCCGATGGTGGATTTACTGAAGCCAAAACAGAAGTTGAGGGAGGGGTGCTTGAACGTCCAGACCTTGTACCAGACTGGCAGGATGCCCCAGTTAGTCAAAGAGTTTGACAACTACAATCTGGACATCTTGGGGGTCAGCGAGGTCAGATGGACCGGCACGGGAAAGAGGAGACTGGGGTCAGGACATACCATTGTCTTCTCGGGAAGATCAGATGACCAGCACTCTGAGGGAGTAGCACTACTCCTCAATAGAAAGACTGAAAAGACACTGCTAGAGTGGAAACCATTCGGACCAAGACTTTTGAAAGCAAGATTCCACTCTAAGTACACCAAGCTGACAGTGCTAGTCTGCTAAGCACCAACTGAAAACGCAGATGTAGAGGTCAAGGACGATTTTTACGATCAGCTCCAAACAGCCATGGAGAGCGTTTGCGCTCATGACATGTTGCTCATCCTTGGCGACTTGAATGCCAAGGTGGGCAGTGACAACACCGGGAGGGAGCATGTTATGGGCAAACATGGAATTAGTATCATCAACGACAATGGAGAGAAACTAGTGGACTTCTGTGAAGAGAACAGCCTGCTTATCGGAGGCACCCTTTTCCCGCACAAACACATCCATAAAACAACGTGGACGTCGCAAGACGGGATCACCAAAAACCAGATAGATCGTGTCATTATCAACCGAAGATGGAGAGGCTCTCTTCAGGATGTCAGGGCCTACAGAGGAGCGGGCGTTGCCAGTGACCACACCCTTGTGTTGGCTGTCGTTTCCTTGAAGCTGTGTCGATCACGAGGAAGACAGGCACATCAGCAAAGATTAGACTCTGGCAGGCTGAATGAGACGCTCACCAAACAAGCCTTTGCAGTAGAAGTGAGGAACAGACTTCAGGCACTGGGGGAACAGCAGGAGATAACAATAGACAGCTTCAATCAGGTACTTCAGGAAACAGGAGAAAAAGTACTAGGCTTCCGAGGAAAGAAGAAAGAAGAGTGGATCAAACAAGAAACCTGGAAAAAGATAGATGAGAGGAAGTTAACTAGGCAGAAGATCAACGACTCCAGATCAGAACGCCTGAAAGAGCAGCACAGAAGAATATATGCATAACAGGACAAGGAGGTGAAGAAGATGACGAGAGCTGATAAGAAAGACTACATAGAGAAACTGGCAGAGTAGGCGGCAGGTAGAAATGATCTTAAGATCAACAAGCAGCTGAACGATGGGTTTAAAAACTGCGATGTGCCAGTGAAGGACAAAAATGGAAAGGTTGTTGAGGGAGAAGCAGGAAAACTACAGCATTGGAGGGAACATTTTGAGTCGGTTCTGAACAGACCGGACCCCCATCAGCTAACAGACATCCAGCTGGCAGATATAGACCTTGACATCTGCACCAATCCACCGAGCCTGGATGAAGTGACAGCAGCAATCAAGGCAATGAAGAGTGGCAAGGCACCAGGGGCAGATGGTGTGACGGCAGAGATGTTGAAGGCAGATATGGATGTGATGGCTCCCATTCTGACTGAGATCTTCAGGCAGATTTGGGTAGAAGGTCAGATCCCTGAAGCATGGAAAACTGGTCTCATCTTCAAGTTGCCCAAAAAGGGAGATCTTGGAGACTGCAGCAACTGGAGGGGCATAACACTTCTTTCCCTCACCAGTAAGGCCTTCAGCAGGATTGTGCTGTCCAGATTGATGGCAGCCCTTGAGAAGGACCTCCGACCACAGCAAGCAGGTTTCCGCCCTGGGCAATACTGCTCAGATCACATCTTCACTCTGTGCCAGATTCTGGAACAGAGCAATGAGTGGAATACACCGCTGTACGTCAATTTCATCGACCTGGAGAAGGCGTTTGACAGCATCCACCGAGAGTCCTTATGGAAGATCCTAAGGCACTATGGAGTCCCTGCAAAACTTGTCCGGGTCATTGCAATGTTGTACAGCGACTTCAAATCACAGGTGATCTACGACACAGAGCTCACAGAAGCCTTCAGCGTCAGCACAGGAGTGAAGCAGGGCTGCATCCTATCGCCGTTCCTCTTCATCCTGGCCATGGACTGGATTATGAAGAATTCCATGGACGGAGAGAAGAGAGGGATCTGACGGACCATGACAATGACAGCAACAAAAACGCTGGAAGATTTGGATTTTGCTGATGATATCGCCCTGCTGTCACACCGCCACCAAGACATGCATGAAAAGACAGATGTCATGGCAACAACAGCTGGAAGCCGTGGCTTGATGGTCAGCACCAAGAAGACAAAGAGCATAAGAATGAACGCCAGAGTCCAAGAGAACATCAGATTGATTGGGGATCAGATCGAGGAAGTAAATGACTTCACTTATCTTGGATCCAAAATGTCAAACACAGGAGATGGGGAGGTGGAGATCCGGGCTCGACTTGTAAAAGCCAGCCAGGCCTTCGCCTCACTCAGGAGCACATGGAAAGCAGGGAACATACGCTGAAGACCAAGTTAAGAATTTTCTAATCAAACGTGATTAGCACCCTCCTTTGTGGATCAGAGTCAAAGAAGATGACCAAAACCATCAGCAACAAACTTGATGTCTTCCAAAACAGATGCCTCAGACGCATTCTACGTATCTTTTGGCCGAATACCATCACCAATGAAGAACTCCACCGAAGAACAGAAACTGAACCCATCTCCACACAAGTCAAACGGAGGCGTTGGCGATGGATAGGACATGTGCTCCGCCAGCAGACTTCAGCCATATCCAGAATCGCCCTACGATGGACTCCAGACGGTCGAAGAAAGAGAGGCCGCCCCAAGGAAACTTGGAGGAGAACAGTGGAGAGGGAGATGAAGGAAAAGGGTTGGACATGGGGCCGTCTGGAGCGTGTTTCAGCCGACCGACATCAGTGGCGGGCTCTAGTCGAGGTCTTATGTGCTACCTGAGCACAAAGAGGACAAGATAGATAGATAGATATCAGTAACATACTTTCTACATTTGTCCTGATGTGCAACAGATGGCACGGTCCTTGGTGACCCGGCGACGACCGATCCGGTATGGAGATTCTGTTTACTGTCTTCATAAGTATGCCTTGGGCAAATCGAACCTGGCGTAGCCAATCCCTCTCCAAGTCGGATTTTTGGGTTGGGTTTACTCCCCACATGTCGCAGGTAGCACTGGGTTACATGGTTACCAGTAGCTGAGGAAGCACCTGACCTGACTCAAACATGTACGCTAACATATTTTCTTTCTCACTTCAGTCTACTCGTCTGCTGTTGTACACATTTTTGACAATATTTAGGCCTTACCTGTCGGCATCACCAGGGACTGTGTTAGCCATCGCACCCAATGACGTCGACATGATTCTCCTTCTCTATTTCTTCCGGTCTTCGCTGACCCTGCTGACTTCGGGGATTCTCAGGCCACGGATTCGGTGATGTTGTCAGTGAGAGAAGCTAGGGTTTCCCTTTTTCTTTTTGTCTTGTCTGTCTTGCCTTGAAAGACAGTCTTCAAAAGTCTGTATCTTGATTTCGTAGCGCATGACCTGCATGTCTTTATTTTCTTTAATTTATTAACACTAGAAGTTTTTCTGTTGTTCCCAGTTCACGTCCTGTGCTTTCATTTTTTTCTTCTATCTGCTCAATTGACTCTGAGCAGCCTTTGAAAAAAACACATTTCGGCTGCTTCAACTCTTTTTTTTATCGTCTTTTCTCTATGTCCACGATTTACAGCCATATATCATGACGGGCCGCACAAAGCGTTTCAATAATTTCATTTTCGGCAGGTAAGAAATGCTGCAATTGTACAAATAGTAGTTATATGATAAACTGAACTGTAGTACCTTGGCGCTAGCTAAAAACCTTGTCAGTTCGCAATCCAAGAAAAGTGCCAAAGCCTACATTAAACATAGTTATACTTTGAAAAACGATGCTGGAATCATGTTCATCCATTACACGCTCTTAGCATAGCAACCTGTACTCTATTAAAGGAGAAAAATCCCCATAAGTTGGAGTAGTGTGGCTGCCTATAATTATGATGGCGAGATATTTGAAAACAGCCATACACGCACACTTCCCATCCGGTATATCCTGTTTGCTGTTACGGCCTCTCCAGTGATTCCCACGTAGGATGAGTAAGACAGAGTGCATAATTATTCTGGGTGACACCCTCTCCCCCCCCGTCCCCACCCCTTGGGGATGCCGGGAGCTCTTTCAGTATAAAAAGCATCCCCACCTTCTGGAAATTCTGTGCTATACAATTCCACTTTTCTATCTCTCTCTTTGTTTCTGTCTTTCTCCTTATCTTTCTATAATTTCTTATGCTTATTTTAAGCCTTCCCAGTTGACTCTCTCGCCTTTTTTCAAGCAACTCTTAAACAATTTTCTTTTTTCATTATATGACACTCTGCCTGTGTAGTTTTGTTCTGGCGACCAGGTAGTGAATTCTTAGACACTGGGAGGAGCACAGGGCAACCAATCTGCAGTGATATTTGCCCATGTGGCACTTTTTATGTATATTTTTGTACTTTAACATATTTATTATCCTTTTTTACGTGTTTTTTTGTAATCTGGGGATGATAAATTAAGCGGAGTGGTTGGCGTCCTCAGCACAGTCTGGTTTTATTTGCCGTAAGGATTGAAATTATTTAGGTATTGTGTCATTTAATGTTTGTTTTTTTAAATGGACGGTGTTAGATATTTGAAAATATTAGGAAAGTGTTGATTTTGAACCTGAAGTTGAAAGTTACTGGAGCAATTGAAACTGAATGAGGTGACAGCCCTGATATGGCTATCGTGGTCGGTAGGGCTATAAACAATATTATGGCATGGTTCCCTCCTCCACGAATATTAAGCTGGGAACGCCTAACAACAACAACTTGACGCAATCTTACGACCTGGGTTCGAATCCCGTTGGATCGGATTTTTCCTCTGGAGTTAGCATCAGTGCAGGCTCCATTCTCCCCAAAAGTCCTTCGGATGAGACTTTAAACTGAGGCCCCGTGTGCGAACGCATGCAGAACACCTTGCTCACACGTTAATTCCTGTTCCGCTTTTCGAAAGAGTAGGTCATTGTGTCCGGTGGGAACAGTTAACACAATTTATAAAACTGCATACATACGGAGACTGGGTGTAGAAAAGCACACGAGTGCTTATTCCATTATCCTCGATATAAAAGAATAAATAAATAACAAGAACAACAGTAAACAATCAGGGATACGCTCCTGCCACTCTCACCACTGCTCTCTATCTGACCTGTCTTGCAGGATACCGTCCATCGCGTTACGGTCTGATAGAGCTCCAGACAGTCGATCCTCCAGCAATGCCAGTGCCACCCAGGCTCTGCGAACATTCCGCGTGCTGAGGGCTGTGAAGACCATCTCCATTTTCCCAGGTGACCTGTCTTGTCTGCATTTCACTTCACTGGTGCTCTTCACAGCTCAGCAACACAACCAACCACCTGACTTCACTGTACTGGACTTTGACTTGACTCAATTTGACTTGGTTTGATGATAGTGTGTGTGTGTGTGTGTGTGTGTGTGTGTGTGTGTGTGTGTGTGTGTGTGTGTGTGTGTGTGTGTGTGTTTACACACGCACACACGCATACATACATACACGTCTGTCTGCTGGCCTGTTTGTGGTGGTCTCTGACTGTCTTTATGTTTGAGATACTTTATGTGAATGAAGACGGGTGTGAGTGTTTGTGAGCATGCATGTGTGTGCATATTAATATATGCATGCAAGCATGTGTGTTTGAGCGTGTGTGTGCACATATGTACACGCGCATATTTGTTTTCATGCATCCTTACGGTTGTCTGTGTTAAGGTCTGTGGTCTAATACTGGCTGTGCAGGACTGAAGACAATCGTGAAGGCCGTATGTGTTGTTGCATGACTGACGTGAAGGCCATATCTGTTGCATGACTGAAGTGAAGGCCTTATGTGTTGTTGCAGGGCTGAAATGAAGGCCATATGTGCTGTTGCATGACTGAAGTGAAGACCATATCTGTTGCATGACTGAAGTGAAGGCCATATGTGTTGTTCAGGGCTGAAGTGAAGGCCATATGTGCTGTTGCATGACTGAAGTGAAAGCCATGTGTGTTGTTACATGACTGAAGTAAAGGCCATATGTGTTGTTGCATGACTGAAGTGAAGGCCATATCTGTTGCATGACTGAAGTGAAGGCCATATGTGTTACATGACATTGACTGAGGTGAAGGCCACATGTGTTGCAGGACTGAAGTGAAGGCCATATCTGTTGCATTACTGAAGTGAAGGCCATATCTGTTGCATTACTGAAGTGAAGGCCATATCTGTTGCATGATTGAAGTGAAGGCCATGTGTGTTGTTGCATGACTGAAGTGAAGGCCATATGTGTTACATGACTGAAGTGAAGGCCATATGTGTTACATGACTGAAGTAAAGGCCATATGCGTTGCAGGACTGAATTGAAGGCCATATCTGTTGCATGACTCAGGTGAAGGCCATATCTGCTGCATGACTGAAGTGAAGGACATATGTGTTACATGACATTGACTGAAGTGAAGGCCATATGTGTTGTTGCATGACTGAAGTGAAGGCCATATCTGTTGCATGACTGAAGTGAAGGCCATATCTGTTGCATGCTTGAAGAGAAAGCCATATGTGTTGTTGCATGACTGAAGTGAAGGCCATGTGTGTTGTTTTGGGGCTAAAGTGAAGGCCATGTGTGGTGTTGCATGACTGAGGTGAAGGCCATGTGTGGTGTTGCATGACTGAAGTGAAGGCCATGTGTGGTGTTGCATGACTGAAGTGAAGGCCATGTGTGGTGTTGCATGACTGAAGTGAAGGCCATGCATGGTGTTGCATGACTGAAGTGAAGGCCATGTGTGTTGCATGACTGAAGGGAAAGCCATATGTGTTACATTACTGAAGTGAAGGCCATATGTGTTGTTGCATGCTTGAAGTGAAAGCCATATGTGTTGTTGCATGACTGAAGTGAAGGCCATATCTGTTGCATGACTGAAGTGAAGGCCATGTGTGGTGTTGCATGACTGAAGTGAAGGCCATGCATGGTGTTACAAGGCTGAAGTGAAGGTCATGTGTGTTGTTGCAGGGCT
>CM060328.1:35416367-35421367 GCA_030674155.1 Stramonita haemastoma | reverse complement strand
TCTCTCTCCTCTCTCTCTTTCTCACTGAATGTCTCACCTATTACCATCCAGTTTTATTCATATCTTGTACTCCCTTTTTGATAATCACGTGTGACGAATGTAATTGATTTCTATGTAAAATTTTAACTAATGAACGTAAAAAAAATCAAAAAAATCAAAAAAACACTGAATAACTTTGTCCATTACCACATATATAATTAGAAACATAAATTTTGTGATGTAATCATAAGATTACAGCTCGTACAGCTGCAGCTCGTCTGGTCCTCAGAAAGAAAAAAATCTGAGCACATTACCCCTCTCTTGCAATCTCTTCATTGGCTCCCGTACCACAGAGAGTAAACTACAAGATCAATACCCTCTGTTACAAAATAAAAATGTCTCCACAATACTGCACCCTCCTACCTCTGTGAATGTCTTCACTTGTACACACCTTCTCGCTCCCTCCGCTCGTCGGCAGATACTTTGTCCCTAAGGACACCCAGATTCGACCTATCTACCCTTTGGCCGCCGCTCTTTCTCTGTTTCTGGTCCATCGATGTGGAACGACCTTCCTCTCTCCCTTCGACAAAAGCCTACTTATGACTTTTAAATCCAACCTCAAGACACACTTATTTCAAACCTAAGTTTTTCTCCTTCCGCTTCCATCTCTTACCTGTCCCTGCCTTCAACATCCACCTGCCAAAGTGCATAACGTTTGTAGGTGTGTGTGCGTGCGCGCGCGTGCTGCGTGCGTGCGTGCGTGCGTGCGTGCGTGTGTGCGTGCGTGTGTGTGTGTGTACATTCGAATTTGTCAAAACTGTAAATAGTTGCTGATTGTGTGTTGTGTAGGTCGAATGCAAGCGCTTTGATTTGTTTTTGCAAGATATAGCGCTATACAAATTCCATGTATTATTATATTAGGGTATATATGTCCCAAAATATGTGCCTTACAGCGGATAGATTACTCTTGTATCCTTTATGATTTTACTCAGAATTCAAGGCATATATTTCCCTTCGAATGAAGTTTATTGATGAAATGTGTGAGTGTGTGTGTGTGTGTGTGTATGTGTGTGCATGTGTGTTTGTGTGCGTGTGCGTGTGTGTGTGTGTGTGTGTGTGTGTGTGTGTGTGTGTGTGTGTGTGTGTGTGTGTGTGTGTGTTGGTGTGTCTGTGGGTTGTGTGTGTGTCTGTGTGTCTGTGCTGTGTATCTGTGTGTGTATCTGTGTGTGAGTGTGTGTAAAACATTATCCGATTGATAAAAATGTTATGCCTATTCTTTTGAAACATCTAGGATGTTTTATGTTTTCTTTCTAATTTTATTTATAATTTTATTGGTAGTATGTCTCTCCCCCCCCCCCCCTCCAATAAGGATGTTAGTTAAAAAAAAATTCCCCTTTTATCCAAATGTATGATTTATATCACATGTATAACTTTTGACAGATAGTGGTGGATTGATGTTTTCAGTTGTTTATTTCATTTTGTTCTCTTGTTTGCTCTTTATCAATTAACGCTTTTCTTTTCTTCCATAATCAAAATCTTTTATTGTGACTTCTGATTTTTATCTTCTGAACGAGTGCATTTTATTACCTTATCATATATAGTGTCCTTATTCTTGTGTGTTGTTTGGTACTGCGTAAAGTTTTATTGTTTAGTATCTTTTCAACTTGATGTATCCCTGAAAAGGGCGGGGACTGGATGTAAAAAAGCACACGAGTGCTTATCAATTATCCTCGAATAAAAAACTTGGCCTTGACTTTGCCTTGCCTTGCTTCCTTCCTCTGCTCTTCTCTCTCTCTCTCTCTCTCTCTCTCTCTCTCTCTCTCTCTCTCTCTCTCTTTTCTCTCTCTCTCTCTCTCTCTCTCTCTCTCTCTCTCTCTCTCTCTCCTGTCTGTCTCTGTTCTGTTGTGCAGAGAACTGGATGGTACCAGGGGCGGAATTATGCTATGTGGCAACAACACTGGTTCTGGGTAATTTTTGTTTATTTGTGTTAAACGGTTTTCCTCGCACACACCTGAATGTAATGTGTGTGTGTGTGTGTGTGTGTGTGTGTGTGTGTGTGTGTGTGTGTGTGTGTGTGTGTGTGTGTGTGTGTGTGAATCAATGTTTTAGAAAAAATCATATATTCGATCCTTGGCTAGAGCTCAGAGGTTCACGGATGGTAAGATTTTATATAAGTGACCATTTTTGCCGACCATGAAGGTAGCCGCGTTCCGATGTGGGGGAGTTTCAGAGAAATAACAACCACGAGTTTTATTAAACTACAGAAAGTTGTGTTAAATGCCCGAGCACATTATGTAGCGTGTTTGTGAGAGCACATACTTAATCATGCGTGGACATTTTGCCGCAGTAAGCGCCCCCCACTAGCACATAACTTTGATACGGCTGTACGGGTGACCATGCCATTTCCAACTATTTGTATATTTTTTTGATGCACAATCAACTCATGGATGAGCCGAGTCATGGGTCTGTTGGCACCTTGACGTTGTGAACAGAGGATTCTTTGTTTTTTTAAGAGGTCTGTTGAGTTTTGAAACACAACTGTGGAATGATCCCGTCGGGAAAAGATATTTACTTTGTACAAGTTCCATTGTCAGATGAATTAGAAGTTATCTAGCATTTACCAGAATGAATGAGACTAGATCAGCGCAGTTGCACAGAAAACTGTATAGAATTATGTTAATTAGACACTTACAATAAAAGAAAAAACGTTGTAAAGTTCATGCTTTTGGATATGGGCCTGTTTCGGTAACTCAAAGTGGTCTCCGGAGAGAAATATCCTCAAATCTAGTACTAGCAAGAAGTCTAGAACCCCATAATGCATTCTTGTGCATATTACAAATGTCATTTTCATGTGGTGCTGAAATTTCCATACCTTTTAACGAACAGGCTGATGAACTTGCGAAACGGGGAGCACAGAAAGAACAGTGCAGAAGCAGCATCACCCTCCACGAAAAGAAGACAATCATCAAACCAATGGCCCGACCCAGAGCAGAGACGGACGACTACCACAATCTTAAAAGAAGAACAAGTCATTATTCCAAGACTCCACACTGCACACAACAGGCTAAATCACCATATGTCCACAAAGCTGAAACTCATCCGTTCTACCCAGTGTACCCGTGGTAAAGAAAACCAGACAACCGAACATATCCCTCAGAGGTGCACACTATACAGAGGCTTGAGGAAGATGGTGTGGCCGACGGAGATAACCCTGAAAATCAAGCTTTACGGCCCACGAAAGGAGCTGGAAAGGGCATGCCATTAATTTTTCCAAAAGCATCTGACTTGTGTAAAGTGAATGAGAGAAGAAGAAAGCTGAAATTTCCCAACCACGTGTCTATATCACCACAGCTTCGAGGACGTCAGGCTATGTTGTGACTTGGAGAGCGCAGTCTAAATCTCTCGAACCGGGCAAGGTGTTGTGATTGGAAAGGTGGTTGTAGATCAGCCAGTAGGAGCTTTTATACATTTACTTGTTTTGTTTATTTGTTTTTAGTTTTCGGTTGTTAAAATATCATTGACCAACAGTAAAATCTGCTGTGTTTATCACATAGCACGACAAGAAAATGTCATAGTGGTTATGAAACAACAGTGGTGATGCACATTGAAAAGCCCATGTTGTACATTTATATTACTGAGGGGATAGGGTAGCAAAGTCCCATTGTTTTCACTGAGAAAAATTGCTGTAAAAGTCTCGAAAGGTGTGTATTCTGTGAGTTAGAAGGCTGGAACCATTCTGCTGACATCCTCTCACCCCATGTTCACTTTGCCAGGTATTGCCCAGAGAACTATACATGTCAAGGCGACATTGGGGAAAATCCCAACTTCGGCTTTATGAGCTTTGACGACGTCTATGCCTCCGCTCTCATCATGTTTCAGCTGATGACCATTGACTTCTGGGAAAACGCCTACCGTAAAGTGAGTCCTCCTACATGCACCTATCCGGATATTAGCACAGTCAGTCTAGCCAGAAGTATGACCTGTTCTGTCCTTCTCTGTGTCACCATATTGTTGCTGTCTTGCCTTCAGTTATTTTCTGACTCTTCTAGTGATTTACAGAACCCTGCACTGTAGCAGCTACAGACGCTTTCACATCTCAATAGTTTTTCTTTAGGCTTGATAACTAAGAGTTTGTCTCATTTTTAGTCAGGGCATCGGAAAGAGGCACTACGAGATGATTTTAATTTAAATATGAATTAACCAATGGCGGTACTTGACAGTACACATCTGGTTGCGCAGTATTTTATAAGGTGTATTACTGAGATTTTATCACAATATCATCATTATAGCTTTAATCCCAAATTGGACTGAGTAAAAAAAAAATCTGTGGCCACAGAAATGGAACACGCATAACAGGAAGCTTTTTTTCTCCAGTTGATTCACATCGGAAGGATATCTTCCAGCTTCTAAGAGCAAGGAAAGAAAAAGGAGAAACTCTCTTTACCAAGCCACACTTGCTTATGATTTGTCTTAGTTAAGGTGACCTTTTCACTATATACTGCTCAGATGTATATTGGGAATAGGATAAGCTAATAGTTAGAGTACCATGCTCATTATCTGTCAGTGATTGAGTATCAGATGAGACGTCTGTTCCACAGGATTTGCCCCCCAGGAGTTAACATTGGTAATGATTCATATTCCACGAAAGTCCAAAAGAAACTGTAAACTGCAGTCCCATGTAGGAACGCATGCAGGATATCTTGCTGCCATGTCAAACCCTACACATGGCCGGCGGGGTAGATGACGAAAATATCTAGCATGCACCACGCTAGGCCTACCAAGAGAGGGACAGGCTCCACAGATTAACTTGTACACAACACACAGTTACCCGAAAACTTCAGTGCAGTGCATTACAGTGCCCCACCGACTCCTCAAGGAGTCAAGGGAGCAGTCAAACCATGTCACTTGATTGTCAAGACTTACAACCTTGCTGATTCCATTAGGATTCTGTTTCCCTATGTTTCACAGGAAACAATTTTATTTCACCTCGCAGACAAAATCTACTTTTTGTAGATGAATAC
>CM060328.1:35393867-35403867 GCA_030674155.1 Stramonita haemastoma | reverse complement strand
CGGCGTGCGTGGTGTGTGTGTGTTGTGTGTGTGTGTGACTGTGTGTGTGTGTGGTGTGTGTGTGTGTGTGTGTGTGTGTGTGTGTTGTGTGTGTGTGTGTGTGTGTGTGTGTGTGTGTGTGTGTGTGTGTGTGTGTGTGTGTGTGTGCGCGCGCGGTGTGCGTGTTTGTGTCTGTGTGTGTGGTGTGTGTGTGTGTGTGTGTGTGTGTGTGTGTGTGTGTGTGTGTGTGTGTGTGTGTGTGTGTGTGTGTGTTTGCACGCACTCACAGTTATGCCTCTCTGCTTGTTTGGTTTTGAATAAGTGGTTTTGATTATCATGTTGTTTTGTTTTTTTTATAGAGATTTGCTAGTGGTTTATCTCGATTCTTTCTTTGGTGATATGACTCTCTCTCTCTCTCTCTCTCTCTCTCTCTCTCTCTCTCTCTCTCTCTCTCTCTCTCTCTCTCTCTCTCTCTCTGTTTCAGTGGTGTTTTTATGTACTTCTGGGTTTTCTGTTGTTAATAATGATGTCCTGATACCTCTCTCTTTCTCTCTTTCTTCTCTCTCTTCTTCTCTCTCTCTCTCTTCTCGTCTCTCTCTCTCTCTCTCTTGTCTCTCTCTGTCTTTTTGTTCTGTCTGTCTGTCTGTTGTCTGTCTGTCTGTTGTTTGTCTGTTGTTGTCTATCTTCTCTTGTTTCTCTGTCTATGTCTCTGTCTTATATTATTTTTCTGTCATATGTATGCTACGCAAGTTAGAATGTATGAGATCGGGTGTTGCTAATATTAATTCTTTGACAGGCAATGACTTAATATGTTTTATTGATAATATTGTTTTAAAGAAGGGTTTCGCGTTGATTTTTTGTCATGCTTTGTTGATTGGTTGTTTTTGATAATGATTAACCTGAAGATGTTCTCTGTTAGTTTTGGATCGTTTTTATCTTGATGTTAACCCTGATAGGGCGGGCACTGGTGTAGAAAGCACATGCGTGGTTTTGATTATCTCGAAATAACATAATTTGACTTAACTGGACTTACACCCCACACACACAACACACACACCACACACACACACACCACACACACACACACACACACACACACACACACACCACACACCACACACACACCACTTCACGTGTGAATGCACACACATTTACACACAAACACATACATTTATATACTTCCAAACTGGACAATATACATCAATATTTGCAGCTGAGCTAAAGGCTATGTTGTTTACACTGCACTCTGGTTTTGACTTCTCTAAAAACATTTGCAAAATACAAGTATGTGTTGATTCTAAATCGGTTTTACATGCTTCAAACAATTCTAATCTTAAAATGAGAAAAGACCTTCTGATTTAAACCATCTGGTATCTTTTTTTTTTTCATTTTAAAAGGTAGCACAGCTACTTTCTTTTGGAATATATTTTACTGAAAAAGTTTGACAGTGTTGCAAAATATGGGGCGAGGTATAAAAATTATTCTTATGGAATACATGTTGCGTTATCTCTACAAGAGGAATACAAATCATGTCTATCATCTTTATGAAGGATACACAAGCAATTTAATGAATGAAAAAAAACCTCTAATTTCTGGAAAAGTCTCTTGTTGGTATAGTTGCTGAAATGTACTATCCCTCTTGTTGCATAACGTAAAGTGCATAACGTTTGTGGGTGTGTGTGCGTGCGCGGCGTAGCTGCGTGCGTGCGTGCGTGTGTGTGTGTGTACATTCGAATTTGTCAAAACTGTAAATAGTTGCTGATTGTGCGTCGTGTAGGTTGAATGCAAGCGCTTTGATTTGTTTTTGCAAGATATAGCGCTATACAAATTCCATGTATTATTATTATTATTGTTCAGCTTTGAACTAAAATCTCTCAGGACAAAATACTCGAAAAATGTCAACTTTATTTGTGGCAAAAAGTTTACAAATAGTCACGTTCTTTTAAATTGTGGACATAGAAGTATTCTTTTAACCAGCTGTACCTTTATTACTATCACCTTTTTGTCTAAACCATCGTTGTTATTGGACATTGCTAATAAGAAGTCCGATAATTTAGTATTTAGAGTATTTTAAATTCAGTTTTTATTCAGCACTGATAATTGACATGTTTTTAGTTACTGTTCATTTTTTTTTCTTATTAGAAGGTTGTTGTTTTTTATTCATTGGTTTATTTATCTTTATTTATTTTTCTGTTGATTACATTTTTTTCCTTTTGGGTCTAAAATCATAGTATGTGAATAAGCTTTAAACTTATTAGTATTTTTTTTAACCACGTCCGCCCACACCTACACAGTGTGAACCCCAAAGAAGAGTGTTTGACAGCTGTGGCGTATCAGTAGTGTCTAGGTAAACTACCGAATATGTTTTGTCTGTTAGCTAAAAGTGGCAGATGTATGATAGCTGTCTGAATGGTCAGTGTGTCTTTCTGTCGGTTCATTTAAAACAGTTTCCATTCAGGTGTAGATCATATACATAAGTACGTTAAAGTCCAGTATTTACTTTGTGATTGCCACAAAGACTTCTACACAAGGAAGGGAACTGATGCGAGTTCAAAATATGGGGACTTTCAGAGTGTTTTATATGACTCTCGGCAATATCTAACATCAGTAACTGAAGCCTTTTATCATTCCACAGTGGGAAGACTATTACATCTTACTTAAGTCTCTACATACTCCTCTCTCCTCTAATCGATTCTTTTATCATGAAAGTTTGCCTATTTAAATCACTAGGTCGTGAATGGAAGACATTAAACCAAGAGGAGAGAAATCATATAAGCATGATCGTCTCAGTCAGTAGAAATATAAGAACTCATTAACATTAATGTAACTATAACAAATGTCCTATGGGACTGTGATAGAGACCCTTTACAATTTCAAATGCCAATTTTAAATTACTGAATATGCTGGTAAGGGAGTTTTCAGAAAAATGGGGCATGAAAGGCTTTACACTCTTGAAGTCAAAAAGTATATGAGTATTAGTGATATTCTCCCCACACAAACATTTACCATTTTTGCTGAACTTGGTCATCAATGCGTTTAGTTTCATTCTATCTCACCACACAAACATTTACCATTTTTGCTGAACTTGGTTATCAATGCGTTTAGTTTCATTCTATAAAATAGTGTATTAATTCTTCTTGACGTGTAAGTGATCAAAATATTTATGATGGATGTGGGATCGAACATCGGAAACCATAATGTTTAGATTGTCATTCTTGTTTACATTAGACACGTCTATGTCGAAGTGTGCTTTATTCATCTCCCACGATGGACAAGGTAAGATTGCTTCTCTTATGTCCATGCTGTGTTGATTGATTTCAGAATTTTCTACAAGTTCAGACACGTATGTACCTACAGGCATTAGAGAGGCTATAGATTTTGCTCTTTTCGGAAAATTCTATTCTGATTTTACTTCTATTTCTTCTGAAATAAAGTTTCTAGTCGTTCTGTTTCTAAGCACATATTTAGCACATGCTAGTTGGCGGTAATCATCTAAAGATAATATGCCGTGTGTGTGTGTGTTGTGGTGTGTGTGTGTGTGGTGTGTGTGTGTGTGTGTTGTTGTGTGTGTGTGTGTGTGTGTTTTGCAGGAGATGGAGTCGGAGAATGCTTCCAAGAGACAACGCAAGCAAGCTGTGGGCTCCTTCTACAACATGACCACCATGGCCACCAAGCAGCACCTGTTGGCCAAGCTGATCCAGGAAAACAAACAGAAAAACAAAGACAAAGAAAACCCGCTGCAGAAGTTGGTCCGTCTGCGCACAGCCATTCACATGTGGAAGAAAACCGCCCACCCGCAGATTCCCGCCTACGATCCCAGCCGCGCCCAATTTTTCCAAGAGTACGCCACGAAGAAACGCAGCCCCTTAGACGTCATGCAGAATGTGGCCTTTTACTTCAAAAAGTGGCACTACAAAACCTTTAAACGTGGACCTCCATCAGCAACCGATCCCAAGAAGCTGCGATTTAACGTCGTCGCCGCCGGCGCTGTGGCGCAGCGCGCGAAAGGGCTGACGCCGGATTTTACACCTACGCCTTCCATGCCTCCCAAGACGGCCCCATTCGGTTTAGGAAAGGGAAAAGAGAGGTCTGATGCTGCCGACCCCAAGGAACCCATACCCACCACTTCGGGGGATCGGGACGAGTGTCTGCCAAAGACCGTGAAAAATACTCAGCAGCGAGGCAGTCTCGTAGCCAACACTCCACAGACTCCAGAATGGAAACAGAGGAAAACAGGGCGGAGATCAAGTGCTGATTGTGTAGTTGACCCCGTACCTCTACAACCCAGTGGCTCCAAGGAAGATGACCGTTCAGGAAAATTGAGAATGACAACTGGCAAGAAACCCAAAGATTTTTCTCAGAATCGTGGGGACGAAGACGAAGACGAACACTCCCATCCAGTGGCATCCAGCCATGACCACAACACCAATGCCGAAAGGGGCAGTGCCAACTCCTCCCAAACCAAACTGCTGACTGGGGGTCAACGTGTGCAAGAAAAGCCCTTCGCCACGTTTAAAGCAAATGACGACTTGTTGCACAAGTCTGACACTAGTGTCGACCCACCCAAAAAGGTTTGACCAACCGCTCGTAAATGAAAGAAGGTGATGTCCTGTTGTTTTGTTTTGTGGCTTTCCTTTTTTTTCTGTCTTGTTTTTCCTCAAAGTTCCAGTTCAGAAGGAAGCTGGTCACACTGTCAAAGTCAAGTCAAAGTCAAAAACACTTAAATCATCCCATGAAGGGACAGTGATATTGCTACGAATCATAATCAAAGACACAAGATAACTACATTTCATATTTTTTCAAACATTATATGATAGCTTCAAATAAAAATATCACAAACACTCACACTCGTACGCGCGCGCACACACACGCAAACGCACACACACACATACACACACACCAATGTCTGGAAACAATGTTATTAAAACCATTGACTAGAAAACATATAACCACTACTATTTACGCATGTACGCACGCACTTGCACACGCACGTATACATGCACGCACACTCGCATACACACACACGCCGCCCCCCCCCCCCCTACACCATCCACATCCACCCCCCCCATACACACACACAAGCGCACGCGCGCACACACACACACACACACACACACACACACACACACACACACACAACACACACACACACACACGCATACAGAGTCACCAATGCAATGTTTTAAAACCATTGGCTAGAAAGACATGAAATTACAAACAATTCAAAAAATCCATAAAGCCAAAAATAAAACATACTTATTTTATGAGTACATGTGCATATATATACATTCCTATATTATATACATTGACTACATTCATAACAGTGGCAATCAGGTAAGTAATTCAGAGACGTAGGGAACAGAAGAAAAAAAAAAGACTAGGTAGTCAGTGTTATTATGAGTTTAGAACTCGGATGGCTACTGGCACAAAGGAATTTATTTTTCTGTTTGTTTTGCTGTTGTGGCATTGAAAACGGCGTCCTGAAGGCAACAATTAAAATACTGAAAACAAAGCGTGGGAGGGATCGGCCAAAATGGCAGTTGCTTTGGTAACAAGCTGCTGATTACAAAACGACTTGAGATCTCTTTGTTCTTCTCCAATTATTTTTGAGCAGATTCTCACAATTCTCTGAAGACCATTCTTGTTCTTAATACTAAGGTTATTGTACCAACAAATGAAAGTTAAACTTAGAATGCTCTCTATGTAAAACTTGTGAAACAAAGAAAGAATCTTTTTGTCAACAAAGAAGAGTTAAGCTTCCTTAGAAAATACACACGTTGCTGCCCCTTTCTGACTATAGCGTCAGTGTTAGCATCCCAATTTAACTTGTGGTCAAAAACAGTTCCCAGAGGTATTTCAAAATCTTTTCAACGAACTCGATGAGGGCTGGACCATGGTCTAGGACTGATCCAGTGTCACGAATCGACCCAGGTTCGAATCCTCACACCCCTTCACCACCCCACCTACACCTCTCCTGACCACCAGGGTGAAGCACTAGCGCCCTGGACACGGAGGGAGAGGGAGGTCCTTTACCTCCACACCATTTTTCTTTTCCACCGTCCCCACTTTAGTTTTTTATTTCGTGATTTGTACCCCTGAGCGCAGGCTAGCGTGCGCATGGGGATTTGTATGTCCCATGTCCTACATGTGTGGCGATGCGTAAAGCTCCCTGAGTGACCACGTACGAGGCGCCCGTGCGTGGCGGAGTTTCCGCCGAAATCGGGTAGCAGCTCACCCGAGCTCAGGTGACCTCAGACCTATATATCACCTGTCGTGATGCCACCCCGACACTTTGTGCTCGGTAGCCAAAGTGGAGAGAGAGAGATAGCTCCTAGCCGACGCAGGAGAAGTGGTGCCGCGATCGGCACACGACGATGAGAAGAACCACACAAGCTGTCTGAGGTAGGTAGCGTGTGGCAGAAATTGAATTTATTTTATTTGGTTTAGACACTCGGAAGTGTCCAACATTTTTTCGGGTGCATGCAACTTATTTGTTTGAATCATTTACTCATTCCGCCGACTGGAGTGGGTGGGTGTTGTACCTGGGTTTCGAACCGCCGACTTCACCACTTTATGTTTCGTTCCAATAGTCTCTTCTCTCG
This sequence comes from Stramonita haemastoma, assembly GCA_030674155.1. Classification (NCBI taxonomy): domain Eukaryota; kingdom Metazoa; phylum Mollusca; class Gastropoda; order Neogastropoda; family Muricidae; genus Stramonita; species Stramonita haemastoma. The sequence continues at coordinate 35,397,286 of CM060328.1, read as the reverse complement.
AACTCTGCCTTGGTTGGGGAAGAGAGAAGGTAGGTTTTTCCGAGCATTCAGATTCCTTTTGTTTCGAAGACTTTATTTTCAGCGCTACATTCTTTTGTTTATTTTATGGTTCTGGGGTTTTTGGGCGGTCACCGTGGATTGAAAATAGAGGGGACCGCAGGTTCACCGGCGTCGTCTGATTGGAGCACTACCCCAGTAATCCGTCCTGTTCCTCTGACTGTGGGAATATATATTTGCAGTCAGAGGTTATGTTGTGTTTATTTGTATGTCTGTGTGACAGCTTATTTGAACTGACAGTAGTAACCTCATGGAGGAGTTTGATGTAGATTGTGTAAATTGTTAAAGTGGGGGAAAGCAAGAAATGGAGGGAGGGGTTGACACTCATATTGTGACCAAATATTAATTCCTGTCACAGCTTTGTGTGTTGGGCAGGCGGGACTGGGTGTTGGTGTGGGACAGGCTTCAGGTCTGGACAATGTGTGAGACAAACCTCCGCACCCGGCGTTCCAGCAGTCCTCCCCGGACCGCCTCAGCGGAGGGGAGATGAGAGGAGCAGGGACCAACTTCTACAGCATGCTGCGAAGCTGTGCTGGACACTGACGTCCAACGCCTCAATGTCAGCGCTGTTGCAGTGGAAGAAGCTGTGTGTCCCCCCCCCCCCCCCCCCCCCCCCCCCCCCCCCCCACGCTTTTCCTCCCGTCCTCATGCTTTTCCCCCCATTGTGAACAGACTATGAGAGAGTGTATTATTTTCATTGATTTCTTTTTCTTGTTTATATATTTGTGTAGGGGGTTAGGGGCATTAGGAAGGGCGGAGGGGGGAAAAAGGGGCATGTTAGCTTAGAATTGTTAAATTTGTATGAAAGTGAAATAAAGCGTCGTGTTTGTAATGTTTTTGCCTTTTGAGTTGTGCTTTGGGAGATTGTTGTGATTGCCACCCCTTTTCCGGACTAATTAAAACGAGCTAGTCACAACAGAAAATCTAAGCTCGTCCTTTTTGGACGCTGGGGATTTTTTGTGTTGTGACATCCAGATTAGAGAGACAAAAGAGCACTGTCGTCCGCAAATTTTTCCAGAAATGAAATTTCATAGCTGTTTCTGCAGTCATTTGTGTATAGAATGTGCAGAAGTGGCAAGAGGACGCAACCCTGTGGAGAACCAGTGCAAGTATATCTAACCAACGAAGATAGTGTCGGCAAAAACACGCTGTGGCCTGTCAGTTAAAAATTCAGCCATCGAACAAGTTGATTGTCTACGTCAAATTTTGAAAGTATTTTGTTAACCAGAATGTGAGGCTGCATTGTATTGAAAGCTGAGCTAAAGTCAGCAAACAATATTCTGGTACGAGAATCGGGTATTTCCAAGTGGCTGTTCAGCTTGTTCAAAATAAATAGTTTGGCATCTTCAACATCCCTTCTAGACCTGTACGCAAATTGAAGTGGGTCAAGGTCTTTCTCTGTAACAGAAAGAATGAGAGATTTTACGATCTTTTCTAATGTTTTCATCACAAGTGATGTGAGAGCTACAGGTCTAAAATCGTTAGGCCGAGTAGGATTGGGTTTCTTTGGAAGATGTATAACATTGGAAGTCGTTCAAACAACTGATATCTGGCAAGTGCCCAGCCACGCCTGGAACAGATGCTGAAAGACACTTGCAAGCTCAGTAGTGCAGAACTTAGGGTTCTACGGCATATACTATCTAGCCCAAGAGATTTGTTAATGTTTATTGCCTTAAAGTGCTTACAGATAACTTCTTCATCAACAACGATGCTATTCTCAAAAAGTAGATTGCTTCAGGCCATTTATTTCATCTGAAAATCATGCTTTTCAAAGCGAGTAAAAAATGTGTTTATATGGTTTGCTAAGTTGTTATCACATACCCCTGCAGACTGATCTTTGACCTATGTGGGGAAGCTGCCATTTTTGCTGCAGACATATTTTTGATGTCCTGCCAGGCAGCACGAAAACTGTTCCCAGCAAACTTGTCTTCTATCGTACGTTTATATTCATGTCTAGCCTGTGAAACAGCAGCTTTGACTTCTTTATTTATTTGTTTCTTTAATTCTTCTGTGCACATACCTGTGTAAAATACTACTTTCTTTTTATTTAATACCCGTTTCAGATCTTTTCTAACCCAAGGCTTGTTATTGGGGTAAATAGTTATCTGCTTTGTTGGACTAACACAAAATGAAATATAAGAAACAACATCAGTGAGCTCCTTCAGATCAGAAACACACGTTATAAACCTATCCCAGTCAGTGCAATCAAAGCAGCCTTGCAGAGTAGCTCTGCTATCAGCAGTCCATTTCTTTGTTGTCCTGACTATGGGCTGGAGGCGCTGAAACACTGACTGGTACATGGGTGCTAGTAGAATGCAGATGTGATCCGATGATCCCAAGGGAGGCAAAGGCAACGATTTATACGCGCCTGCTACAGTCCCATTGCACAAATCAAGGATCTTTTTTCGAGCTTTTGGCTAGGGACTGAGTCATTAAGCCAAGTTTCAGTAAGCCCTAAAGGCGAGAGGACCGGCCTTCTTGAACTCGTGCATATAGCAGACGCTGGCTTGCTGGCTTGAAGTTCGTGGGGTGCTTGGTAGGCCTAGTGGAGTTTTCTAATTATTCAAATTTTTGGGTCTTTGTCTCACGCTACCTTTGTTTCCTCGTTTTCTTTTCTTATTGTCCTTCCAAGCTTTGTTATTGTTAGGCCTAGTTGCTGATGGGATGATCTCATATGGAAAGTTGTAGTCCTGGCCCTCCGCTTATACGCTGGCTGATTCCTTTAGGCTAAGAAGTTGTGGTGGTATAGACATCGTAGTGGTGATGATAGTAAAGACATCGTAGTGGTGGTGATTTGGATGAGACTACAAACCGAGGCCCCGTGTGCGAACGCAAGCAGAATATCTTGCGCACACATTAAAAACCTGTTCTGCTGTTTGGAAGAGTAGGCCATTGTGTCCTAGTAGGAGAGGATGACAAAATTTAATACCAGCATGCACACAGGTGTCGTGTTTAGACACCATCCCATAGGAACAATCGGGGAGTTGGTGTCCCTATGGCGGTTCGGGGCTGTAGATGGCAACATTCTGGCGGCTCCTGCGACGGCACTGGAACCATTCCTATCGGTGATTGCCTCTCCAATGGACCATTCCAGTGACGTAGAGAGAGAGAGAGACGGGGGGGGGGGGGGGGGGGGGGGGGGGTGAGGGTTCTGCTGCAAGGGTAACAGCTTTCTTTCCATACTTAGTTACCAGGCTTTGCCCTCTAGAGCCTAGAGCGCAGTGGTAAACATATAGTAGTGGTGGTGGTGATGGTGGCGGTGGTAAAGTTATCGTAGTTGTGGTGGATATTGTAAAGATGTATGAACGTTAAAGATGCCATCAGAATATGTCCATATTGGTGAGGAAAGAAAAAAAGCAACT
>CM060328.1:35383867-35388867 GCA_030674155.1 Stramonita haemastoma | reverse complement strand
TATAATCTATATATATATATCTATATATATATATATAGAGAGAGAGAGGAGAGAGAGAGAGAGAGAGAGAGAGAGAGAGAGAGAGAGAGAGAGAGAGAACTCGAACTCGAACTCGAACTCGAAAAAATTATTCACAGAAAGGCCATTGGCCCATACATGAAGGGGGTTGCCAAACAGCTTAGTATTTTGGTGGAATAAAAGACAACAGCAATGATAACAGCAGAATTGTATTGCAACAAAATCAGTAGCAAAAATATGACTTAAGATAATAAAGTATCTCTTATTCTAAAGGCTTTACACAAATAAAGAGTGAGGCTGCGCACAACCTCAGGCTGACTTGATGCCATGAGTAAACAGAGTCTAAATGAGTTAGGCTGCTTTCTATATTTCACAGGGATGTAACTCTGCCTAACATCCTCTAGCACTGGGCAGCATAACACAAAATGCACCTCATTTTCAGGTGCTTGCTTACATAATGGGCATAGTAACCTGAGGTCATCAACATCATATCCTCTGTATCTGAATTTATGAACATTTATATCTGATACACCAAGTCTAAACTTTGACATAATTCTTTTCAAATGTATGTCCATATCAAGCTTTAAATAAGGTTTGATATCATGTGCACTTATAAATTGTCTATACATTTGAACCTTTCACTGGTTTGTATATGATCATTCCATTGCTGCCATCGGCAGTCAATCAGTCTTTGTCTGAAAGTGTTTATAAATTCTCTACAACTTCCAACACCTTGATTGAGCCAAACAAATCCAAAACCAAGTTCACATAAACAGGTGCGTATTTGTGTAGCCCAGTTGTTTTTCCCTTTCACATCTAGATCATAAAGCATCTTGTAAATTTTAAAAGGTAGCCTGTTCTCATCCATATGTAGAATCTTAATCCAGTATCTAATACATCTTACAGCAGCATTAACAGAGAGAGGATATCTATTAGTTTCACTATACACAAGGTCATTGGGCGTTCGTCTATCTAAGCCTAAGAACTGCTTTAATGCAAAGAGGTGCACTGATTCACAATGCGTTACAGCTGCATCCAAACCCCAAATTTCTGCACCATATAGCACAGTGGGTTGTATTTGGGCATCAAATATTTTAATGAACAGGTCAAAAGAGTTATTATTCAATATTCGCAATTTCCTCAAAACCAATAACAAGCTTCGTTTACCTCGACTTGCCAGATCTTTACATGCAGTTGTGAAACTAAGTTTTGTAGAAAAACAGATTCCTAAATATTTATATACATTAATCACAGGCATGACTTTTCCATTGTACAACCATTTTTCATGAACAGCTAAATGACCACCTTTTCTGAATACAACGATATTGCTCTTGAGAGGAGAGAGAGAGAGAGAGAGAGAGAGAGAGAGAGGAGGAGGAGAGAGAGAGAGAGAGAGAGGAGAAGAGAGAGAGAGAGAGAGAGAGAGAGAGAGAGAGGAGAGAGGAGAGGAGAGAGAGAGAGAGAGAGAATGAATGAATGAATGAATGAATGAATGAAGAATCTTTATTTTTCAAGGGTTACAGAATAAGTATTTACATATTTTTTCGTCCAGCCCTTGCCCTGATTAGGGAATATTAGAACAGAAAAAACAACTCCACCCCACCCCACCGCCTAAAAAAAACCACACCAAAAAACAAACAAAACGAAACAAGCAAACAAACGAAAAAAACACAAAACCTCCAAACCAAAACAAAAACAAAAAAGTAACCCCCTTTACCACAAAAACCCACAATCTCCAACAACAAAGCTCAACCCATGATTTTAAAAAGAAAGTGATATGTATACATTCAACAAAGGCATAATTCCCAACTGGATACACTGATGATGATTTAAACCAAAAGAGAGATGTATAAAAACACATAATCACCAACTGACCAAAACATTAATTTCAAGACAGGTACACTAATTATAATGAAGTAAATTTAATAGATGAAAATTGAGAGGAGACAGCAGAGAAGAAAGCAACCCAAACATAAAATGATATAATTATATCAAAACATTTTTATCATTGTTTCTTACTTTAAAACAATTTTGTGAATTGTTTATAAAAAAAAAAAAAAGCAGTGAGACGGACATGTTTGCTAGTGCGTGCAAACACACGCACGCACGCACGCACACACACACACACACACACACACACACACACACACACACACACACACACACACATACACACACAACACACACACACACAACACACACACAACACACACAACACACACACCACACACACACAATCATGCTCAACAATTTCATAGGCATATGCAAATTGATAGCTTTAAGAATAACACACATTTCAAAAAATCCAAACAATAGCAACAGCAAAGGGAAAATATATAAAAAGAACAACATAAATAAAAAGTGGCATGTATATAAAGAAAAATCTATCATACAAAACTTAAACCATAATGCAAATGTCAAAAATCGTCAACAATCATATGGAATAGAAACAAAATAAGCAAAATTGAGAAAGCACACTTTCAGAGAAAGCTTGATTTGAATAGATCAGTTCTTGGTATGGGTCTCTGAAGTTTTGTTGAATCTCGGGCATTCAAATGAAACGTTGATTTCAATGTTGTTGGAGCACCCCCATGCAGGATTTTGTTAATTAATATTGCTTTATTTGTACAAGCATTTCTCTTAATGGAAGGACTCCTAGTATTGTGTAGTCAGATTGAACTAAACTTGAGGACTTAGAGAACTGCCTTGAAAGCTTGTTTATAGTTATTGATAAGATGTTTTAACGTATTTGCACCGGCAGTGTCAAAGAGTTTAGAGCAATCATTAATTGATGACAAAAGATATGCATGTAAATTTAATTTTCTAACATGAAAGTTTAATAAATGTTTTATTCTACAAAGCTGATGAAATTGTGTGGACACAGTGTTGCTTAATTTGGCTACATGTGCTGTCCACGAGAGGTTGTTGTCTATTGTAATACCTAAAACTTTGTGATTTTCCACTTCTTCAATTAGGGTTTTGTTTATGATTAATAATAATAATAATACATGGAACTTATATAGCGCAATATCTTGTAAAAACAAATCAAAGCGCTTGCATTCGACCTATACATCACACAAGCAATCAATAACAATCTATGGTCCTAGCAAATTCGAACGTACTCACACACACAAGCGCTCACACAACATACACACACACCACGCACGCACGCACGCACGCACGCACGCAACGCACGCACGCACACACACACACACACACACAAACACACACACAAAGGCTATACACTTTGGCAGGTAGATGTCGAAAGCGTGGACAGACAAGAGATGGAAACAGAAGAAGAAAATCTTAGGTTTGAAATAAGTGTGTCTTTAGGTTGGAATTAAAAGTGTCATAAGTAGGCTTTTGCCGGAGGGAGAGAGGGAGGTCGTTCCAGATCGATGGACCAGAAGCAGAGAAAGAGCGGCGGCCAACGGTAGATAGGTTGAATCTAGGTATTCTTAAGGACAAAGTATCTGCGGCCGAGTGGAGGGAGCGAGAAGGTGAAGACATTCACAGTGGTAGGAGGGTGCAGTTTTGTGGAGACGTTTGTAACAGAGGGTATTGATTGATCTTGTAGATTACTCTCCGTGGTACGGGCAGCCAGTGGAGAGATTGCAAGAGAGGGGAAGTGGGGGAAGTGGAGTTGTCAGATGTTGTCTTTCTTGTCTCGTGGTGATAAGCATTAGTTTGGTTTTATGTGGATTGAGGGACATATGGTCCTGTTGACACCATTTCTCGAGAGTCGATACTGTTTTGTAATGAGTGTTATGTTCTATGTATGTTGGTGTGGCTAGTATGTATTGTTGTATCATCACACACACAAAAATTTACAAGACACTTTGATATGGAGCAAGAAGCTCATTGACATACATACAAAATAGAAGTGGGCCTAATATTGAGCCTTTGGGGACACCGTGTTTGACTGGTAATGTACAGGACTTGGAATTATTGAACACACACTTTGCTGTCTGTTTCCAAGAAAGAATTTTAACAATGGTAAGGCATTTTCTAATATACAATACAATGATAGCTTCTTACATAAGAGAGAGAGAGGGGAGAGAGAGAGAGAGAGAGAGAGAGAGAGGAGAGAGAGAGAGAGAGAGAGAGAGAGGAGAGAGAGAGAGAGGAAGGTGGGGGGGGGGGGGGGCAACGGTAGATGTGAGAAGATACACAGGAATGAATGATATAGCTATGACATTCTGTATGACCTAAGTTTTGGCAGTGGTCGGTCTTTATTCTTGAAGAGCTTTCTTGCAGAAAGACAGTTTCGGGTACAGGTTAGGTCCACGCTCTCCAACAGTTTCGACTAGGTGATGGTAATTCTGCAGTGGAGTATTCTTTCTTTTGCGCTCTTTAGCATAAAAATCATCAGTAACATCTCAGATCAGTCCACCAGTACATGGGATACTGGCTTTTTTGTAGTTGATTTTGGCCTTTACACTAAGGGCAGGACATTTGTGAGAATTCAGTGACAACCAGCTTTGCATGAACACGATCAAAGAATGGGCTGAGAACAATCTATCTATCTGTCTATCTATCCCTTAGACTGGCGACCGTGGGAGCACCCATGAAGACTTGACAACCAGTTCCCTCCATTCCTCTCTCTGCTCTGCCTTTCTCAGGGTTTTGTTGAGTTCTATCGGCCTGTCCATTCGCTGATGTTGTCCTCCCATCTCTTCTTTGGTCTGCCTCTTTTTCTTCCTCCGTGGACAGTGACTTGCAGTATGTTTCTGCAAATCCTTTTGACCTTGTGACATACCTATACCATTTAAGTTTACGCTTCTTTACGATTGGTAGAAGATTTTCGTAGGGACCAATGGTTTGCTGGATTCTGTTATGCACGTCTTTATTTATTTATTGATTGATTTATTGATTGATTTATTGATTTATTTAATCTTTTATATCGAGGATAATGGAATAAGCAATCATATGCTTTTTTACATCCAGTCCCCGTGTGTATGCAGTTTTGTAAATGCCATCTG
>CM060328.1:35348867-35378867 GCA_030674155.1 Stramonita haemastoma | reverse complement strand
ACTCTGTTGATATTCCCACTCCTTCATGTTGATGCTCTATGTAGTGTACAGATGGAACTCTGTCGATGTTCCTACTCCTTTATGTTGATGCTCGATGTGTTGTACAGGTGAAACTTGAGGGACGTTTTCACTCCTTCATGTTGATGCTCGATGTGTTGTACAGGTGAAACTTGAGGGACGTTTTCACTCCTTCATGTTGATGCTCAATGTGTTGTACAGGTGAAACTTGAGGGATATTTCGACTCTTTCATGTTGATGCTCAATGTGTTGTACAGATGAAACTTGAGGGATATTTCGACTCTTTCATGTTGATGCTCAATGTGTTGTACAGGTGAAACTTGAGGGACGTTTTCACTCCTTCATGTTGATGCTCAATGTGTTGTACAGTGAAACTTGAGGGATTTTCACTCTTATGTTGATGCTCAATGTGTTGTACAGATGAAACTTGAGGAGTTTCACTCTTCATGTTGATGCTCAATGTGTTGTACAGGTGAAACTTGAGGGATATTTCGACTCTTTCATGTTGATGCTCATGTGTTGTACAGGTGAAACTTGAGGGACGTTTTCACTCCTTCATGTTGATGCTCAATGTGTTGTACAGTGAAACTTGAGGGACGTTTTCACTCCTTCATGTTGATGCTCAATGTGTTGTACAGGTGAAACTTGAGGGATATTTCCACTCCTTCATGTTGATGCCTCATGTGTGACAGTGAAACTTGAGGGATATTTCCACTCCTTCATGTTGATGCTCAATGTGTTGTACAGGTGAAACTTGAGGGACTTTTCACTCCATGTTGATGCTCAGTGTGTTGTACAGGTGAAACTTGAGGGAGTTTTCACTCTTCATGTTGATGCTCAATGTGTTGTACAGGTGAAACTTGAGGACGTTCACTCCTTCATGTAAGTCGTGTTTTGACAGGGAACTTAGGATTTTCCACTCATTCATTCTGATGTTCCGCGTGCTGTGTGGGGGTGGATAGAGCCGCTGTGGGACTGCATGAAGATGAGAGATGTCCACAATTCAATCTGCATGATGGTCTTCCTCCCCACACTCATCTTTGGCAACTTTGTGGTAAATTAACACCTTTCCTCCCCCCTCCCTCCCTCTCTCTCTCTCTCTCTCTCTCTCTCTCTCTCTGTCTCTCTCTTCGTCTCTCTCCCTCTCTCTGTCCTCTCTCTCTCTCTGTCTCTCTCTCTGCTCTTCTTCCTTCTGTCTCCTCTCCTTCTCCTCTCTCCTCTCTCTCTCTCTCTCTCTCTCTCTCTCTCTCTCTCTCTTAGGTTGAACTTTTGCTATGCGTGTGTGCTTTTGTGAGGAGAAGGTTGCTGTTTATTAATTTTATTTCTTTTTTTGTACTTTGTTTTGCTTTTCTTTGTCTGTCTGTTGTGTTGTTGCTTGATTGTTGTTGTATTTAGCATACGCGCACACACACACACACACACACACACACACACACACACACACACACACACACACACACACACACACACACACACACACACACACACACACACACACAAAACACACATACAAACACAACACAACACAACACAACACAACACAACACAACACAACAAGCTGACCTGATGAATTAGCCATAATAAAGAAAAAGACTGCCAATCGATACCACACTAAAGCCATGTCCTCACAAACACTGTGTCTATCCATCCTCCAGGTCCTCAACCTCTTCCTGGCTCTGCTGCTGAACTCCTTCGGGGGAGAGGACACCGGCACAGACACACAGATGAGCCGCCGGCTAAAGGAGGCCAAGCAGCGCTTCAGCAAGACCTTTAACTGGCTGTACAAGCTGTGCTGCCCCAAGAAAGAGATCCACCTCACCATCCACAGGCCTCAAAGCAGCGATCTTCCAGTCACGCAACAGGTCCACATCTCCAAACCCGGTCAAATCCCGCCTTGGAAAAAGACCTCTTGTAGGTTTGGGTCACGCCTCGCCACGCTGTGATGTGCTCTGCATGCTCTCTAGCACTAACTGACATACTGCACTGCACTGTCTCACAAAGCTTTGAGCCCCAACCTTTCCCCCCTAGTGGTGGTCTGAGTGTACCTTTCGAATGATCGGTGGTCTAGGGGTATAGCGCCCTCCTAGGAAGCGAAAAGTCCGGGTCGGAAGTGCGCGGTGGCTTGGTTCCTGTTTGGGCCCGAAACTTTTCCCCCATCCATAGGACCACGAGGGGTAGTCTGTGTGATAGTCTTTCGGATGAGACGATAAATTATTTAGCGCATGTAAAAGAATCCACGGCAATAAGAGAGTTGTCCCTGGGAAAATTATGTAGATAAAAGCCACTCTGATAGGGAAACAAATACAGTTGCAGACAGGAAAAGAAAAAAATGATGGGTAGCGCTACTCTTGTGGCGACGCGCTCTACCCGTGGAGAGCAGGCCAAATTTCACGCAGAGAAATCTCTCGTGACTTAAAGGGGTGTAAAATGTAATTTTAAAAAAACGAGATGAACAACCGACATCTTAGTGTGCAACACACATATATAGCGCACATAATCTGTTTTAGCGCTGTGTTATTGTATATATGTAAGTTGACAATAAAAGCTGGTATCTCGTATCTAAAAGAACAAGAAAGTTGTCTCTGGCAAAATTTTGTAGGGAGGGAAAATGCTCTCACAGGGAAACAAGTACACATACGACAGGAAAAAAATCAGAGGAAAAACTAATTGATTGGTGACCTCGTAAATAGTACAAAATAGTACAATTCAGTACAATACAATATAAGACATAGAATGCAATAGAACGCAGTACAATGATATACGTATTGCAAGTGTGGTTAGGCTATCCTGGAGATAATTTCATGTTTTAGTCCTTCATCTGATACGATTTTCTTAGCATCTGTAATTATATTATTGCTGATGCCATTGGCACTATTTGTCATCAGCTGGGTTCTCTCTGCACTAATCTGCATGTCATGTGCTGAGGAGGCTTCATCAAGGTTATTTACCAGGCTGACTAGCTCTTGCTCTGCTCCAGCTATGCTGTCGATGTCATTGGCAGAACATGAGTTTGTGACTGTCCTGCCTCCAACGCTGACTGTTACCTCATGATTTTCAAGTGCATCAGCCATTACTCTAAGAAGATGAAGAAGACGGTGGGAGAGAGCAGACATCCTTGGTATATTCTAATTGGGGTTCGGAACCAATCTCCTATGTTGTTGTCATAGTAGACTGCGCTGGTTGCCTTGTTATACAGGCCTTCTATGGTTCTGATCATGTTGGCATTGATGTTATACAACCTCATGGTTGCCCACAGAGCTGCATGCCATACTCTGTCGAACGCCTTCTTAAAATCCACAAAGACGTGGTAAAGAACTTGTTGGTGTTGGAAGTATTTCTCACAGAGTATTCTAAAACTGAAAATTTGTTCAGTTGTGCTCTGTCCTGCTGTGAACCCTGCCTACTCTTCTTTCATGATCTCCTCAGCTTGACTTTAGTCTGTTCAGGAAGATTATTAGCATGACTTTGCTTAGATGGCTTATCAGGCTGATGGTATGGTAGTTTTGGCATAGTTGTAAGTTGCCTTTTTTAAGGAGAGTAATAATCAGGGACTGTTTCCAAGGTGTTGGCCACTCCCCTGTCTTCCAGATCTTGTTGCAGATGGTAGGTAATACCTCTATCATGGTCTCTTCTCCTGCCTGGACCAGTTCTGATGGAATGTTGTCCATTCCTGCTGACTTCCCTCTTTTTGGTGATTTTATTGCACTTTCAACTTCTTCCCGTAGGATGGGGTAGCTGCTGTTGTTGGTTGGTGGAGGGACATCTAGTACCTAGGAGTCTCCCGTTGTTGTGTGAGTATACAACTCAGAGCAGTATTCTGTCTACCTCTTTAGAATATCTTGATCTTCTGCGAGACATTTCTTTGCTTTGTCTTGAATGGTATTTGTTCTCCCTTCTTTTGAGCTTTTTAGGCCTTTCACAAGCTGGTAGGCTTTCTTGCTATAGTTGTTTTGCAGGTTTTCTTCCATAACTTTGCATTGTTCTCCAATCCGTGTCTCATTTGCTTTTCTCATTACTTTTTTGACTTGTTGATTGATTTCTCTGTGTAGTATTGCACCTTTATCCTCTTTCTTCATTTGCGTCAGTTCTCTGCGTTTGTTGCACAGCTTCAGTATGTCTTCTGTGACCCAAGGCTTTTTTGTTGGCCAATGTTTGCCAAGGATGTTGCTAGCTGTTTCAGTCACCGCATTTATAAAGCTGTTAATCAAGGTTTCTGCTTCGGTGTCCTGGTTGTGAAGAACAAGGAGTGGAGCAAATTTTCCTCCTATCGTAGCTTTGAAGTTTTCTGCCACGATTGAGTCCTTTAGTCTGTCAAAACTGAACTTCATCCTTAAACTGCCCTGGCTCTTGATACTCCTGAGGCGGAGTCTAAATGTCATCATCGCAAGCTCATGGTCGCTTCCTATATTTGCTCCCGGAAAGCTCCTGGTCTTTGCAATATTGACATTTGATTGAAAGCGTTATTTGACCATGATGTAGTCAATTTGATTGTAGTGATCTCCTAGGTTGTGCCATGTACAACGTCTAGATGGTTTTTGTGGACCAAATGTGTTCACCACCTTCAGGTTGTTGAGACTGGCAAATTCTAGGAGCCTCAAGCCTCTTTCATTGGTTTCAGGATTGCAATACTTTCCACATAACCCCTTCCAATTCTTGCTTGCCTCTACTCCTAATTTTGCATCCAGTCACTTTGAACTACAATGATGTCTTTCTTAGACGTCTGGTCTATGAGCTCTTGCAGTTGATTGTAGAGGTCCTCAACGTCCTCGTCATCATAGTCTGTTGTTGGAGCATAAGCTTGTATGATGGTGATGTTAAAAGTTGCAGCCCTCAGACGGATGGTAATGAGTCGACTGGAGACTGATCGACACCCCATTATGGTATTCGCGGTGTCTTTGTAGATGAGGAATCCAGTCCATGTTCATGTTTGTCTTCACTGCCACTGAAATAGAGTTTGTGGCCTTTAGGGGTAGAAGTTTCTCTGAAGTTTTTCCAGCGTATCTCACAGGGTCCTATGATATTCCATCTGTATCTTTCCGTTTTGTATAAGAGTTCTTCCACTTTTCCTGGAGCTCTCAGTGATCCTACATTCCATGTGCCAATTGTGATGGTGTTTCTGGCACGCAGTGATGTTGGACCACCAGTCACATACTTTACACCTCCGCCCTGCTGTTCAGCAACGGATGGCGCGGTCCGAGCCGGTATGGAAGCAGCATTTGTTTTCTTCTTCATGCTGTGTCTCTTGGGCAGTGTCGGATGGCGGAGCCCATCCCTCTCCATCCCAGACCACAGCCACATGCCCAAACTGAAAGTCATCTGGAATAACAAGAACATCGCCATCAGCTCCAAGAACAGAGACTGATGCGTTCCCTGATCATCTCCATATTTTTGTACGAATGTGAAACATGGACCATAACAGATACAGAGGATACAGAGGCAATGGAGATGATATGCTTTCGCAAACTCCTTGGTATTTCATAAAGAGATCACATCACTAATGAAGATATGAAAACCAGAATAAAAAATCCCATCGGACCATATGACGAGCTCCTGACTTCAGTGAAAAAACGCAAGCTAAAGTGGTACGGACACGTCACACGAACATCTGGACTGGCGAAGACTGTCTTAAAGGGAACAGTAAGGGGAGGGATACGAAGAGGCAGACATAGGAAACGATTGGAAGACGACATCAGAGAGTGGATGGGCCTTGGGTGGAGCAATCAGCTGCGGAGGACCGTGAGGAGTGGAGGAAGCTGGTTGCAAAATCTTCAGTGGCGCCCCCATGGTCTGCGGGACTACGGGACAGGTGAAGGTGAAGACAAGGCAGTACAGTACAGACAATAAGATCCAACACAATACAAATACATAACAATACAATACAATACAATACAATACACAATACATTGCAGGGTCAGAGTAGGCAGTATTGCCGTTCGTTATTGCCATCAAAAGTCTCGGGCACAACAGTAGGAAAAGTTGCCTGCTGTGCTGTTTGCTTTATCGCTGTCATCAGATACTTTTTCATCGCGCTATCCTTGTGTGCCTTGAGTAAGGAGGAGCTTTCATTTGTGATTCTATGCAAAAGTTAATGTTGTTGAAGTGTTCTAATAAGTTATAACCATCATCATCATCATCGATGTTATTGGAATTGTTATCAATGGTGATGGTTTTATATAGTGGTACTACCGTCATAATCATCATTATCATCATCGTCGTCGTCGTCATCATCATCATCATAATCACTACCATAATCATCATCATCATCATCACCACCATCATCACCACCACCACCACCACCACCACCACCACCACCACCATTACAGAGGCAGCAGGAGAGAGGGAGAGAAGAATAGGACTAGGGGAATGTAGTGTGTACACTGCACTGGCTTGTAACTGTACTAATTCATTTTTGTCGATTGCTCACGATATTGGCTATTCTCATAGGCTGGTGTGTATCACAGAGGAAACTCACGTTTAAATAGGTATAGACTCTGTTGTGTTGGTTTGTTGTCGTTAAAGATGTTAAATTTCCCGAGCGCCACTCTTCAAACGTAATGCAGTCATCCAGTTCGTTGAATCGAGTTATTTCTTCAACTTCAGTATGATTTGGTTTATAATACTATCTCCAATCCAATCAATGGCAAAATTTTATTCCAGCTGTTTAACAGTGACACATATTTAATCGCAGCCTTTAACACTATTAGCCAAGTTGGGGTCTAGAAGATTGTTTGAAAACTGCCCTTGCGGCCTTACGTTATACAAAGATTGTATCAAAACTGTCCTTGTGACCCGACATTATGTAAAGATTGTATCAAAACTGTCCTTGTGACCCGACATTATGTAAAGATTGTATGAAAACTGTCCTTGTGACCCGACATTATGTAAAGATTGTGTCAAAACTGTCCTTGTGACCCGACATTATGTAAAGATTGTGTCAAAACTGTCCTTGTGACCCGACATTATGTAAAGATTGTGTCAAAACTGTCCTTGTGACCCGACATTATGTAAAGATTGTGTCAAAACTGTCCTTGTAACCCTACGTTATACAGAGATTGAATCAAAACTGCGCTAGTGCTCCTATGTTATACAAAGATTGTATCAAAAACTGCCCTTTTGACCCTACGTTATACAAAGATTGTATTAAAACTGTCTTTGTGACCCTTTGTTATATAAAGATTGAATCACAACTGTCCTTGTGACTCTATCTTGTATAATGATTGTATTTAAACTGTCCTTGTGACTCTATTTTATATGTAAAGATTGTATTAAAACTGTCCTTGTGACCCTACGTTTATAAAGATTATATCAGAACTGTCCTTGTGATCCATCGTTATGTGAAGATTGTACCAAAACAAATGCACAAGTCGACAAACAACCTTTTTAAAAAAAAGTAGGGCATTTCTACCTTTGTGTCGAGGTGCTCTCCCCGGGGAAAGCAGTCAATATTACATGCTGAAGAATGTGCCGTGACTAAAAGTGAATAACACTCCACTCTACTCCACTTCACTCCATGCCGCTCCACTCAACTTCACTCTACTTCACTTCACTCCATTCCACAGCCCAGCCCAACATAACACAACACAACAATGATCAAGCCACTTGGTATCAAAAGATGCACTGATTGCAATGACAGTAGGTAGGTTGTCATGAAGTTTCGTTGTATAATAAGAGCAGAACATCCAAACTTCTTTCTCCACCCTTTTTTCAGAAAGTGAATTACCCGCTGATATTAAAATCATCACATCTCTTGGTTCAAAGTCGCTTTCAATCTGTCTATCTATCCCTTAGTCTGGCGACCATGGGGGCACCCATGAAGACTTGGCAACCAGTTCTCTCCATTCCTCTCTCAGGACTGCCTTTTCAAAATTTTGTTGAGTTCCAGGCATGCCCATTCGCTGTCCTCCCATCTCTTCCTTGGTCTGCTTCTTTTTCTTTCTCCTTGGACAGTGCCTTGCAGTACTGTTTTTGCAAGTCCTTTTGATCTTGTTACGTTTAAGTTTACGCTTCTTTACGACTGATAGAAGGTTTCGTAGGGACCAATGGTTTGTTAGATTCTGTTATGCACTTCTTTGTTGCTTATGTGGTCTCTGTAGGAGATGCCAAGGAGTCTCTGGAAGCATCTCATCTCTACCGCCTGTACTTTTTTCTCCAATTCAGCAGTCAGGGTCCACGATTCACTGGCATACAGGAATATAGATATGACAAGGGAGCGCATTAGTCTGATTTTGGACTTGAGTGAAATATTTCTATCTTTCCAGATGTTGTTCAGTTTTGACAGTGCGGTTA
The DNA here is from genome assembly GCA_030674155.1 of Stramonita haemastoma. NCBI lineage: Eukaryota > Metazoa > Mollusca > Gastropoda > Neogastropoda > Muricidae > Stramonita > Stramonita haemastoma. Next base: position 35,370,563 of record CM060328.1, on the reverse strand, counting down.
TTGTCTGTGCAATCCTGCATTTTACCTCTGGCTTGGACCCTTGTCTGATACAACGGCTCCCAAGTACTTGAAACTTTGACCCGTTTTCAGCATCTGGTCATTGACCCTGATATCAGTGTTGATGCCCTTGGCATGAGTGGTCATCTGTTTGGTCTTCTCTGCACTGATTTCCATGCCGTATGTTTAAGAGGCATTGTTCAGGTGTTCTGTTAGGATGACAAGCTCCTGTTCTGATCCTGCTAGTTCTTCAATGTCATCTGCGAATCGGAGGTTTGTGATCGTTCTGCCACCAATGCTGACTGATCGTTTATGGTGTTCCAGTGCATCAGCCATGATTCTCTCAAGGAAGATGTTGAAAAGACTGGGTGAGAGTAGACAGCCCTGCCTTTCTCTAACTGTTGTTTGAAACCAGTCTCCATTGTTGCTGTTGTAGTACACTGCACTGGTTGTCTTGTTGTACAGCTCTTTGATGACTCTGATCAGGTTTGCATTGATGCTGTACAAATTCATGGTTGCCCACAAAGCTGCATGCCACACCCTGTTGAATGCATTCTTAAAATCAATAATTATGGGGTAGAGGTCTTGTTGGTGTTAAAGGTACCTCTCACAGAGTATTCTGAGGCTGAATATCTGTCCAGCTGTGCTACGCCATGCTCTGAAACCTGCTTGTTTCTCAGCAATGATGGTCTCTGCTTGTGGCTTCAGTCTGTTCAGTATAATCTTCAACATGACCTTGATTGGGTGGCATATGAGGCTGATTGTGCGGTAAATCTGGCACTGCTGAAGGTTTCACTTTTGGGGGAGGGTGATGATAAGTGACTGTGTCCATGGTATTGGCCATTTTCCTGTCTACCAGATCTTGTTGCAGATTTTTAGTAGAGCGTTGATTATGGCTTCCCCTCCAGCTTGAACCAACTCATCTGGAATGTTGTCAGCCCCTGCCGACTTTCCCTTTTTCAGCGATCTGACTGCTGTTTCCACTTCTTCTCGGAGGATAGGGTGACTGTCTGTATCTGTGCTTGTGGGGACATTGAGGACTTCTGGATCTCCTGTGGTTTTGTGGTTATACAGGTCGGAGCAGTATGCTGTCCATCTGTTCAGAATATCCTGGTCATCAGTTGGGCACTTCCCATTTTTGACTTGGATTGTTGAGCTTCTTCCATGTTTTGTGCCAGTCAGGTCTTTCACCAGTTGATATGCTTTCTTGCTGTTGTTTTTCTTGATGTTTTCTTCAATGTTCTGGTACTGTTCACCAATCCATTTCACTTGTGCTTCTGTCATGGACTTTCTGATTCTTTTGTTGAGTGCCCTATATTGTTCTGCTGTTTCTTCTATTTCATTTTTCTTTTTCTTCAACTCTCTCCGTTTGTCACATAGTTGCAGGATGTTAGGTGTGACCGAAGGTTTTTTTGACTAATCCATGTGAAGTTTGCTTGCTGTTTCAGTCACTGCTGTGTTGAAACCATCCGTCAAGGTATCTATATCCATATCATCTAAGTCTATCAGAGTGAGTGCTGCAAACTTCCCATCTATCCTTGCCTGAAAAATGTCTGCTACCTCTGGATCTTTTAGCTGGTAATGAATAGTTGTGACGAAGCGACAAAATGGAATTCAAGGCAAACATCTGAACAATTTAAAGGTAAAACATACAGAAGTTTTTTCTTCTTTCTCTATCACAAAGCAACTTACCTACTACCATTGCAGTCAGCACATCTTTTGATACTTAGCAACCTTGCAAAGTAGGGGGGGGGGGGGGGGGGGGGCTGTTGTTCTTTTTTCTTTGGGTGGGGGAAGGGGGGGTTCACATTGGGGAGGTAATGCGTTTTGTTCCAATTTGTGATGTAGCGCGTTCAGCTCTCAGTGGAAGTAGGGGGGGGGGGGGGGGGGGGGGGGGAACCAAGCACTATGTCACAATTTGTGGCATTTTGCAGCTTGCGCTGTGGAGACATAGAACGTCAGAACAACAATACAATACAACACAACAGGGTACAACATCACACAACATAATGCAAAACAATTCAATCTGATCCAACCCAATCCTTGGAATCTGTGTTGTTGCCATGGTCGCCTGTGTAGCTGGTAACAATACAGGTATTTGTGGTTTGGTGTTGTCACTGTTGCTAATTTTGTTATTGTTTGTTGTTGTAGTTGTGGCTACCTGCACACTTCCGAAGAATGTTTACAATAAGCCTCCACCTGTAGCAGCAGCACTGAACAATGTAGATCTTATCAGCGAGAAAGACAGCTTCACTATGAGTAAGGAAGAGTCTAACGCCGCCTATACCTCCTACTCTAGGGCAAAGGTTAGTTTACGGACTCTGTGTGTGTGTGTGTGTGTGTGTGTGTGTGTGTGTGTGTGTGTGTGTGTGTGTGTGTGTGTGTGTGTGTGTGTGTGTGCGTGCGTGCGTGCGTGCTTGCGTGCGTGTGTCTGTGTGTGTACGATTGAACATCTCTCTCTCTCTCTCTCTCTCTCTCTCTCTCTCTCTCTCTCTCTCTCTCTCTCTCTCTCTCTCTCTCTCTCTCTCTCTCTCTCTGTACATATTGCGAACGTACACAGAACATTTTGTTTACACGTGAAAACCTGTTCCTTCTTTCGGAAAGGTAGCCCAATAAAACGTGGTTTCCATGCAGGCTACCTTGATATAGACAGTGCAATTCACAAAAGAGGACATTGCTAACATGTTATTTCATGATGGAAATGAGTTTAATTTGTTTGGCTTTGCCGGATCCCGCCTTTCTTCAAATGTAGGCCTAAGCGATGCAGACATCTACATTCCAGGATTCCTAAAATTTCACCCGAATCCCTACCAACCCGAAACTACACGCTTACTAACACACTTTGCGTCTTCATTATGCTGTCAAGGACAATACAGTTTGGATGTTTATGATACTAAATCGATTTGTGATCACATCAAACTAAAGCACAGTAGTCCGCTCTTGATTGGATTTATATGCAGAAATCCGTCAGAAACTACTGATAAATTCAATTCTCATATGGATGAAGTTACACTTTGAAACTATGACACTGTTATTCTTTGGGACTGTAGCATCCATTCATTTAAACCAAAGCCAAAATGGAATTTCAGCTGCACAATGCTCGGCCTGGAACAACTAACTGATAAACCTACACGTAGCACAGATCACTCAGTAACTTTAATCTACGATACATACTCCAATGCAAAACAACAACAGTACGTGGATGCAGCGATCATAATCCTGCCTGTTTTACTTGGTTTAAAAATTATATCAACAGTACTTAAGTTGGAATAAAACTATATAATTTATTACAGACGATTCAGAAACTCCTGTGGGCAAAAGCTTCTTTCAGATCTAATGCACTCACCACTCCACGGTATCTGTGAAATTAAAAGTCTCCAACGAATCTGTTGAATTTTTAGATGAACACGTTTATTTCAATATCTGACAAACATGCTCCCATTGATAAGAAAAATTGCTACAGAAACTTTAAAACCTCCTTGGATAACAAAAGATGGAGAATCTGAAAAAAATCATACTAGACAATATGAAAACTCATTGTACAAATGAGCTGTAGGCCTCCATTAGTCGATGTCGACTATGGAATTCGCACCAGAAGAAAGGTCATTTGTTCAGCGACAGCACCGGCTGTGGCTGGTCAGTCCAATGCGGGAGTGGCAGTCTCTGTCGCATCTGATGCAGAAGTAGCTTGTTGAGGTGGCTGGAGTACATGCCTTCCGCTTGGCTCTCTTTCCGTTTGCTGCAGTGTGGATCTTTTCTTCACCACACTTCAGCGTTTGTGAACACTGCGCCATTTGCTGTGGTCAGCCGCTACCTCCTCGCAGTTCTCTGTGTTGATGTCCAGGGCTTTCATGTCACACTTGCAGATGTCTTTGTAGCGCAATTGGGGGGGGGGGGGGGGGGGGGGGGGGGGGCAATGCTTCTCTTACCAGAGGAAAGTTCGCCATAGAGGAGATCTTTAGGAATGCGTCCATCCTCCATCCTTCGCACGTGACCGAGCCATCAGAGTCTGCGTTGTCTGAGGAGTGTGTACATGGTGGGGACGTTAAATCCTGTTCCGCTTTTCGTAAGAGTAGGCCATCGTGTGCCGGTGGGAACAGATGACAAGATTTACAAAACTGCATACACATGGGGACCGGATGAAAAAAAGCACATGATTGCTTATTCTGTTATCCTCGATATAAAAGAATAAATAAAAATAAATAAATAAAAATATCTGCAACCTTGAGGACGTGAGCGTTGGTAACTTGGTCACTCCAGTGGATGCCGAGGATGCGACGGATAGAGTGCAGGTGGAAGCTGTTCAGTTTGTGCTCCTGTTTGGAGTATGTTGTCCATGTTTCACTGCCATAAAAGAGAGTGCTGACGATGCAGGCGTTGTACACTGCCATCTTAGTGGAAATTGTCAGCTTTGGGATCTCTCAGACGTGGGTGGTGAGGCGTCCTAAGGTCGTAGCAGCCTTGCCGATGCGCTTGTTGATCATGGCATCAAGGGACAGGTTGTCACTGATGGGGGATCCCAGGTATGTGAGTGAACTGGTGTACGACATTGAGCTGGTAGTTATCGATGCAGATGGCTGGTGCAGTAACCACGTCCTGGCTCAGCACATTGGTCTTTTTCAGGCTAATTGTCAGTCTGAAGTCTTTGCAGGCATGGGAAAACCTGTCCATGAGGCATTGGACTTCTTGCTCAGTGTGCGAAGTGACATCAGCATCATCAGCAAAAAGCATGTCCCTAATTGTTTTCTCCATCATTTTTGTTTTTGCTTTCAGCCGAGCCAGGTTGAATAGTCGACCGCTGGATCTGGTGCATAGGTATACACCTTCTGTTGCAGTTCCAAAAGAGTACTTTAGGAGCAGGGCAAAGAAGATGCCAAAGAGGGTGGGAGCAAGGACACAGCCTTGCTTGACTCCACTCTTGATGTCAAATGGGTTGGACATGCAGCCGTCGTACTGGATTGTTGCCTTCATGTCATCATGAAAGGTATACACCTTCTGTTGCAGTTCCAAAAGAGTACTTTAGGAGCAGGGCAAAGAAGATGCCAAAGAGGGTGGGAGCAAGGACACAGCCTTGCTTGACTCCACTCTTGATGTCAAATGGGTTGGACATGCAGCCGTCGTACTGGATTGTTGCCTTTATGTCATCATGAAAGGATCTGATGAGACTATGGAGTTTTGGGGGTCAACCAATTTTTGGAAGGTTGTTGAATAGTCCTTCCCTGTTGACTACGTCAAAGGCCTTGGTCAGGTCTATGAAGGCTATGTAGAGGGGTTTGTGTTGTTATCTGCATTTCTCCTGAAGTTGGCGTAGGGAGAATATCATATCCACAGTGGAGCGTTCAGCTCGGAAGCCGCATTGTGTCTCTGGGTAAACACTCTCAGCAAGTTTCTGGAGGCGCACAAGCACGACACGAGCAAAGAGTTTTCCTACAATGCTCGGGAGAGATATGCCTCTGTTTTTATTACAATCGCTCCTGTCACCTTTATTCTTGTAAAGGGTAACAATCTTGGTATCTTTAATGTCTTGCGGCACAGCTCCCTCCCTCCAACACTGGCATAGGACGTCTTGAAGGGGCTGTTGTAAGGTGTCTTTGCAGCTTTTGATGAGGTCTGGTGGAATGCCATTGGTTCCAGGTGCTTTGCTGCTAACTAAGCTGTCAATTGCTTTGCAGAGTTCAGCAAAGGTTGGTTCAGTATCTAGTTCCTCCATGATGGCAGAGGCTCAATGGCATCGAGGGCTGAGTCGGAGACTATGTTCTCTCTAGAGTAGAGCTCAGAGTAATGCTCCACCCACCTGTCCATCTGTCTGCTCTTGTCAGTGATCATCTCCCCATTGGTGGTCTTCAGTGGGGCAGTTTTGCTCTGTGTTGGCCCTTGAGCTGTCTTGATGCCTTCGTACATTCCTCTCTTGTTGCCTGAGGCAGCTGCAGACTGGATGGAGGCACTGAGCTGTTGCCAGTATTCGTTGGCACAACGTCTAGCAGTCTGTTGCTCTTTTTTTCAGGCTGCTCTGCATGAACAAGGTTCAGGAATGGGCGCAGGTTCAAGTTTTTGGTCGCCAAAACGAAGTGCAATCACTTCACGAACAAGTCCAGAGAGCACTTCCCGGACCCCGTCATCCGCTTGGGAAAATCCACCATCATAGCGGTGGCGGAGGCCAAATTCTTGGGGATTGTGTTTGACCGGAAGCTCAATTTTAGGAGCCACATTCAACATCTGAAAGTGTCATGTCAGAGAGCCCTGAACCTCCTGCGGGTGATCGCCCATACTGACTGGGGAGCGGACAGGAGAACACTGTTGCACGTCTACAGGGCGCTGGTGCGCTCCAAACTGGACTACGGATGTCAGGTGTACGGCTCGGCGAGGCCTTCTTACCTGAAAGCTCTGGACCCTATCCACCACCAGGGGCTCCGGATCTGTCTCAGAGCGTTCCGAACGACGCCAGTCTACAGCCTGTACGTGGAAGCGGGAGAGCCTTCACTAAAAAACCGCCGTCTGAAACTGACTTTGAACTATTACCTGAAACTTTATTCAGAATACAACAACCTGGCTTACGATTGTGTCATGAACCCCGGTTTCAGGCCTAGTTTGAGAAATCGCCTTCTGCCGCCCCACCTCTGGGTATTCGGATCCTTCCCCATCTCCGGGAGGCGGGTATCGATTTGGGTGTTATCTTTGACCTTCCCAAGTTTCCGGAGACGCCGATGTGGATGGTGGAGACCCCTGTGATCTGTTTTGATCTTGCCGCTCACAGGAAAGACATCACCAGCTCCACGGCGTACGGGGCCTTCTTCCAAGAGCTCTGTGCGTCGTATCCATCCTACACCAGGGTTTTCATGGACAGGTCCAAGTCGGAGGAGGGGGTGGCCTGTGCCGCCTATTGTCCCGCCATCAAGGAGTCGGCGCTTTCGGAGCGCCTGCCTTCGGATGCCTCGGTGTACACGGCCGAACTGAGCGCTCTGGTCTTGTCCCTGCAACTGATCCGGCGATCGGAAAGGAAAGACTTCTTGGTCTGTACGGACTCGCTCTCTGCTCTGGAGGCTATCAGTTGCAGGAACATAAACCACCCTAGGCTTCAGGAGTTCTACGAACTGTATACTTCCTTGAGACGGTACAGGTGTGACGTGGTTTTGGTGTGGGTCCCGGGGCACGCGGGCATTCTGGGCAATGAGACGGTTGACCGACTTGCCAGGCGTGCCACGGAGCAGAAGGTTTCTGGGTCCACGGTGCGGTTCACGGATCTGAAACCTAGGAGCGAGCAATACGTGCATTCCCTCTAGCAGGAGGAGTGGAACGCTCAGACGGACAACAAACTTTTTCGGATCCGTCCCAACCTGAAAGAAGTTTTCCCTCTGGGTGTCAAAAGCTGAAGGGAGGCGACAGTGCTCACCGGGATACACACGTGTCATTCTCACCTCACTCACATTCACTTGCTGAAAGGCAAGGGAACCCCATGGTGCGTGACTTGCCATGTGCGGGTGACCATCAGGCATCTGCTCCTGGAGTGTCAGGTTGTTCAGGATATTAGGCACAAGCATTTTACCGTGGACTCCCTAAAGATCCTCTTTTGGGATGTTCCACCGGACACCATTTTTAACTTCCTGAGATAATCCGGCTTTTTTCGTCTGATATGAGTGAAAGTGGTACGGTTGGTCTCTAAGGACAAGGTTGTTTTAAGGAATCTGGTTTTGGTTTAAAAATACTTACAGGGCAAGCAAACTCAAAAACTTTGAACAGTCCATACCATTTGAGGAACAAAAAGCTTTCGCTAAGAACTAAATAATTCTTATTGCCGTTTAGAGCGTGAAGATCTTAAACATGAGCTTGAATCTGTTCTTTTTAACCTGCGGAAAAATATCTGTGATAATGATCCAGATAATGAAGATTTTATTGTTAATTCTACAGATGTGAAATCAATATTTAAAACATTGCATGTGAGAAAGGCTGTGGGTGTGGATGGTATTAGTGGGTTGCTTTTAAAATCTTGTGCTGAACAGCTGTGTTATGTTTTTAGTGATTTGTTTACTCTGTCTTTGAAAACAGGCCATGTTCCCAGCCTCTGGAAAAAATCAACAATTTGTCCCGTTCCGAAAAAATACACCCCCAAATCTTTAAATGATTACAGGCCAGTAGCTCTCACTCCAATAGTAATGAAGTGTTTTGAAAGAATTATTCTGAAACAGCTTCTTTTCTCCCCTTCCTCATATCTGGATCCTCTTCAATTTGCATGCAAAGCCAACAGAAGCACAAATGGTGCCACAATTACCTTGCTACACAATACATACATACACCTAGAGAAATCTGACTCTTTCATTCCTATACTTTTCATTGACTTCTCCTCTGCCTTTAATATCTATGTATGTCCCAATATGTATGCCATACAGGGGATGGATTCCTTTTGTGTTCCGTTACATGACGTGATTAAAATTAGGCATATACCGTAAAATCCCTAGCATACGCCCACCCCCCTGTCCACTGATTTAGGGCAAAATTGGGGGGGTGGGCGTTTGCTAGGGATAGACCCTTTGCACAAAATAATTTTTGTGCTCAACCGTGTAATTGAGTGAATACAAACCCGAAGGCATGTAAGTTAGGTCGTTAGAGTAGAAGTGAAGGAAAATAGAAAAAAAAGGGATTTTGAGGCAAAGAAGGCAAACGAGTTCCATAGCTTTCGTTGTAGGTCCTTGTTTCGCAATACCCTGCCTTCAGATCTTTCATATTCCAGATAATGCAGCACACCTTGGTCGACATGTTCAGATCGAACTGCTGGTCCTTTTGACAGTTTCCGTTTCTGTTTGTCTTTTCCGTACTGCTGTTCAAGTCTATCTCTGTTTTCACTCCATTCCCTGATCCTCTTCCTATCCACAGAAAATTTACGGGCACACTCCAAACATTCCCACCTGCTTCGTTATCCAGATACTGGAGGGCTTCCAATTTGAAAGATACAGTGTAAGACTGTCGCGGGAGTGAGGAGAGGGGACAAAGAATAAGAAAAAAGGAAAGAAACACGAAAAGGTAAAGAATGGGGAAAAGATGACTTTTAGAACAGTCTGCACAAATCCTAGTGAAAGTAAGCATAGTCTCTGAAAAAAGCAGGGTGGGCGTTTGCTAGGTAGTTACCCCTGTGCACAACTTTTGGCCCAAAGTGGGGGGTGGGCGTTTGCTAGATGGTGGGCTTATGCTAGGGATTTTACGGTACTTCCTTTAGAATGAAGTTTACTGATGACATGAGTGCGAACTGTGAGTGGTGTGGGTGTGTGTGTGTGTGTGTGGGGGGGGGGGGGGGGATAATTGTTTTTTGTTTTGTTTTTTTCGTCTCCCCTTGTATTAAAATATTATGATTTGTATGATTTTTTTGTTGATAGGTTGTACCTCAATTTTTAGATGTTTTGTTCTTTCTTTGTCTGTTTTAACTTTGTTGTTTGTTTGTTTCTTCTTTTTTATATGAAGTATGAATGTAAAAGAAAGGATAATATTGTAACCTGATATAATTGTTTGACTTTTATCATTCTTCTTTTTTTTCTATCACTGAAAAAAAACAACACCCACAAAACAAAAAAAAAAAACAACTCAAGTACATGTGTACGTGCGGATATATGCTTATATAAGTGTGGGTAAGTGTGTGTGTTTGTGTGTGTGTATGTATGTGTGTGTGTGTGTGTGTGTGTTTGATTTGTATGTGTATGTACGTGCGTGCGTGCATGCGTGATTGAGTTGCGTATATCTATCTGTGTGTGTGTGTGTGTGGGGGGGGGGGGGGGGGGGCTACCTGAAAGAGCGAGTCTTACAGTGTTTTATTATCATACTATTATCAATATTGTTGATATTATTCTTATTGTTATTATTATAACCATTGTATTATCTTTAGTTCCTTTTGAGTTCATTTTTTTATGAGATGTAACAATGTTGTATGTAGCTAAATATTTTTGGGTGGATTTTTCTTGGTTGTTCAGTTGTTTATTTCATTATGTTCCCTTGTTTGCTCTTTATCTATTAACGCTTTTCTTTTTCTTCAATAATCAAAATCATTTTATTGTGACTTCTGATTTTCGTCTTCTAAATGAGTGCATTTTTACTACCTTATTATATATAGTGTCCTTATTCATTTATGTTGTTTGGTACTGCGTATAGTTTTACTGTTTAGTATCTATTTATCTTGATGTTATCCCTGAAAAGGGCGGGGACTGGATGTAAAAAAGCACACGAGTGCTTATCTATTATCCTCGAATAAAAGACTTTGCCTTGCCTTGCCTTGCCTTGATACAATTCAGCCCCATCTCTTAGCCCTAAAACTGCTTTCAATTAACGTCTGTCCACGACTCATTCTCTGGATAATGAGCTTTTTAACTAATCGTACACAGTTCGTCCGTTTTCAAAAAGCAATGTCTACTGAAAGATCAACTTCTACTGGCTCTCCCCAAGGCACTGTTCTGTCCCCCATCCTTTTCACCCTTTATACTAATGACTGCACTGGCTCTGATCTTGTACCATTAATAAAATATTCAGATGACTCTGCTCTGGTAGATTTGTCTAATTCCCATGTCATGTATCTTAAACAAGTTGAGGAGTTTTCCTCCTGGTGCAAACAGAACTGCCTTGACTTAAATGTTGAAAAAACTAAAGAGATGTTAATTAATTTTCGCTAAATCCCTGAGCCCATACTGAACCTTTGCATTGATGGCGTAGCGGTTGAACGTGTGCAACAATACAAATATCTAGGTACTATTATTGATAATAAACTGAACTTTACTGCTAACACAGATCTCTTAAAAGAAATGCCATTCTCACATTTTTTTCCTTCAGAAACTCCGGAGTCTTCAAATGAATGTTAAAGTTCTACAGAATTTCTATCGATGCTTTATTGAGTCTGTCATTTCCTTCTCTTTAATTTGCTGGTACAGAAGCCTGACTGTAAAAAACAAAAGTGTTGTGAACAAAATTGTTACAAGATGTGCAAAATTGTGGGCTGCGAGCAAATGAAACTGAATGATTTGTATGAATGCCGTGTGAGAGACCGAGCAAAAAAGATTTTTTAAGTGATGGTACTCATGGGCTAGCAAAATATTTCGAACTTTTGCCCTCTCAAAAGCGCTACAGAGTGCCTAAGTTTAAAACCTTGCAATATAAAAATAGTTTTATTCCCACCTCAATTCTGCTGCTTAATGAGAGCATGTAAAAAAAATCTGAACAAACCCAAAGCAGAAAGAGAGAGAGAGAGAAGAGAGAGAGAGAGAGAGAGAGAGAGAGAGAGAGAGAGAGGAGAGAGAGAGAGAGAGAGAGAGAGAGAGAGATAGCAAGTGATGGAGGAGGGTGGTGGGGGTGGGAGGCGAGGGTGAAACAGAGCTCAGCTTGGAAGGGACAGTACAATGTAAAGCATAGGGAGGCCCCTTTTTTTTCTTTCTTTTTTTTAAAAAGTCTTTTCATATCATACAATATGTTTTAGAAATTCTTTGTTTTATGCCATAAAAATGTGTGGGCGTGTTATTATCTTAGACTGTGCTTAACATTGTAGCCTAATAAAAGATTGTTATTTTCATTGATATTTGTCTTATCATACGACTATTTTTAACAAGTTAAATGATTTAATATCAATTATGGTTTATTTTAAAAAAATGTGTGCACATGTATGCAGTGTTTTCAACAGTGCGCGTGCGCGCGCGCGCGCGCGCGCGCAGTGTGTGTGTGGTGTGTGTGTGTGTGTGTGTGTGTGTGTGTGTGTGTGTGTGTGTGTGTGTGTGTGTGTGTGTGGTGTTGTGAATGCGTGAGCAAACTGGTGTGCGTAGGAATGGTTGAGATTTTGTTTTGGTGAGTTTATGACTGGGCGAGGTATTGTTGAGTTGTGGGTGATTTTACTATTATGATAGGTGCGAGGTTTTTTTTTTATTATCATTACGGTATTATTATAATTTTTTTATTTATCTGTTTTTTTTTCGTGATGTTACTTTTTACATGTTTGCTCTTTATGTGTGGCATGTAACCCGCGTGAATTTCTCTATGAGATTATAAAGTATTTTTGAATTTGAATTTGAATTTGAATCTCGTTTAAGTGTGGCTTTTCCTGGGCTGACCCTTATGGTCGACAGGGGCGTCGATACAAGCAAGGACAGTTGAGTTGGTTTTATACCTCGTTTTAAACTGTGCATAGTCGCACACTTTTAATACGAGTTTTAAAATGTGACGAGGTGATAGCCCTGATATGGCCTATGTGGTCGCGGGGCTATAAGCAACATCATTGGATTGGATTGGATTGGCTGCTCTGAGTCCTTGTAGGGATTTCTCACTAGGGGAGCGCTTGTATTCGGCAAGGGCAGTACGCTTTGCGTCAATGACGGGGGACAGCTCGCCAGACTTGGCATCAAACCAGTCATTGTTCTTGGAGGTCTTTTCCCCAAAGGTTGTAAAGGCTTTTCTGAATGGCTTGCCGGAGGTGGTTCCATTTCTCAGAGGCTGAGCAGTGCTGGTGTTCATCAGACAGAGCTTCTTGGAGAGACTTGGCAAATTCTTCGACTTTCTCCAGAAGATGCATGGTGGTGGTATTGATGCGAGGTTTGCCTTTCTGTTTGGAGCTCTGGGGTTTCTTTTGATGAAGCCTGATCTTGCAGCAGACGAGAGAGTGGTCAGTGTCGCAGTCTGCGTTGTGGTATGTGTGGGTGATGAGCACAGACTTGATGTTGGTACGTCGGATCAGGATCATGCCCAGCTGATGCCAATGCTTTGAGCGGAGATGGCGCCATGACACCTTGTGTTGTGGCTTGGTCTGGAAGTAGGAGTTGGTCACGCAGAGGTCGTAGTAGGAGCAGAACTCCAGCAGGCGCTGCCCATTTTTGTTAATCTTGCCAACTCCAAAGTGTCCAAGATAAGGCCATGCGTCATGATCGGCATCCACTCGAGCATTAAAGTCTCTCAGGATGATGACATATTCCTTGGGGGGTATTTTCTTGACGATGTTGCTGATGTTGGCATAAAACTCGTCCTTTGCTTCTGCTGTGGATATAAGGGTGGGAGCGTAGGCACTGACAAGAGTGACGAAGCCCTTGGAGGCACGGAGACGGACTGTCATCAGGAGTTCGGATCCCTTGACCCCTGGTTCAACCATCTTCAGTAGGGTGTTCCTGACAGCAAATCCCACTCCATGCTCTCTTCGGTCCTCCGCGCTCTTCCCGTGCCAGAAGAAAGTAAAGTCTCCTTGAGGGTTCCTGTGTCTGCGAAGCGGGTCTCTTGCAGAGCAGCTATGTCCACCTTCAGTCTCAGCAGCTCGTTGTTGATGACGGCTGACTTTCTTGCATCACTGATGCCTTGGAGGTCTTGGGACAGTCTAGATGACGATGTTCGGATGTCCCAGCTTCCCAGTATTAGGATTGGGCACCTGTTTCTCATGGTTCTCGTGTTCTTGCCTGGTGCGAGTCTTGCAGTCTGCTTGTCGGTTTGATCCTAATCCCCAATCACCCATTGAGGAAGGCAGACTGTGGCGGGACAAGACCTTATTGGCTAAGGGCTGCCCAGCTTGAGGCGGGCGGTAGCTGTCCAGTGAAATCCTAGGATCTCTCCCACAGTCGGAAGCAACCCCTGGCGCCACGCTCTACGCTTGTCGAGAATTGTAACTTATAACCGGTAACTGCTGCTTCCCGTGTTGTGTCCACGCTGTGAGGCGAGGCTGGAGTGACCTCTCCAGGGCGCGAGCCTGGGCAGAATGACATGGAGGACGAGCTGTTGCCCAGATAACAGGTCCCCCCTCTCCATACTGATGATGGATCCAAAGGAACAGCAGAAGCTTATACAGTTTGGCACCAGCAGTGTCGCAGGAGTAGCCGGAACATTACTGGAATCAGTGCCTTAGGGACTCCATCTCCGGATTTTTCCTCATGATTTACTCCCGAAGCCTTTCTCCCCAATGGGCAATCCATAAGGCAGTGGAGGTTTGGGGTCAGAGTTTTCCTTCTTCTAGGTGAGTTGCCTTCCTGGGCTAACGAGTGCAATCTGCCCGAATGCAACAGGTAGTACTGGGCTACATTTTACCTGTAGAGGAGGGCGCAGTGGCTCCCAGGACGGGCCAGCCAGGAACTCGCATGTGCGAGCCAAGCATGATGCCCCCTGCTTGCGAGAGCCACCTATGCCAAACCACCTGACACACAAAATTTGTGTGTCAGGTTAATGAGCAAAGTAGGAAATAAAGAAACAGAGTGAATTTACTCAAACGCAAATCAAATGTAATTATTTTCAACAATTGTTTATCAAAACTACCAAAATTCGTAAAGTTTTTAGGTTTTGTGCGCGCGCGCGCGCGCGCGCGCGCGTGGTGTGTGTGTGTGTGTGTGTGTGTGTGTGTGTGTGTGTGTGTGTGTGTGTGTGTGTGTGTGTGTGTCTGTGTGTGTGTGTCTGTGTCTGTGTCTGTGTCTGTGTGTCTGTGTGTCTGTGTGTTTGGGGGGGGGGGGGGGGGCGTTATAGATGGATGGCTTGATGAAAAAAGCACACACACACACACACACACACACACACACACACACACACACACACACACACACACACACACACACCACACACACACACACACACCACCACCACCACCACCACCACCCACCACCACCACCACCGCCACCCAAACAAAATACATTTATGGCTAGTAAGATATATGACACGACAAAAACATACCCAGCATGCACCCTGTCACCTGGAGAGGGATGGGTCTCCAGGTTCAACTTACCCACGCCACATTACCTTCAAACAACCACCACAGTAGCCCCAAATACTCGTTAAGGAGTTCTGAGGAGAGTCGAGCCAAGTCAAGTCAAACCCTGAAATGCGCTATGCCATCTGTTGTGCAGCCTCGTCGAGGTGCTGTTCGCGCCCATGACGTTTTTGAAATGAAGAAACTGGTACCCACGCTGGATGTGGATGTGGTTCCTTCCTGTTTTCCCAAATGGTTCCAAAAGAGATTGTGAGTCTTCTCTGTTCCTTCCTGTTTTCCCAAATGGTTCCAAAAGAGATTGTGAGTGTGCGTGTGTGCGTGCGTGCGTGCGTCCGTGTGTGTGTGTGTGTGTGTGTGTGTGTGTGTGTGTGTGTGTGTGTGTGTGTGTGTGTGTGTGTGTGTGTGTGTGTGTGAGAGAGAGAGAGAGAGAGAGAGAGAGAGAGTGTGTGTGTGTGTGTGTGTGTGTGTGTGTGTGTGTGTGTGTGTGTGTGTGTGTGTGTGTGTGTGTGTGTCACTGTGTGTGTGTGTGTGTGTGTGTGTGTGTGTGTGTGTGTGTGTGTGTGTGTGTGTGTGCGTGCGTTCTCTGTCCCACTCTCTTTCTGTCTATTTGTCTGTCTGTCTGCCTCTGTCTCCCTGTCTGTCCATCCGTCTATCTGTGTATCTGTCTGTATGTCTGTCTGTCTGTCTGTCTGTCTGTCTGTCTGTCTGTCTGTCTGTCTGTCTGTCTGTCTGTCTGTCTCTCTCTCTCTCTCCTCTTCTCTCTCTCTCTCTCTCTCTCTCTCTCTCTCTCTCTCTCTCTCTCTCTCTCTCTCTCTCTCTTCTCTCTCTCTTTTTTTCCCGTGGTTAAGTTCTGAGTTCTGATTTTGTGTGTCAGTGTCCATGTGTCAAAGTGTGTTAATTTCGTTTCCTTTTGTTGTTGTTGCTTTGGTTGCATGCTTTTGTTTGCTGCTAGCTGGTAAACGATGAAACCATTTACAGATCATATTTTTTGCAGACCGGCCAGAGCCTTCATTCAGTTCCTGCGCACACCACACCACACCACGATTCCCGTTCGAGGGGATTTTTCCCTGGAGTTAACATCAGTGCTGACTCCACTCCCCCCAAAAGTCCTTCGGATGAGACTGTAAGGCCCCGTGTGCGAACGCACGCAGAACATCATGCGCACACATTAAACCCTGTTCCGATTTTCGTAAGAATACGCCATTACTGGATGTAAAAAAAAGCACATGAGTTTATTCCATTATCTCGATATAAAAGAATAAATAAATAAATAGATACATAAATAAATCAGTAATTCACGAAACACGACAGACACGACACGACACGACACAACGACACGACACGACACGACACGACACGACACGACACGACACGACACGACACGACACGACACGACACGACACGACACGACACGACACGACACGACACGACACGACACGACACGACACGACACGACACGACACGACACTACACTACACTACACTACACTACACTACACTACTCAGAGATACAATATAAACGGATAAGCAGACACATGTAGGACTGATGGACTGACTTTTCCCATAACCCCTTGAGGGGTCGTTAAGCAGGGCACTGCAGTGAGGCTTTAGGCAGTGTGCTTTAGGCAAGCTGAACCTGGCAGAGCTCATAGAAAACCTCGTTTAATTTCAATCCATCTTGTTTTTAGCTCCACCGACCACACAGGCCATAGCAGAGACCTTATATCCATTTTAGCAGCTCCAATAGCATTCACCTCAAGTTCAAAATAAACTCTTTTTTTTTTCGTTCCTCAGCCAGAGCTGCAAGGTTCACAAGGGTGAGATTTTGGGGGTTTACCCACAATTCCACATTCCGACTTCGGAGATGGTGTCTAATCATGACACCAAATAATAATCATTATTATTTTATAATGATTAATGACTATCATCATTATCATTATAAACACATCACATAACATGTACATGCGTTTTTTTCAACTTGTGTCTTCCATTCCGAACGTGAAGAAATGGCCTACTTTTCCGAAAGGCGGATAAGGTTTTTAATGTGTGTGCAAGATGTTCTGTGTGCTTTCGCATACGGGGCGGGGCCTCGGTTAGGCCTACTAGTCTCATCCGAGGGACTATTCAGGGATGGAGTCAGTCCATGACCTTCTAATGCGAACGCACGCAGAACATCTTGCGCACACGTTAAATCCTGTTCCGCTTTTCGTAAGAGTAGGCCATCGTGTGCCGGTGGGAACAGATGACAACATTACAAAACTGCATACACACGGGGACGGATGAAAAAAAGCACATGATTGCTTATTCTGTTATCCTCGATATAAAAGAAGAATAAATAAATAAATAAATAACTTAACATCCTCAATGACAAAGTACTTTCATCATTTTTTTCTTAACGTCAATAAAACCAGGCCGTACTGAGGACGCTTTCCGCTTCGCTTGACTGATCATCCCCAGGTTACAAAAAAGGCGTAAAAAAAGGAAAATAAACATTTCGATGGAAAACAAAATAAGTAAAATGCCATAATTATGGGCAAACAACACCGCAGAATACACATCATGTGTCCATCCCAGTGTTTTCAATATCAGCACCTGGTCACCAGAACAAAACAGTGCAGACAAAATGTCATATAATGTATTATAAATAAGTCAGGTCAGATTCCTAGCTTAGATTTTTTTAAAATCACACTAAAGAAGCTAAGAAAGAAATAGATTGATAAATTTGTCGGAGAAGGCGATCATTTGCCAGTAGAGAAATATATGAACAGCAATAAGGGACTGATCATGAACTAGCGTGTCGGTTGGTGGAGCGATACGCATGACACGATGGATGAGTGATGATGCCAATATATATTTGTAGGCCGTTCGGTAGACAATGGCCAGGTTTTTAGTGCCTTTCAGGGCCTGCTTTATCACAGTTCTTGATTAAACTATTGACGCTGGGGGCAATAGCAGCGTGAGAGGCTGTATGATCAGTGGCTTTCCCATTCGTGGAATTTCACTTTACAGCTTATTCTATAGTGATCGACAATGACTGATTAGGAGGCTTGACTTGCACACTCCTTATGTGCTGCAGCCCAGGGGGCTACATGGCCTTTGAAGAACATTCCAACGCTGACTGTCCGTAAGCCCTCTTGGCCGAGAGAGTGGGGTTGTGCAATGGGCAAGGCATCTCCACTATAATCAAATTTATGCCCAATTTCCGAAACAGTAGCTGCCTCCTCTGCTGTCTTGGAGGTCATCGTCGAACACGACGGACAAACACATACAATGTCTTTTTGCTGATCTTGCAAATCGAAGATCATATAATCTAATGTTTCTCAACAGATTAAAGAACGATGTGTGGTGTGTGTGTGTGTGTGTGTGTGTGTGTGTGTGTGTGTGTGTGTGTGTGTGTGTGTGTGTGTGTGTGTGTGTGTGGTGTGGTGTGTGTGTGTGTGTGTGTGTGTGTGTGTGTGTGTGTGTGTGTGTGTGTGGATTTGCGTGTGTGTGTGCAGTGAAAATAAAATCAGCCTCTTCAACGCTAGCGACTGGGGAATGAAGTGGACGGTGTTTCGCTCTGTGGTGGTGAACTATGTGAAGACTGAAATCTTTGAATACGTTGTCCTTTTTGTCATCATCGTCAGCAGCGTTCTCTTGGTCAGTCGGCAGCCATTGAAATAGTGTCCCCGTGCAGTCCTTTTTCATGCAGCCTTTTTTTCTTGATTCTCAGTCTGTTGCCATACTGTAACTATAGACCGTGTCCTTGCCTCGGAAGTGAAACAATATGAATCAGTCAGGGGGTGGGGAATACCCTTCCACGTTCTGTTTTTAAAAAAGAAAAGATGATCATGTCCTATTCTGTCCTGTCCTGTCCTATCCTATCCTATCTTCTCCTACCCTATCCTGTCCTATTCTATCCTGTCCTATCCTGTCCTGTCCTATCGTGTTCTGTCCTATCCTGTCCTGTCCTGTCCTATCCTATCGTGTTCTGTCCTGCCCTGTCCTATCGTGTCCTGTCTTATCGTGTCCTGTCCTGTCCTGTCGTGTCCTCTCCTGCCCTATCGTGTCCTCTCCTGTCCTATCGTGTCCTGTCCTGTCCTAACGTGTCCTGTCCTGTCGTATGGTGTCCTGTCCTATCGTGTCCTCTCTTGTCCTAACGTGTCCTGTCCTATCCTGTCCTCTCCTGTCTTATCCTGTCCTCTTGTGTCCTGCCTTATCCTGCATTTTCGTGTCCTGTGCTGTCCTGTCCTATCCTTATCCTGTGCTATGCTACCCCGTCCTAACCTGTCCTGTCCTGTCCTGCCTTGTCTTATCTGGTCCAGTCTTTCGAAGACTACGAATACCAACACACAACCGAGTCCTTTTTGAGGTCGTTCATCATGTACGCTAACTACACCTTTGCCGTGCTGTTCACTGTGGAGATGGTGCTGCGCTGGATCGCCTTTGGGCTGACCAGCTACTTCACCAATGCTTGGACCCTCATTGACTTCATCGTCGTCGTGGTCAGTCATAGCTTGAAATCAGCGCTGCCTTCTTTCTCTTTCGTGTTATTGTTTGTTGGGTTGGTTGTTTGGGGTTGGGGTTTTTTTTTCGTCCCTTAGCTACAGCTCCGAGGTTCTCCAATGCTGAGATCTTGCGTATGCGACTGTTTTTTTGGGGCCCACCATGAAGATCGCCCCATTTTTACTTTGGGGATGATGTGTAAACATGACACCAGTGTGTGTTTGTGCGGCTTTTAAAAATATTTTTGAGGTCATCCGTTCCAAATGGCACGCAATAGCCTACTCTTCTAAAAGACAAAAGGAGTTTTAAAGAGTGCGCCAGATGTTCTGCGTGCTTTGACATACGGGACCTCACTTTATTGTCTCATCCGAAGGACTTTCGGGGATTAGAGTCAGTACTGATGTTTTAACTCAGGGGGGGGGGGGGGGGGGTCTCTTTGAACGCGCCTCGGTGGTAGTTTGATCCCGGGCCGTCAGATCACGAGCGCAACAATCTAACCACTAACCTATCCCGCCCCGTTTTATGTAATACGATATTGTTTACATGTTTTTACTTTGATTGAACCGTCTGATGCTAATCTGATATCTTGTCAGTATATATTATATATATATATATATATTATATATATATATATATATATATATATATATATAATATATATATATATATATATTATACAGGTAATTTAGGTAATTTATATATCTATATCTATATCTATATATACAGAGAAGAGAGAGAGAGAGAGAGAGAGAGAGAGAGAGAGAGAGAGAGAGAGAGAGAGAGAGAGAGAGAGAGAGAGAGAGAGAGAGAGAGAGAGAGAGAGAGATTGTAAAAATTGAGGGCCACACGTTAAGAAAAGTGACTAGCAATATGCAAATGAAATTTTACTCGATAGTTTTGAAAAGCGAGATAGTCTACTCCTCCTTTTCTGGTCTATTTTGAGTTTGGAAAAGTTCTTATTGATGCTATCAGAAACACACACTATGATGTGCTGTTGGTATAGCCTGCACGCATCGAAATACAAATTCTTACCTCTTTTAGAAAGACAAATCATCTATAAACTGTCTATTTCTGATGTACTTCGACACATAAATCATTGCCTTAAATTGTTTATCTCTGATGTACTTCAATAGATAAATCATTAACCTATTTCTGATGTAGCTCAATAGGCAATTGTCTAAATTACCTATTTCTGATGTAGTTGAGTAGATAAACCATTGTTTAAGCTATTTCTGATATGATCAGTAGATAAATCATTGTCTTAATTGTCTGTTTCTGATGTAGTTCACTAAATAAATCATTGTTTAAGCTATTTCTGATGTAGTTCAACAGATAAATCAGTGTCTAAATTGTCTGTTTTCTGATACTAAAGCTGATAAATCATTGCATAAACTGTCTTTCTTATGTACCTCAGTAGATAAACCATCGCCCCCTACCGAAGTCGGATGCGCTGGGCATGACTTGTCAGATGCTAATCGGCAGCACAACGCATTTTCACTCACACGACAGACAACAATAGCTGCCGGCTGAGCGTTTGAAGAATTCATCGCCTAAACGGTCTTTTTCGGATGTAGTTTAGTAGATAAATCATTGCCTAAATTGTCTATTTCTGACGTTGTTAAGTTGAAAAATCATTGCCTAAATGGCCTATTTCTTATGTTCAGTTGATAAATAATTGCCTAAATTGTCTACTTTTGTTGTAGTTCAGTAGATAAATCATTGTGTAAATTGTCTACCAGCCAGAGGGGCCCAGCACTGCTGCTGGGTCACTTTGGTGGCGTACAGTGCTACCTGATCTGAGCTAACATACGCAGGACATGACCCAGTAAGCCCTACTGACTACAACAATATAGTTTAGTCGCGGAGCCAGCCTGGGTGGGACGTCCACCAAGGGCGGTAACTACCACACCGTTCCTCAAACAACCTTCTTCCGAGAACCTGCAACAACCTCAGAGGCTCTGACACTAACTCACCAAAGAGCACAGTAGCGTGTGGCAAACTGAAACTTCTGTCACCCTGAGACCAGAAAAACTGGGGCAACCGAACCAGCTACAGTTTTCTTCCCTTCTTTTATTGTTTACTGATCATTCTTTCATTCTTTTTCTTATTCGTTTTTTTTTTTATTTCGAGGATAATGGAAAATGGTTTTGTAAATGTTTTTCATCTGTTCCCCCCGGCACAATGGCCTACTCTTCCAAAAGGCAGAACAGGCTTTAACGTGTGCGCAAGGTGTTCTGCGTGCGGTCACACTCATCCGAAGGACTTTCTGGGAGTGGAGTCGGTAATGGTGTTAGCTCTGGTGTACAATTCCCTAAAACGGGCGCCTCCGTGGTGTCTCGATCTTGGGCCGTCAGATCTCGAGCGCAAGACAATAGGCACTAGGCTATCCCAGCCCCCCAGAACATAACTATTGTATCTGCGAGTAGACGGTAGAGTCACGTTGGCTCCTGAGTAGTATATAAATCTGGAAACAGTTAACGTTTGTGCCATACAAGCAATACATTAGGCATGACACTCAGACAAGTGGGT
>CM060328.1:35321367-35341367 GCA_030674155.1 Stramonita haemastoma | reverse complement strand
AGAGAGAGAGAGAGAGAGAGAGAGACAGACAGACAGACAGACAGACAGACAGACAGACAGACAGACAGACAGACAGACAGACAGACAGACAGAGACAGAGAAAGAGGGACAGACAGACAGACAGATAGACAGACAAAGAGACAGACAGAGACGTGCACGTGTGCGTACCTGCCCATGAGTGTTACTGTATTATGCCTGAGCAAAGGCTGGCTCACATGTGTGTATAGCCCGCATAATTATAACGGCGATGGTCCTCTCTGCTGTGTGTCTGCAGGCTACCTTTGAAGGATGGATGGAGATCATGGAAGATGCTGTCGATTCCACAGAGGTGAGTCTTCAACAGTGAGGGAGAATAGCCCAGTGGTTAGAGTTTCGTCCTCACCACCTGATAGTCACTGAAGGAGCAGGTTCAAATCCATGGTGAGGGGTCCGTTTGAGGGAATGTTTGTTCCCAAGTTAGCATTGCCGTTGACTCCACTCCCCAGAATGAAATTTCTTCGAATGAAACAATAATCTAAGATCATGTGTGCTAATGCTGCACAACATCTTGGACACATGTTAAAACCCCAGCCACTCTTTGAAGAAGAGTAGACCAGCTATGGCTGGTGGTATGGATGACATGAACATACCCAGCATGCATGGAAAGACAGACTCCGGCAGGTTCAGCTTTGCCTACGACCCACTCCTTGAATAGTTCAATGTAATGTCAGAGCCACTCCTCAAGCAATTATAAACATAAGCCCCGTGTGCGAACGCACGCAGAACATCTTGCGCACACGTTAAATCCTGTTCCGCTTTTCGTAAGAGTAGGCCATCGTGTGCCGGTAGGAACATATGATAATATTTACAAACTGCATACACACGGGTAGTGGATGTAAAAAAGCACATGAGTGCTTATTCCATTATCCTTGATATAAAAGAATAAATAAATAAGTTAATGAAGAGGTCAGTCACATAAAAGCTAACGTCAGCAAAATCTTTGATTTTTTTTGCCATCCTAAGACCTACCTGACATAAAAACGAAGATTCAACCCATTTATTTCGTCAAGTAAGGGGCTTCAATTGGCTTAAAGTGGAGAGAGTGAGAGAGAGAGAGAGAGAGAGAGAGAGAGAGAGAGAGGAGAGAGAGAGAGAGAGAGAGAGAGAGAGAGAGAGGAGAGAGAGAGAGAGAGAGAGAGAGAATGAATGAATGAATGAATGATTGAATGATTGAATGAATTGAATGAATATATGAATGAACGAATGAATGATGAATGAATGAATGAATGAATGAATGAATAATCTTTATTTTCCAAGAATAACAGAGTTAGCATTCACATACTTTTTCTTCATCCAGCCCTTCCCTGATTAGGGAATAGCACCCCCCCCCCCCAAAAAAAAAAAAAAAAAAAAAAAAAAAAAAAAACCCCAACAACAAAAGAAAAACAAAACCACCATCACTAACAATAAAAGTTCAACCTATCATTTAAAAAAGAGGTATGTATACATTCAACAAACGCATTATCCCTACTAGATACATTGATAATCATTTAAACAAAAGAAATAGATATGCATTCAACAAACATTAAACCCCTAACTGACCCGGACATTAATGTCAAGACATACATATACACTGATTATAATTAAATAAATCAAATAGATTAAATTTGAGAGGGTACATCAGAGAATAAAGGAACCCCAAAAATATACAAACATATCAAAACATTTAACATATTTTTCTTACTTTAAATCAGTATTATGAAGAAAAAGAAATAAAATTAACCAAAAATCTAACAGCAAACAAACATTAAAATATGAACAACATTATGATGCAACGCCCAAACATAGCATTTTTCGTGTTCAAGAACACGAGTTAAGTCCAAAACGGCGTGACATATGTGAGGGGAAAAAAACAACCACCAAAGAAACAAACTAAGAAACAAACACAACCCGTTCTTATTTAGACGACGAGAGAGAGGAGGGAGGGAGGGAGGGAGAGAGAGAGAGAGAGAGAGAGGAGAGAGAGAGAGAGAGAGAGAGAGAGAGAGAGAGAGGAGAGAGAGAGAGGAGAGAGACAGACAGACAGACAGACAGACAGACAGACAGACAGACAGACAGACAGACAGACAGACAGACAGACAGACAGACAGACAGACAGACAGACAGACAGACAGAGACAGATTTTTTGATTTATTCTTTTATATCAAGGATAATGGAATAAGCACTCTTGTGTTTTTTTACATTCAGTCCCCGTGTGTATGCAGTTTTGTAAATGTCACAGAGAGAGAGAGAGAGAGAGAGAGAGAGAGAGAGAGAGAGAGAGAGAGAGAGAGAGAGAGAGAGAGAGAGAGAGAGAGAATCAAATCAAATCAAATCAAATCAAATCAAATTCTTTTATTTCGAGGATAATGAATAAGCACTCGTGTGCTTTTTACATCCAGTCCCTGCCCTAATCAGGGATTACATCAATTTAAGAAACGCCTCCAACTAACAACAATAATAAACCAAACAAGGCCAAAGCAATAAGACAGTAATAGATAGAAGACAAGATGTAAGGACAGAAGATATAATAGAATAACAAAGGCACAACACAGTGAACTAAAATTAATAGTAAACAATCAAATGATCTTTATAATAGAAAACAAAAAGAAAGTGAAAGCAGAAAATCGATAAGTATGTAGTAATTAAAACAAAAAAAATAAACAAAAGTAGTAAATAAAACATAACAAGTTAGCTACTGGGTACATTATCCAACCATAATCTGTCAATAAAATTAGTCATAGGCCTAGAGATCATAATATTTTGCTAATATTGAATCTTTGATAAGTCATTTTCAAAATGATTGAGAAGTTGGTACCTGCACTTCTTTTTCCTCCACTACTTTTTCCTCAATAATATTTTGCTAACAGAGGGGAACAAAAACAACAAACAAACAAAATAGAAAACCCCACCTTAATCAAAATATCTCCATTTTGGGGAAGTACTACCAATGACAAATTACATAAACATATGATCCAGATTAGAAGAAAAAAAACAACAAGAAACAAAAAAAACCCGTATGATTTACACACACGCACGCACGCACGCACGCACGCACGCACGCACGCACGCACGCACGCACGCACACACACACACACACACACACACACACACAGGTTCTCGTGCACGTCATTAGGCACACAAAAAAATACATAACCATAACATGATTATGTTGGACATAGTTATGAAGCTCGTAAGCAAGGATTACTAGATAAAAGGCTCACAAAAATGTATTTCATACGACACACATAATAATTATAGTAGAGAGTATGAAATATAAATAAACAATTCTCAAAACAATGGTAAACATGATACATTAAAGGTAAGATTTGGAGAGAGAGAGGAGAGAGAGAGAGAGAGAGAGGAGATGAGAGAGAGAGAGAGAGAGAGAGGAGAGAGAGAGAGAGAGGAGAGAGAGGAGAGAGAGAGAGAGAGAATGAATGAATGAATGAATGAATGAATGAATGAATGAATGAATGAATGAGATGTCTTTATTTTCCAAGGGTAACAGAGTAAGCATGCACATACTTTTTTTCATCCTGCCCTTGCTCTGATTAGGGAATAGCAGCCCTCCCCCTCCCCTAAAAAACAAACAAAAAACCAAAAAACAAACAACAAATAAACAACCCCCCCCCCCCCCCCCAGAAAACAAACAAAAACCCATCCCCCCAAAATACTCCAACAACAACAACAAAATAAAACAAAAGAAAAAATTACCATCACCAACAATGAAGTTCAACCTATGATTTCAAAAAAGCAATATGTATACTTTCAACAGATGCATAATCCCCACTAGATACATTGATAATCATTAAAAAAAAGAAAAGAAAAAAGATAGGGTATATGAATTCAACAAACACATAACCCCTAACTGACCCAAACATTAATGTCAGAACAGATATACTGATTATAATTAAATAAACAGATTAGAATTGAGGGAACAAAAAGGCTTTGAACTTGATTTTGACTGTTAAAAAAGGAACACGCCCTTATTATGATATTCTGGTTGCAGATAACATTCTGCCAAAGTGTTGTGACAAGTGGAACAAAACAATACCAAGGGATCTTAACTGGATAAAGGTTTTTGACAAGGTGCATAAGATAAAAGAAATTAAAATGAAATGGTTCCAGATACGACTGATCCACAAAATTCTAGCTACAAATAATATTCTTGAAAAAATGAAAATTGTTGAAAATGATAAATGCACATTCTGTACTTCTGAGAAAGAAACTGTTGACCATCTATTCTATGCTTGCAGCAAAACTACTTATTTTTGGACAGAATTGCAAAACTTTCTTCATAAAAATTGTGCCAATACACATGGTCTAGTGCTGTCAAAAGAACAGATTTTATTTGGATTTGATTCTCGATCAAAAGGAGATGAAATACTAGACGAAATACTAATCACTGCAAAATTTTTTATATACAAATGTAGAGTACAAAAAGCGGCACCTATGTTTTCGGTTTTTAGAAAGTATATGACAAAACAATATCAAATTAAAGAATATATTGCCAAAACAAACATGACTTATAGTGTATTTGCAGCTAAATGGCAACATTACAAACAACTAGTTGATGATGGGTAGATACATTTTGAAGAAACTGGTTTTTTTGTTTGTTTGTTTGTTTTTTGTGTTTTCTGCATTGTTTTTTTTGATGTAATACGTAGCATCGCTACATTGCTTATTTTGTAAAACAACTGAAAATTCACTTGGGGTATTCTCGAATGTAATCTGTGTACTCTCTCTTATTTTCTTCTTTTTTTTCCCGACTGTTTGTTTGGTTGTATCTGTTATATCCATACTCTGAGTATATTGCAAATTGTTACTCTATGTCATGCAAACAAATAGTAAAAATTGTTGTGTGTGTTTTTGTTTTTGTTTTGTTTTTGTTTGTTTTTTGTTCTGTTTTGTTTTGTTTTTGTTTTTGTTGTTGTTGTTGTTGTTGTTTGTTTTTGTTTCTTTTGGATAACATTATAACTTGGCTCATTTGCAATGTTCAAATCATTTAGAGTGCAATGTACATTTGAATGTTTGAATCACTTAATAGTTTACGATTAATTCAATTGGAAAGTTTTAATAATTTGGAATGTAGTATATATTTGGTTTATTGCAAATGTTGCTATCATTTGAAATGTAATGCATATTTGGATTATTAAAAAAAAAAAAAAAAAAAAAAAAAAAAAAAAAAAAAAGAATTGAGGGAACAGCTGCAAAGAGAGCAATCCAATAAAAATACAAACATATCAAAACATTTTAACATATTTTTCTCACTTTAAATCAGTATTATGAAAAAATAACAAAACAAAAAACATAATAGCAAACAAGCATTAAAAAAATAACATTAAGTTAAAATAAACATTATGGTGTAATGCCCAAGCATAGCACAGAAGAGAGAGAGGAGAGAGAGAGAGAGAGAGAGAGAGAGAGAGAGAGAGAGAGAGAGAGAGAGAGAGGAGAGAGAGAGAGAGAGAGAGAGAAGCAGCATATAAATGTGGTAAAGAGTAAATGTCATGCATTATCAGAATGATTTATTGGCGGCAGCAGCAGAGCTGTTGTAGCTGTACTTGTAGTGGAAGAGGAACAAATTGCCAGTGGTAGTAGAAGTTGAACAATTTACTTGTTGCAGCAGCATTACTATAAGTGGTCGCAGCAGCACCAGCAACAGTACCAGCAACAGAAGTAGCAGTAGCAATTAAGTAGGAGCAGTAGTAGTAGTTGCAGCAGGAGCAGTGGTGGCGGCAGTAGTAACAGCACCGTAGTACTGTTAATTAAGTGGGAGCAGTAGTGGCAGCAGAAGTAATTAGTAGTATCGGTAGCAGAAAAAGCAGTACTTAAATTGTAGCAGCAGCAACAGTAGTAGTAGTAGAAACAGAATAAACAGCAGCAGCAACAGTAGCAGTACTAATAGAAGAAACAGCAGAAGCAGCAACAGTTGAGTACTAATAGAATAAACAGCAGCAGCAGCAAAAGTAGACTACCAATAGTAAAACAGTAGCGGCAGCAATGGTAGTAGTGCTTACAGAAGAAACAGTAGCAGCAGCAGCAACAACAACAACACGATGAGCAGTAACACCATATCGTTTAATCAGCCGCTTTGGCGCAGTGATTAGCGCCTTGGGTTACGGACTGGACGATCACAGGTTCAAATCCCATCAAAGTCATATGGATGTTTTCGGACTCTGGCCGACTTTTACCCAGAGTGAGTGTGCTGTGGGCTCATTGAGGAAGACTGAGACCACACAGCTCGAGCTGCATCCACTTTACGGATGCGATTTTGAGAGTGTTGCTCAAATTATCTGACCAACACTGCAGGTGTCTGTATCCCTCAGGCCCGGTTGACACCCGGATAATACCTTGACAGTAAGCGTAGAGTACAGCCCTGTCAAGTAGTCTTAAAGGAAACGTATGTCTAAGGCAGCATCATTACATCAACCTCATCGTCACTGATCATTATACAAGAACTGAAAACTGTTTCTGATTCTGTGGCTGACAGAAGATGAGGTAGCAAAAATCTTGTAGCGTTATTGCTGCCCTGTCTTCAGGTGGACCATCAGCCCAAGCTTGAGGCGTCACTGTACACCTACGTGTACTTCGTGATTTTCATCATCTGTGGTTCCTTCTTTTCCCTCAACCTCGTCATTGGGGTCATCATCGACAACTTCAACATCCTGAAGAAAAAGGTTGGGACATCTCGCGCGATCGCGCGTGTGTGTTATTTGAGTGTTGTGTGTGTGTGTGTGTGTGTGTGTGTGTGTGTGTGTGTGGTGTGTGTGTGTGTGTGTGTGTGTGTGTGTGTGTGTGTGTGTGTGTGTTTTATTTAATTCTTTTATTTTATTCTTTTATATCGAGGATAATGGAATAAGCACTCTTGTGCTTTTTTACATCCAGTCCCCGTGTGTATGCAGTTTTGTAAATGTCATCTGTTCCCACCGGCACACGATGGCCTACTCCTACGAAAAGCGGAACAGGATTTAACGTGTGCGCAAGATGTTCTGCAAGCGTTCGCACACGGGGCCTCGGTTTAAAGTCTCATCCGAAGGACTTTTGGGGAGAGTGGAGTCAGCACTGATGTTAACTCCAGGAGAAAAATCTCCTCGACCGGACTCGAACCCGGGTCGTCAAATTGCTAGCGCAATGTTCTGACCACTAGGCTATCCGTCCCCCCATCCAATTGGTAACCACGCTTGATGCTGCTTAACCTTTGCTTAGGGAAAGCGAGTGCTCTGACCACTGAGCTATCCCGCTCCCTTATACCATAAGAACCTGATAATTGGTCTATGACTTAATGACAATACAATTTCTTTCATTTGGGGAATGTTTTTAGAACTTGCTCCAAGCAAACGTATGTTAAAACAGGTAAAAAGTTGTTTTTTTCAAATCTTTGCATTCTAAAAGAATGTGAGCAATGCTAATATCTTCGCCACAGATAAATGTTGCTTTTTTTTTTTATTTTTACGTCTAACAGCATTGAGCTAAAACCTATAAATAAGAGATGCATTTTTATATTCACACGAGTTACGATATTTGTTCTTATCGAAAGATAATAACTGGGTTTCATCATCATTCCATGGAGAACCGATATCGTGTAGTTTCTTTAAAATGTTTTCAACATATATTTTGTAATATGCAATAGTCCTCATGACTTGATAAGAGGACATTCATGCAGTAGGACCCATTTGTGTGCTTAGCTCCACATTTTGAATGCAGTTACAATTGGTTTAAAACCAAAGTTAAGCAATGCTTATGTGACGCATTTATTCATAAATGGTACACAGTAGTAAATACAGAAGACATTTATACAAATTATAGAATGTTTAAAACAAAATTTTGTGTTGAAAAGTCTTACTCTCATTGCCATCCAATGTTTCTGTTCGATTTGAACAGCTTCGCACAAATATCAATATTCTACGTTTTGAGGAAATTCAAAGAAATGAAAGATACTGTACAAAATGCAATAGTGGTGATATTGGTGACGAATTTCATTACATTTTTATTTGTCTAGTGTTTAATGAAGCTCGTAAAAAAATGTTTACCAAAATATTGCGCCAAACATCCAAGCACTTTGAAGTATGAATAACTCTTTTCTTTACCAAAATAAGAAGTAAAATGATTGATATTATCAGAAATAACATGTAAACTTTGTGAGTTTGGTATGTGTAAACAGACGATTTTCTTTGTTTTTTTCTATCGTAATTGTTCAAATATGCAGTTACATGGTGCATGTATGTTGTTCAGTTATGATTTTTTTTATCGCTGTTTTGTAAAATCCTCCCTATCCCTATAGGAATGACAGGAAATAAAGAATTTGAAAAAAAGAATGTGTCTACATTTTTCATTCAAGTAGATACCACAATGGGAAGGAATCCAGCAAAAGGTAACAACACTGGTGCCTCGAAACATCAGAAAATGAATCAGATGTCCATCCTCACATACGAGATCTTGTCTCACTTTTTAACTGATTTTTTTTAGAGCAAGTAAAACTTGGAATCAACACAGAAAAGTGTCTTTAGGAAAATCTAGAAGATCATATAAAACCACAAAAAGGAAGATAATTCAGCTATAAATATAGGTCGATTTTTATCCCAACATGAACTGATCTTCCTACTTTCAATGATGGAATGACAAACGCTGCTCCCGCCTCGCTGTCGCTCAAAAGTGAACCATCAGTGTAATTTTTTTTTTTTTTTTTATAGATGTTATGGATATGAATTTTCTATATAATCTTTTACTGACGTGCTAAGAAAATTTTCATTACCTTTTCTGGCATGATGAGGACTCATCCAGGAGCCGAAACTCGAGTCAGGTCAGGCCAAAGGTATGGTTTTTCACTCAGAAATGCCTACAAGGCTGCCACTGAAAGACATTATTCCCTAGAGTGTATTTTCTTTTCTTTTTTTAATTTGAATCTTTGATAAGTCATTTTCAAAATGATTGAGAAGTTGTTACCTGCACTTGCCTTTCCTCACTACGTTTTCTTCAATAATACCTTTTCTGGTTAAAGAAAAAATACTTTTTGTCAACATTAGCTCTCTGAAACTCCCATGCCGGACAAGACAAGATCTTTGATAAAGTTATTTTTGTAGAGCAGAGTTTTACACACACACATACACACACACACACACACACACACACACACACACACACACACACACACACACACACACACACACACACACACATACACACACACACACTGAGGGAGGGAGGGAGGGAGGGGGAGAGAGAGAGAGAGGGAGGGAGGGAGGGGAGAGAGAGAGAGAGAGACACTGACACTGACACTGACACTGACACAGTTTTATTGTCCATACAGCATTACAGCCCTGTAGACAAGGGGGAATAACAAGTTCAGATGAATTCGTGTAACATAATAACATTTTTCAAATTTTCCTCTCACTTCGCACTTACATATACTACTGCACATTCTAATTGCCACGCAGGTCACACACACACACACACACACACACACACACACACACACACACACACACACACACACACACACACACACACACACACACACACACACACCACACACG
The DNA here is from genome assembly GCA_030674155.1 of Stramonita haemastoma. Classification (NCBI taxonomy): domain Eukaryota; kingdom Metazoa; phylum Mollusca; class Gastropoda; order Neogastropoda; family Muricidae; genus Stramonita; species Stramonita haemastoma. The sequence continues at coordinate 35,331,810 of CM060328.1, read as the reverse complement.
CACACACGCACACACACACACACACACACACTCTCTCTCTCTCTCTCCCTCCCCCCCCCCCCCCCCCCCCCCCCCACACACACACACACACTAACAGAATCAATAAAGGACCATCTAAGGACTAGTTACTCTGTTCCGTTATCTTTTTCCTAATATTCATTGCTTCTCCAATGAATTTAGCTAGACTTTCTATTTTCTCTTCACTGCTGACAGATAGAATATTTGCAACATAATTCATATCAGCAATGCCTTTAAACACACTTAGCGCCTCACAGTTTCTACGTTTATCAGAATAGGCCATACAATTGAAAAGAAAGTGAAATTCGTCTTCTGTGGCATTTCGGCATGAAGGGCATATATTATCGTTAGAGTTATCTTCACTTAAAAACCAATACTTACAATTTTTAAGGCCACTGACTCTTAGCCGAAATCTACTGAGACTGATCTTGTACCATTTGTTGGTTATAAAAGACAGATATCTTTCTGTTTGAAAGACACTTTTGAAGGAACTATACCACATATATTGTCATTATTTTCTAAATCCGAATGCCAGTTCTGTTTGTAGCATGAAATAAGTCTATCTTTAAATTCATTAATGAAACTATATTCACATCCTACGTCGAGAGAGAGAGGAGAGAGAGAGAGAGAGAGAGAGAGAGAGAGAGAGAGAGAGAGAGAGAGAGAGAGAGAGGAGAGAGGAGAGAGAGAGAGAGAGAGAATCCAGCATATCAGGGTGGGTCTAATATCTTTTCAACTCATCAAAAGATCGGTACTCCTTAAATGTAACATTAATATGACTATATCAACTTTGGTCATACCATATTCATAATGATGATAATAATAACATCAGTGACACATCCATCTCTCTGTCTCACGCACACACAGCTACCTACAACATTATATTGATTACAGTTGTAACACTAGACCACAATATAAACATGCTCAAGTGAAACAGTAAAGGCTGAAGCGTAAATCAGACCCAAACGTAAAGTTTACAAGTCCTGCTCTAAACACTTATTCATGAAATATTTTTAGATGTGTTTGAAATTGATCTTTGTTTTGGATACATTTCAATTTTGGGGGAGCTTATTCCATAGGTCACTACCTGAATACAAGACTCTTGATTTATATAGGTTATTTCTGGGTCTTGGAAATGTTAGCTAATGGTTTTGTCTGTGCTGGTTATTTTTGAATGTTTTGATGATCTTTGGAGGATCGTTTTGGTGAACAACTTTTTGCATAAACACAGCTTTATTGAAAAAAGTCTGTTTCGAAAATTCAGGACATTTACTTGCTTATAATCCTCAATTGTCAGGAGCTTGATTTTAACAGAACAAATTTTACTGCTCTTTTACATAAAGGATGAATGATTAAGTTCGTCTCACTGCAGGTATCCCAAGTAGTTGATGCAGAGTCAATAAAAAGTAGTATATGGCAACAAAAAAACAATTTTCGAGAATGATGATTTAGAAAGTCTTTTATTTTGGACAATTGAAGTAGCCTATAAGCAAGGCGCTTTCCTAGTGACATTATGTGATCAGTCCAAATCATATTTTTGTCAATGGTGACAACAAAACTTTTATGAGAGTCAACTTCTTCAACTGTTCTGTTATCCAATAACAGATGCTGGAACTTATCTTTATTTTTTGTTGTCTTTTCTGTCTTGCTGATACATGCATGCACTTTGTTTCTTTGTTTTTATACATTTAAGGACATATGGTTTAATTGATTCCAAGTAATCAATCTTTCAATGCTAAATTGAAGTTTGCGAGTTAAGCTGCGGGAGTCTGAATCACTACAAAAAAAGATTGGTATCGACAGAAAACATGTTGCAGCTACATTCAATAAAAGAGGGTAAGTCATTTACATAGACGGATAACAAGAGTGGTCCTAATACTGAGCCTTGTGGTACCCTACATCTAATAGGTAGTGGTGCTGATGTTTGATTATCTACAGATACGAGCTGTTGTCTATTTGACAGAAAATTTTCTAGTAGCTGAATACCTTCTGATGTCACTTTGTACAATTTTGATTTGCGCAATTACAGAGAATGATCATTCACATCAAATGTTTTTCTCAAAGTCAGCAAAAAGGAATCCAGTAAACTTATTGTCATTTATGTTGTGTAAGAGACTGTCAGTAAGCTGGGTTAGAGCAGTGTGACAGGAATAGTTTTTACGAAACCCTGGTTGATATTCCTTCACTAGACTGTTGTTGATAAAGTAAGAATATAGATATGCTTGTACGTGTTTTTGATGGGTTTAGATAATATTGAGAAAATTGAAATCGGCCTATAATTCGAAGGAGATGAGTATTCTCCTGATTTATGGACTGTATAACTTTCGCTTGTTTAAACTTGAGAGGAAAACACCTTTTTTTCAATACTCAGGTTGTATAGATATGTCAGTGTTTCAAAAATAACCGGACTAAATAGCTTTATCATCCGCCCATCCAAATTGTGTAGATCATGTGTTCTAGAATGTGTTTGTAAATTAAGACTTTTTAATACGTCAAAGATTACCATTGGCTGGAGATTAGATGGACACTTAATATGTTTTGAATTAACATTATTGTTCTAGGTAATGAAGAGCATTTTCGCTTGACTTGTCACAAATTATAACTTTATTGGCTACATTTGAAAAATGGTTGTTTAATTCATCAGCTGACATGTCTTTAATGGACTGTTAGATTTTTTTAATATAAATATTTATTACATAATGTATCAATGGCTTTGCTTATCTGGTGAGAGTCAGTTGTGGGAGTTGACAACTGTTCAAAGTAAGTAATTATGCTTCAATCTGCGTTTCGGGGAATCACTTTATTCATTCTCTCTCTCTCTCTCTCTCTCTCTCTCTCTCTCTCTCTCTCTCTCTCTCTCTCTCTCTCCCCTTCTCTCTCTCTCTCTCCTCTCTCTCTCTCTCTCTCTTCTCTCTCTCTCTCCTCTCTCTCTCTCTCTCTCTCTCTCTCTCTTCTCTCTCTTTCATTTTATTCCGTTGTTCTCTAAATTGTTCATTTGTACTATGAGTTTTCTGATTGTTTCTTAAGTTTATCTCAGAATGTTGTGTGTGTGTGTGTGTGTGTGTGTGTGTGTGTGTGTGTGTGTGTGTGTGTGTGTGTGTGTGTGTGTGTGTGTGTGTGTGTGTGTTTCAGTACGAAGGCAGCTACCTGGACGGTTTCCTGACCCCTAACCAGCGCAACTACTACAATACCCTGAAGAAGATGAGCACCCGCAAACCTCAGAGAATCATCACGCCTCCCGAGGTGTGTCTGCTCCAGGCCTCACTCCACACCTGTCTTTGCCCTGTCTCTCTCCCTCCATCCTTCTCTTCCTGTCTCAACATCTGACTTTTCTCCCTTTGGGGGAGCGAGGTGACAGAGACCTCGGCTTCTCTAGGGGGCCAGCATTTTGAGGGAGACTCCCATCTCCTTTCCCTCGTCCGTTGCTTCATCTTCCCTGACCTTAAAGAGGTCAGGCATCTATTTACAGCTGGCTGAATGGAGGGGACTGTACTGAAGCCAAAGTGCATGAACGGTCACCCATCTGCGAGGCAACCCTGCCCAACACTTGGGGAAAGCAAGGGCTGTGACTACTAAGCTGTCAGTGGTGGTCTGGGTGCTGGTCTTCGAGGAGACGTTAAACCGTGGTCTCGTGTGTAACATGCATTTAACGCACGGAAAAGAAAACGGCAACAAGAGAGTTGTCCCTGGCAAAATTTTGTATAAAAAAAAAATCACTCTGATAGGAAAACAAATACATGTGCCGATAGGAAAAGAAAACATGATGGGTTTCGCTGTTCTTGTTCTCCCCTTGGACAGCAGCCCAAATTTCATGCAGAGAACTCTGATATGACTTAAAGTAGAATGGTATATGGCAGGAACATAAAAATGTGATGGAAAATTTGGACTGTGAGAGTACACAGAATGTATACAAAAAATCAGATAGTGTAAGATCTCTCTGTCTGTCTGTCTGTCTGTCTGTCTGTCTGTCTGTCTGTCTGTCTGTCTGTCTGTCTGTCTGTCTTCTCTCTCTCTCTCTCTCTCTCTCTCTCCTCTCTCTCTCTCTCTCTCTCTCTCTCTCTCTCTCTCTCTCTCTCTCTCTCTCTCTCTTCTTTAAAAGGGTTACCAGTCAAGATAGTATTGTACCCAGTTTCCAACGTATGTTGTCAAATGAGCGCATTCAAGGTGCTCAAGACAGGGGACGCATCAGAACTCGTATTCAACGGGGCTCCCCTCCTAAATAGGACATCAGCCGGGCCAATGGAAACAGTAGAAAAGAAAGGGGAAAAGTCAGGTATGATGACTCTCACAAAGTAAGCACGTAAGAACATGTATATTACTCTGTAAATAAAGCAACAATTGCTAGAATTAAATTTTTAAACTTTAATATCAATGGTTTATTTTCAAAAGTAGACAACATTGACTTTATTCAGTACATAAAATTTCATGACTTTATATGCCTGACCGAAACATGTGTAGCTACAGAATTTGAATCATCTCTTTTCAGTGATTATGTCATTTTCAATTCTAAAGCAAATAAGCTATCTAAGCAAGGCAGGTATTCTGGTGGTGTTATTGTTTTAATTAAAAAGAAATTTGCGAGTTTAGTTTCACAAGTTGAATACAACTTAGGCAATATAGTAATAGTGAGTATTGATAGAAAGCAGTTTGAAACAGATTTGGATATCTTTTGGATTTGCACTTATGTACCCCCTCATGATTATAATAATAAAATAATAATAATAATAATAATAATAATAATAATAATAATAATAATAATAATAATAATGATGATGATGATGATGATGATGATTGATATACATGGAATTTATTTAGCGCTATATTTGTAAAAACAAATCAAAGCGCTTGCATTCGACCTATACAACACACAAGCAATAAATAACAATTTATAGTTTTAGCAAATTCGAATGTACGCACACACGCACGCACACACACAACATACACACACGCACGCGCGCGTATGCACACACACACACACACACACACAACAACACACACCACCACCACACACACACACACACACTTAGAAGGTTATACACTTTTGTAGGTAGATGTTGAAGGCAGGGACAGATAAGAGATGGAAACAGAAGGAGAAAATCTTAGGTTTGAAATAAGTGTGTCTGAGGTTGGATTTGAAAGTGTCATAAGTAGGCTTTGCCGGAGGGAGAGAGGGAGGTCGTTCCAGATCGATGGACCAGAAACAGAGAAAGAGCGGCGGCCAACGATATATAGGTTGAGCCTAGGTATTCTTAAGGACAAAGCATGAGGCTAATGTAGCTCTCTTGTAAACAAACTACAGACATGTCTCATTACTACTATAATCAACTACTATTGGACTCCTCTTCAAAGGATACGGCAATTTCACACAGCAGTACAGAGTTGCCTGAAATATTGTCCAGAGGTTTTTCACATGCGATAGGAAGGCGTTGCATTAAAAGAAAACACTTAAAAAGAATATGCCTGACTGAACTAATCCCATTGCCTGTGAAGCGCACATCTTCTATGGAATGCGTTGAATTTCAGTCTGGTAATGAAACCAAATGAGACTGATTTCAGATGCGATTTAACCGACCCAAAATATTTACAGAGAATAAAATGATTGAGGTCAGACAAGCCTCCTCTTATTAATTTTTTTCAAACATATTTCCAGCATGCATTTCTCAATTCTAATTCTCCTCAACAGCATTGCTAGATTCACAATTGAAATGCATCGCTGCAGTTTTGCGCATTTTCATTAAATTGCATTATTATGATCAGAAGGTACCCAGTTAAAAGCGACATCAGTGCCTCTTAGAATTAAAAAATGTATATGGTGTAAGAATTCAGTTCTAAGTTCTTTCGACCTATAGTTTTTAAGAGACTGCAGCACTGCATTTGATTCAACAAATAATAAAACCTTTACCTTCGTCCTAGAAAGTCAAGTATTTATTTACAGATGGTACATTGAATAAGCAGTGCAATTTCCTTATTTCCTTAAGAATAATATATATATATATATATATATATATATATATATATGTGTGTGTGTGTGTGTGTGTGTGTGTGTGTGTGTGTGTGTGTGTGTGTGTGTGTGTGTGTGTGTGTATACATATATATATATATATATATATATATGCATATACATATACACAACAATATGTATATATATATATTGTATATATATATACATATACATATATATATATATATATATATACTGTAGTGTGTGTGTGGTGTGTGTGTGTGTGTGTGTGTGTGTGTGTGTGTGTGTGTGTGTGTGTGTGTGTGTGTGTGTGTGTGACTGGTGTGTGTGTGGTGTGTGTGTGTGCTGACTGTGTGTCAAAATTATAGAATACAGTCCCTTGCCTGTAGAGGATGTATTGGACTGTATTGTATTGTGTTGCATTGTTTTGAATTGTATTTTATAGCATTGCATTACAGTGCAGTGTAGTGTCGTGTCGTGTCGTGTCGCTTGAGGGGTCGTGTGGTGGTGTGGTGTGGTCCGTTCGTCGTGTCACGTGTCCGGGGTTTGCTTGGTGATGTGTGTAGTTGTTGTGTTGTGTATAGTTGGTGTGGTGGTGACAGTCGCGGTTCCAGCTGGTGATCTACAACCTGTCCATCAGTGACCGCTTTGAGCTGTTGGTGATGGTGTTGTAGTTGTTGTAGTTGTTGTTATTGATGTTTGTGGTGGTGGTGACAGTCGCGGTTCCAGCTGGATCTACAACCTGTCCATCAGTGACCGCTTTGAGCTGTTGGTGATGGCGGTAGTCTTCCTCAACTTGGTGGTGGTGGGGTGCAGTATTCCCACTACAAGCTGCCCTGCACTTTCTATGAGGTAGGGTTGCCGGGCTCTCTATCTTGCCATCACATGGAATAGCCTACACACCAAATCTCAACCAAAATCATTTTCCTCATCTTGTTTACCTCCTGTAGTCTGTGTATCTGTGCTGTATGTTGTTTTCGCCTGGTGCGTGATTATTGTGTCCTGGATCCTGTCTGGTCTCTACTGTGCTCAGTCCTCCTATCCTGTCTGTACGTGTCTGTCGTCTGCTGACCGTGTCTTTCACTAGGTCTTCCTTCTTCTGTCTCCCCTCATACTCTAAATCGACTCTATCAGCTCTCTTCTACCTAGCCTCCTTTTCATCTCTCTCTCATCTCTCTTCTCATCTATCTATCAATCTTATGCTTGATCTGGACTAAAGCTATCTATCATATTACCCTTCTGTTGGCTTTTGTTTTGTCCCATTCCTGGTTGCATTCATTTCTGTCGCCATTAGACAGCGCCACACTTTTTCCCCACGTATGCATCTTATACATTATCATTCTCCTGCATACCATGACCCGTGATCCTTTCCTCGCTTACAACTTCTATTACTACCTTGACTGCGGTTGTGTGTGTGTGTGTGTGTGTGTGTGTGTGTGTGTGTGTGTGTGTGTGTGTGTGTGTGTGTGTGTGTGTGTGTGTGTGTGTGTGTGTGTGTGTGTGTTATACTTGTGGTCTGTGTATATTGCTGTTGTTGTCGTTGTTGTTGTCATGTTTTTCAGCGTCCTCCTAGGCTTCATATCTTCAGTTGTTGCTCAGTACCACGTCAGCAGCAGCAACATCCTCTCTGGGTTCTCTAGTGATCTTCCTATGATATAATCGCCACATATATAACATAGAAATGTAGCTTTCCTTTTATGATGATATGAAACCGGTCACCATGGGTATGAATAGAGAGAGAAAGAAAAGAAGAGAGACACACACACACACACACACACACACACACACACACACACACACACACACACACACACACACACACAACACACACACACACACACACACACACACACACACACACACACACACACACACACACACACACACACATACACAATACATACACACACAAACACACACACACACACACACACACACCACACACACACACACACACACACACACACACACACACACACACACACACACAAACCAGAAGGGGTGGGTTGCTAGATCACTTTAGTTTATACAAAGTTTTGGACAGTAGCAGTGGAGTGACTCATTCATTCCCTGTGAAGTGGAGCTTTCACCCTCAGGTCCAACTATTCCCTCCTTGCTGTGTCCTTTTTTTTAAATTTTTGGTTGTTTGCATCGTTGTGTTGTTGTTTTTTCTCAAATCCTATGAGCGTCATCCATGCTGGATGTGTGTCCAGGTGCTGTGGGTGCTAGAGGTGGGGTTCTGTGGTTTCTTCATCTTCGAGGCGGCGCTGAAGATCATCGGCCTGCGTATGTACTACTTCACTCTGCCCTGGAACTGCTATGACTTCATTGTGGCTGTCTTCTCCTTCGTAGGTCAGCAGTCCTCCTGCCCCCCCCCCCTCTCTCTCTCCTCTCTCTCTCTCTCTTTCTCTCTCTCTTCTCTTCTCTCTTCTCTGTCTCTGTCTCTGTCTCTCTGTCTCTCTGTCTCTTCTCTCTCGTCTCTCTCTTCTCCTCTCTCTGTCTCTCGTCTCTGCTCTTCTCTCTTCTCTCTCTCTCTCTCTCTCTCTCTCTCTCACTCTCTCTCTCCTCTCTCTCTCTCTCTCTCTCTCTCTCTCTCTCTCCTCTCTCTCTCTCTCTCTCTCTCTCTCTCTCTCTCTCGGATAGCCTAGTGGTCAGAACATTGCGCTGCCAATTTGACGACCCGGGTTCGAGTCCGGTCGAGGAGATTTTTCTCCTGGAGTTAACATCAGTGCTGACTCCACTCTCCCCACAAGTCCTTCGGATGAGACTTTAAACCGAGGCCCCGTGTGGAACGCACGCAGAACATCTTGCGCACACGTTAAATCCTGCTCCGCTTTTCGTAGGAGTAGGCCATCGTGTGCCGGTGGGAACAGATGACAATATTTACAAAACTGCATACACACGGGGACCGAATGAAAAAAAAGCTCATGATTGCTTATTCTGTTATCCTCGATATAAAAGAATAAATAAATTAATTAAAATAAAATAAATTAATTAAAAAAATAAATCTCTCTCGGGAGTGGCTTCCCTTGCTTGCCTGCCCGCAAGACGCTTTCTCTCCAGTTGTGGGTAAAATTTCCTTTTTTCTCAACTATCCGAGTTCAAAATGCCAGTTGTTAGTCTCCCAGAAACATTGGAGTGCATGCTAAAAGCGGAGTTGCATGAGCAAACGGTTTTCTTTCAGAGTGGATAGACGAGAACATCGAACTATTGTTGTGATTCACTTTACACATGACACTGCCAGCCATTCCCCTGTTGCTCTGGTTCAACATGCAATGTATCAAGAAAAAAAGTGTCCATCGCAGGTGAGCAGAAACAGAAGGAGAGCGGAAACATGTAGAACAAACAACGAAAAGAAAGTGAATGAACAAGTTTCTTCCTCCTTGGGTTCGCTTTTACCAACACCACCAAGTATGTACCATTCTATAGGCCATGATGACTACAACACTGCTACCGACATGTTTACATATGATAACCATCGCCCTTCCTCTTTAAGCTACCATCAAGATGAACAATGTATTGACATGAAACAGTATGACACAGAAAGACAGACAGACAGTAACAAATTTCCTAGGATAAAACTGTCAGAAAAGTGGCAAAAACATGTGGCTGTTGTTATATAAATGGAATAACACACAAAAAAAAGAATTTTAAGTCCATGATAATGTGAATGACTTGGCTGATTGTGAAAAGGCAGTTGAGGGTGTGGAAGATCAAGAAAAGGTGCAAAAAATTATAGTGATCAGATGAATGCAGAAAATGACAGAGAGGAAGAGTGTGCAGAGAGTCAGAGTGAGTAAGAATGTGCAGAGAATGAGAGTAAGTAAGAGTGTGCAGAGAATGAGAGTGAGGAAGACTGTGCAGAGAATAAAACAGGTGCAGAGTGTGCAGAGTATTAGGGAACACGAAAATGAAAGTTGCGAAAAGCAAGACTGTTACAGTAGGAGATATAATGGAAAGATAACAGAAATTATCAAAGAAAGCAGACAATGTCCACTCCATTATCGCAACATGAATCAGTGCACTGCTAACACTACTGATGTCATGAAAGAAAATATTCAGAAAAATATTTCTTAACTAATGTATGTAGTCAGCCTGGTAAATCACCTTGATGAAAACTCATCAGCATATGGCATGTAGATCAGTTCATAGAAAACCCAACTGATGACAAATAGTGCTAATGGCATCAGCAATGACGTAATTATAGATGGTAAGAAAATGGGACTGTCCATAGCTTCAAATATCTGGGAGCAATAGTATAAGATGAAGGATCAAAACCTGAAATTCTCTCCAGGATAGCCCATAACACAGCTGCAATGACCAAACTAAAAGTCCTCTGGAATGATAAAAACACCGCCATCAACTTCAAGATCATATTGATGCGTTCCCTGATCTTGTCCATATTTTTGTACGCATCTGAAACATGAACCATAACAGCAGACATTGAAAGAAAGATACAGGCA
>CM060328.1:35313867-35316367 GCA_030674155.1 Stramonita haemastoma | reverse complement strand
ACAAGAGATGTGTGCACAGAAACTAGTTGACTTACTCAATGAAGCAGGACATTTTTCAGTACCATTCTCCACTACTGACATCCAAGAAACAAACAGAATCAAGGGAGGGGGCGGACTGGCCCTCGACCATTGATAGTTCGATTTTTCCAGTGGAGGGACAACGTGGAAATCCTTCAAGACAGATCCCTGCGTGACAACCTGAAATCACATGAAATCCATGTGGCAAACAACCTCACATGACAGCAGTCAGCACAGCTAGCTGACCTCCGGAAGCAAGGTTTTCATGGATATTTTATCAATGGGAAGCCAAAAACAACATATGGTACATGAGGTAGGAATTTCCTTTCAACACCCTTGAAAAGACAAAGTGTTTCTCGAAATCCTATCATCAGGAGCAACACAGACAATAGCAACAGCATGCGTAATGAAGGAATTACAGCAGCAGACACCCCATGGGATACAACACAGAGAGTCAAAGGATAAATTATGCAGTCGAAAGTTTTCTGCGTGACAGTGGTTCCTCCTATCCAGCTGACTTGACCAGTACCATCATGACTCCACACCCTTCAGTGAATACAGACTGCAAAAACAGAGCCTTCAGTGCACTATACGAACATGTATCCAGCACAGAGTGCTTCTCTGATGACACAGTCACCGCCTCTGCTGCCTCTACTGAAAGTGAGACTGCTGATACTGGCTCAAACTATTCAGAACCAGATTTCGAAGAGATGAGCATGGTGACTTGGGAAACAGCAGAAGATGAGATTTCAGAGGAGTCAGACCAGGATATACATCAAAACCTCATGTGTACTAATCTTGGTAGGGCACGTCTAAACATGGAAAGTGGACCTGCAAATCAACAGCATCACCGGGAAAATCCTTGTGCGGACTGTAGACCATCAAAGACAAGTGTTTTTCCAAACTAACCACAGGTATGGAATGATTTCCATATGGGCCTGGGACAGTGTCAGGAAAATGCCTTGCAAGAAATAAGCCATCCCTTAGCAGCAGAATTTTAATGAACGGGCATCTCGATGCTGGCTCGAACCGCCGCCGTCAGACCGCTACCTCACCGTTCTAACCGCAATAGTGACCCCCCCCCCTCCCCCAAAAAAAAACAACAACCCAACCTCTGTTATGCTGACAGTGCTCCATCCTTGGCTGCTACTTCAACTACTACTGCTGCTGTTACTGCTGTTACTATTGTTGCTGCTGCTGCTGTTACTGCTGTTGTTACTGCTGTTACTATTGTTGTTGTTGCTGCTGTTACTGCTGTTACTATTGTTACTATTGTTGTTGCTGCTGTTGTTACTGCTGCCGCTGCTGTTACTGTTGTTACTATTGTTATTACTGTCGTGGTTACTGTTGTTGTTGCTGCTTCTGTTACTACTGTTACTGTTGTTGTTGCTGCTGCTGTTACTGTTGTTACTGCTGTTACTATTGTTGTTTTTGCTGCTGCTCTTGTTACTGCTGTTGTTACTGTTGTTAATGTTGTTGTTACTGCTGTTATTATTGTTGCTGCTGCCGCTGCTGTTACTATTGTTGTTACTGTTGTTGTTACTGTCATCGGTTGCTGCTTCTGTTACTACTGTTACTGTTACTGTTGCTACTGCTGTTTCTGTTGTTTCTGCTGCTGTTACTGTTGTTGCTGCTGCTACTGTTACTGCTGCTGCTGTCACTGCTGCTGTTACTGTTGTTTGTTGCTGCTGCTGTTACTGCTGTTACTGTTGTTGCTGCTGCTGCTGCTGTTACTGCTGCTGTTCTCATGATGTTAGTTATGCACACGGCAGTGTGTGTGTGTGTGTGTGTGTGTGTGTGTGTGTGTGTGTGTGTGTGTGTGTGTGTGTGTGTGTGTGTGTGTGTGTGTGTGTGTGTGTGTGTAGGTGGCGAAAGGTCTACGGAAAGTGGTGTTCTCCCTGGTGATCTCGTTGCCGGCCATCATCAACATCATGGCGCTGCTGCTGCTGTGTCTGTACATCTACGCCATCGTGGGCATGTTCCTCTTCTCCAACGTCAAGCTGAACGGGGCTCTGGACCGCATGATGAACTTTCGCTCCTTCAGGAGCTCCGCCCTCCTCCTCCTCAGTCTCTCCACCGCTGCTGGCTGGAATGACGTCCTGGATCCACTCCTGGCCACTCCCCCTTTGTTAGTGAACTAGTGGTTATAATGATGATGATAATGATGATAATGATAATAATGACAAGAAGAAGAAGGAGAAGAAGAAGGAGAAGAAGAAGAAGAACAAGAAGAAGAAGAAGAAGAAGAAGAAAGAAGAAGAAGAAGAAGAAGAAGAAGGAGGAGGAGGAGGAGAGGAGGAGGAGGAGGAGGAGGAGAAGAAGAAGAAGAAGTAGATGAAGATGAAGAAGAAGAAGGAGGAGGAGGAGGAGGATAACGATGATGATGATGATGATGATGATGATGATGATGATGATGATGATGATGATGATGACATGATGATGATGATAACCACACTGCTGCTGGCTGGAATGACGTCCTGGA
>CM060328.1:35278867-35303867 GCA_030674155.1 Stramonita haemastoma | reverse complement strand
CACAGCACAGTACAGCACACTGACACTCTGCACAGCACAGCACAGCACACCTCTGCACAGCAAGCCACCTTGCACAGCACAGCACACCTCTGAACAGCACAGCACAGCACACCTCTGCACAGCACAGCACAGCACACATCTGCACAGCACAGCACAACACAGCACACATCTGCACAGCACAGCACAGCACACTTACTGCACAGCACAGCACACCTCTGCACAGCACAGCACAGCACACTTCTGCACAGCATCAGCACAGCACACTTGCACAGCACATTACATGCACAGCACAGACAGCACACTTCTGCACAGCACAGTACAGCACACTTATGCACAGCACAGCACACCACACACCTCTGCACACTGCACAGCACAAGCACAGCACAGCACAGCACACCTCTGCACAGCACAGCACAGCACACTTCTGCACAGCACAGCACAGCACACACCTCTGCACACGCACAGCAACAGCACACTCTGCACAGCACAGCACACTTCTGCACAGCACAGCACAACATTCTGCACAGCACAGCACAGCACACCTCTGCACAGCACAGCACAGCACACTCTCCAGCACAGCACATGCACAGCACCACTTCTGCACAGCACAGCACAGCACACTCTGCACAGCACAGCACACCTCTGCACACCTGCACATTACAGCACAGCACAGCACAGCACAGGCATTTCTCCTTCCATCCTGCCCTTGCTTCCTTGGCGGCCACGTGGCACGCACGAGACTCTTCGCTGATATTCCCTTCTATGTTTTGTTCGTTATGTGTCACGGCCAAGATCTCTGTCAATGACAAGTTCAGTCCACTTCTGTTTGGCTTTCAAGTTAAATCACAAGTGTATTTTTATCTTTATTATTTTATCCTCATCATTATATCATTGTTAGTGGTAGTAGCATCCTTATTGTCGTGGTTGTTATTTTTTTGCTTTATGATTATTTTTCTTGTTTTATTCAATTATAAATATCTTCTGACATAGTTATTAGCTATTTTTTTGTACGTACGTACGAGTATTGGTGTGTAGATTGATGAAGGTGGGTGGGTGGGTGGGTGAATGGGTGAATGAATGAACGGACGAATGGATGGATGGATGGATGGATGGATGGATGATGGATGGATGGATGGATGGATGGATGGATGGATGGATGGATGGATGGACGGACGGGCGGATGAATGGAAGGATGGATGGATAGAGGATGTTATATTTAGATAAGATAAGATCACATCAGATCAAATTACAATGGCTAGACTGTTGTGTTAAATTTGATTTTAAAAAAACAGACAGACTGGCAAACACACAGAGAATGTTGATGTGGGTGTGTGTAGCCTTTATGTGAAAAATGACCCTCTTTAAATATAATCGAAACCTATTGCACTGTTTCAAGAGTAGACCGTATAGAAAGAAATTGCCCGCTACTCACATTTTTGCATTTCAAATTTGTGCTGTTAAAGACTGCCTGAAGCTGCTGATAGCGGGCAGAGTAGAGCAGGAGCAGGGGATGTTGTCCAGACGGGGAAAGCTGTTGCTTCGGCCACTGTCTGTTGGTCAGTGTATCTATCGCTCTGGAAACTTCTCTAGTCGCCAGTTCCCATTTCGCCACTTTCCACTTCACCATGTCAGTCCTCGTAGTCGCCATCACTTGCTGATGTCCAAATTTGCCACATCCACATACAGAAACTAATTGACCTACCCATGACAATGAATTCAGTTCCTTAAGTACGTCCAAAAGTGACCGGTGCAAAATGTCTTGATTCCATTTAAAGAGAAAAGGCCCACACACTCTCACCATTCGAAAATCAGTCATGAAAGTGAAAGATGTGATATTTGTTTCCGGTTCTTGTTTCACCACAAGAACCTCTCCAAAATTCTGTAGCTGTCACAAGCACCACTAAAGCTTACAGGGTGCGTCTGCTGGTTTCCAGATCACAATTGAAGGCCTACAGCCGCACTACTGAAGCAACAGCTTTCCTTCGTTTCTCTGGCAACGTATGTGCAGCCTGTCGGAGATGCAGCATACCCTCAGATTTCACCAGGTCCTGTCCCAACCACCATCTGTATTATCCGGTAGGCCCTGCTCTTTTTGTTCAGTGCTGTTGTCAAAGAGTCTTCGTCCTTCTCTTCGCTGTGCTTTCAAGTGGGCCTGCAAAACTTTGGTCGCCGCATTCTCAAACTGTGAACGTAAAGTCATGAACTAAGAGACACGATTCTCCCTGCATAGAAGTCCACTTGCAATGACTCATATTCTGGGAATTTAGAAAGCAAATGTTTGAAGTTGTTCATAACAATAGAGGCCCAAATTTACATGACATGTTTATGAAATCCACAAAAATCACTGATAATTGCCCTACCCATAACTTTACTATGCTGCGCTAAAAGGATTACAACCAAAAAAAAAAAAAACCAACAAGAAGCAGGATAAACTACCTTACATGACATGAACATCAAGAATGACAAAGTAACGCTAAACACTAAGGCAGACTGACTTCAACATGTATGTACTCAATCGACAGCTAGGACATACGTGGTTTGTGGCGAAATGGAAAGTGGCAATGGTTAGGTGATGTAGGGCTAGCAGCTTACGTGGCTTATCATACTCTGACCCAAAACACTTCTGCTTTGCTGTCCTGAGTGGATAGGACAGGCAATAGACACTGCGGGCTGGTGGAAAAGAATCCTCGCACACCTCACTTTCTATCTGGATGGATGCAAGTAACTGTTGATTTAAAAAAAAAAAAACCTTCAGTGTTCCAGACTTTTGGATATTCCGTGAAATTGTGTGTAGCGAAAGTGAGTGGTGATAAAAAAAAATATTCATAGTGCTGGTGTACACCTACACATATATCTATACGTGGTCACTGTAGCTTTTCTTTTAGTTCTCTAAGACAGGTTTTAAAATATATGCTTGTAATTATGACTGTTTGCAGTGACTTATTTTACTGTAGCTCTGTGTGTGCACGAATGTGTGTGTGTGTGTGTGTGTGTTGTGTGTGTGTGTGCGTGCGTGCGTGGTGGCGGTGTGTGTGTGGTGTGTGCATGTGTGTGTGTGTGTGTGTGTGTGGTTGGTGTGTGATGTGTGTGTGTGTGGCATGTGTGTGTGTGTGTGTGTGTGTGTGTGTTGTGTGTGTGTGTGTGTGTGTGCAATGTGTGTGTGTGTGTGTGTGTGTGTGTGTGTGTGTGTGTGTGTGTGTGTGTGTGTGTTTTGTTGTGTGTGTGTTGTTGTGCTGTGTGTGTGTGTGTGTGTGTGTTGTGTGTGTGTGTGTCTGTCTGTGCCATGTGTGTGTGTGTGTGTGTGTGTGTGTGTGTGTGTGCACCAATGTGTGTGTGTGTGTGCCAATGTGTGTGTGTGTGTGTGTGTGTGTGTGTGTGTGCACCAATGTGTGTGTGTGTGTGTGTGTGTGTGTGTGTGTGTGTGTGGTGTTGTGTGTGTGTGTGCACAATGTGGTGTGTGTGTGTGTGTGTGTTTGGTGTGTACGTGTTTTTATTTATTTATTTATTCTTTTACATGTAGGATTTTATTTTTTCACTTTATACCATATGTCACAGCAGATTTCTCTGCGTGAAATTCGGGCTGCTCTCCCCGGGGAGAGCACGTCGCCACAAGTGCAGCGCCTACCATTTTTTTTCTTTTTCCCGTCTGCAGTTGTATTTGTTTCCCGATCAGAGTGGTTTTTTTCTATAGAAATTTACCAGGGAGAACCCTCTTGTTGCCGTGGGGTCTTTAAAATGCGCTAAATAATAATGTGTAACACACGGGACCTCTGTTTATCGTCTCATCCGAAAGGCTAGCACCAAGACCACCACTCATGATCTAATGGATGGGGGGAAAGTTTTGGGTCCCGAATAGGATTCGAACCACAGCACACTCCTACCCAGACTTTTCGTTTTCTATACAGGCGCGTCACCTCTAGACCACCGATCCTCCCAAGGATCCAAGGATATTGGAATAAGCACTCGTGTGCTTTTTTACATCCAGTCCCCGCATGCAGTTTTGTAAATTTTATCATCTGTTCCCACCGGCACATAATGGCCTACTCATACGAAAAGTGGAACAGGATTTAACATATGCGCAAGATGTTCTGCGTGCGTTCATACACGGAGCCTTGGTTTATAGTCTCATCCGAAGGGCCTTTGGGTAGAGTGGAGTCAGCACTGATGTTATCTCCAGGGGAAAAATCCCCTCGAATGGGAATCGAACCCGGGTCGTCAGATGGCAAGAGCAATGTTTTGACCACTATGCTATCCCGTGTGTGTGTGTGTGTGTGTGTGTGTGTGTGTGTGTGTGTGTGTGTGTGTGTGTGTGTGTGTGTGTGTGAGAGAGAGAGAGAGAGAGAGAGAGAGAGAGAGAGAGAGAGAGAGAGAGAGAGAGGAGAGAGAGAGAGAGAGGAGAACACTGAACACTGAACACTGAACACTGAAATGGTTAAATGGTACCTTGGCCTTTGACCACAATACACCAGGTGAGGGGGTAGAGGTGTGAGTGTAATGCGTAATCTGATAATGAAAGCATTGATAAATTAAACACTTACTATGGTAATAAAAAATAAATGAAAGCATGGGTAAATTTCACACCTACTTATGTACTACACAATGAAAAATCAGAGCATGCATACACCTTCTCCATATTATAGCAATGAAAAATGACAGCATTATCAAAGTTCACACCGACTACTGCAATGAAAAATGAAATCATGTATAGATTTTTCACCTACTATAGCAATGAAGAGGGGGAGAGAGAGAGAGAGAGAGAGAGAGAGAGAGAGAGAGAGAGAGAGAGAGAGAGAGAGAGAGAGAGAGAGTATCATGAGTTGCCCAACAAACACACCAGCTCAAAGTGCAGCGCACAACCACCAAAAGCAGTCCTCAGACCACACCACCACACCACCACCACTCCATCCTCCATCCTCCATCCTCCACCCTCTCTCTTCCTACCAAACCCTTCTCCACCAAATCTTCCCTACCCCCACCCCACCCACCACTACCACCACTGCTAAATCACCACCCGACATGTGTGTGTGTGTGTCTGTGTGTGTGTGTGTGTGTGTGTGTGTGTGTGTGTGTGTGTGTGTGTGTGTGTGTGTGTGTGTGTGTGTGCGCGCGCGCGCGCGCGCGTTTGTGTGTGTGCGAGAGAGAGAGAGAGAGAGAGAGAGAGAGAGAGAGAGAGAGATATTTGATTGATTTGATTTATTCTTTTATATCGAGGATAATGGGATAAGCACTCTTGTGCTTTTTTACATCCAGTCCCCGTGTGTATGCAGTTTTGTAAATGTCATCTGTTCCCACCGGCACACGATGGCCTACTCTTACGAAAAGCGGAACAGGATTTAACGTGTGCGCAAGATGTTCTGCGTGCGTTCGCACACGGGGCCTCGGTTTAAAGTCTCATCCGAAGGACTTGTGGGGAGAGTGGAGTCAGCACTGATGTTAACTCCGGGAGGAAAATCTCCTCGACCAGATTCGAACCCGGGTCTTCAAATTGCCACGCAATGTTCTGACCACTAGGCTATCCGTCCCCAGAGAGAGAGGCTATCTCCCCAGAGAGAGAGAGAGAGAGAGAGAGAGAGAGAGAGAGAGAGAGAGAGAGAGAGAGAGAGAGAGAGAGAGAGAGCGAGCGTGTGTGTGTGTGTATTATTTATTTATTTATTTATTTGTTCTTCTATATCGAGGATAATGGAATAAGCACTCATGTGCTTTTTTTTTTACATCGAGTCCCCGTGTGTATGCAGTTTTGTAAATCTTGTCATGTTCCCACAGGCACACGATGGCCTACTCTTACGAAAAGTTTGTCAAAGTCAAAGCCAAACTTTTATTTCCAGATGGTATATTGAATAAGCGGTGCAATTGCTTTTTTGTTTTTTGTTTTTTTTACTCAAGTGTGTGTGTGTGTGTGTGTGTGTGTGTGTGTGGTGTGTGTGTGTGTGTGTGTGTGTGTGTGTGGTGTGTGTGGTGAGTGCGCGTGTGTGTGTGCGTGCATGTGTGTGTGCGTGCGTGCGTGTGTATGTGTGTGTGTGTGTGCGTGCGTGCGTGTGATGCGTGCACGCGCGCGCGCGCGCGCGCGCGCGCGCGCGTGTGTGTGTGTGTGTGCGGTTGTGTGCGTGCGCGTGCGTGCGCGCGCGTGTGTGTGTGTGTGTGTGGTGTGTGTGTGCGTCTGTGTCTGTGTCTGTG
This sequence comes from Stramonita haemastoma, assembly GCA_030674155.1. NCBI lineage: Eukaryota > Metazoa > Mollusca > Gastropoda > Neogastropoda > Muricidae > Stramonita > Stramonita haemastoma. The sequence goes on along the minus strand of CM060328.1, from coordinate 35,297,693 downwards.
TCTGTGTCTGTGTGTGTGACTGTGTGCAGGCCATCACATCGATCATGAGGTTGTCGAGGAACGAGCCTTTGAGCAACCAATCTGGCCGCAACGCCAATGCCTTGGAGGAGTTGAGCTACAACGTGCTGGTGGCCTATGATCACTTTTTCCAGAAGCTCAGCACTGTGGGCAATTCTCGCTTCCGAACCCCCAGGGCTTCTCTCTCCACCTCTTGCCCCAGTCGGCGCGTCACGGAATCTCCTGTGTAGCTTTAGGAGGGAGGGGGGGGGGGGGGGGGGGGGCTGGACACACTCCTCCTGCCCTGCCTTGCCTGAGCTGGCAAGTGTGTGTGTGTGTGCCTGTGTATGTGTGTGTGTGTGTGCCTCTGTGTGTGTGTGCCTCTGTGTGTGTGTGTGTGTGTGTGTGTGTGTGTGTGTGTGTGTGTGTGTGTGTGTTGTGTGTGTGTGTGTGTGTGTGTGTGTGTGTGTGTGTGTGTGTGTGTGTGTTAAGAGGAAATAGATGGTAGGAAAACGGACAGGTAAAATGCTCGAAGTGTTGTGAAAGCTAAGAACGTTCTTTGAAGACGCTCAATTCTTTTTTTCCATACGTTGAGTGTGACTTTTCTTACCGTAAAAATGAGAGAGAGAGAGAGAGAGAGAGAGAGGAGAGAGAGAGAGAGAGAGAGAGAGAGAGAGAGGAGAGAGAGAGAGAGAGAGAAATGACGGCTAAAAGAAAAGTTATTGTCATCAAATCTTGGAAAACAGTTGAGACAAGAAAATGAATACTTACGTCAGACACGGAGTCAGGACATCGGCGAATAACGTCAGACAATGAGTCAGAACAGTAGAAAATTACGTCAGACAAGGAGTCAGAACAGTAGAAAATTACGTTAGACAAGGAGACAGAATAGCGTCAGACAAGGAATCAGAACAATAGAAAATTACGTTAGACCAAGAGTAAGAACCGAACAGAATGACATTAGACAGTGAGTTAAAAGATCATGGAACCATGATTCACAGCCATAGAAAAATGACGTCAGACAATGATTACGAACGACAGGAAATTACGTCAGACAGTGAGTCAGAACAAATAAGAAACGTTAGACAATGAGTCAGAACAAACAAGAAACGTCAGACATTGAGTCAGAACGGCAGAATGACATCAGAACACTGGAGAATGAGTGGAATCAACAAAAAATGACGTCAGACCATGATTTCCACCGACAGTTAGTGAGCTGAGTCCAGAGTTAGTTCAAGAGAAGACTCCCTTTTTCAGCCTGCTTTTGTGTGCGGTGAAGACGACTGTCCTGTGCCAACTGATTTCAGTGAGCACCATGGAAAGGTCATTTGGTGTGTGTGTTTCCTCAGTTTTCTTTGGATGGCTTTGTTTTCTTTTTCTAAGCATGTACAAACGAAGAGAAATGATTTGTTACATTTTTTTAGCCATATTCTTCTCTTTCTTTTTGTTTTTATTTTGGTTCCAAGATTAAAACGATTTCTTATGACTTCAGCATTTCCTTTGTTCTTTTTGGGTGCCATGGTTGAAAATCTCTGTATGTATGTATGTATGTATGTATGTATGTATGTATGTATGTATGTATGTATGTATGTCTGTCTGTCTGTCTGTCTGTCTGTCTGTCTGCCTGTCTGTCTGTCTGTCTGTCTGTCTGTCTGTCTGTGTCCTTCCACCATTTGCTTGATTTATCTTCAGTTTATTTGTAGAGTCATTTGTTTTTGTGTGTTTGGGAAGTGCTCAACTACATTGTTTTGTTTTTTGTTGTTGTTTTTTTTTAAAGCATTAGTTTATCCCAGTCCTCTGAAGAAACACAGTTTTCTTGCCTTTCACTTAATGTCATTGTTCAAGTATTCGCCATCTGTCTTTGTCTGTCTGTGTCTGTCTTTCTGTCTCCGTTTCTCTATATGTTTATGCTTCAGGCCAGAGCGAAGTCTCTGCTAAATAGGACAGTACACTGCACGACCTGTGCCTGTCTCTACTGCCTTGTGGGGGATCCCGGGATCAAATGAAACTACCTGACTTTTATTTATTTTATTTTATTTTATACCACATTATGTCACATCAGATTTCTCTGTGTGAAATTCGGGCTGCTCTCGCCGGGGAGAGCGCGTCGCCACAAGTGCAACGCCTACCCATTTTTTCCCCCTCAGGAATGGTGTCTAAACACAACACCTGTGTGCATGCTGGTTTTTTTAAAAATAATTTTGTCATCCGCTCCTGCCAGCACACGATAGCCTGCTCTTCTGAAAGGCGGAAGGGGGTTTTAACGTGTGCGCAAGATGTTCTGCGTGCGTTCGCACACGGGGCCTCGGTTTATAGTCTCATCCGAATGACTTTGACATTCAGTTCGATTTTTTCGTCAAACTGGGAAGAAAGGGCGAGGCTGGGTACAAACGGTTTACTTGTTGGCAGGCGAACGTCTTAACCATCCTGCCACCGTCCCTCTTTTCTGATTCTTGTTGAACTCCTTGCCTTCTTTTTAGTTTGCTTGACTCTCCGTATTCTCTTAAAAGTTAGAAATTTGATAAATGACCCACATAATGTGCTAGGTTTTAGCATAAAGAACATCACAAAAGTGAAGGAATGGACGGGCAGACTGATGCTATTGTCATGTTATACATTATAACTCCACCAGCCACGAAGGTCACATCGGGGCTACCCCCTAAATAAGACAGACTGCTGCATTCAGCCAATGACTTCTATGTAACAGAGTGCAGATATTTGATCTGCCGCGACTCTGTACAACTTCTCGGCGACGACAGCACGTCAGACAGTGGGAATGTGGCTTCTACAAAGAGGCTGCATAAATACTACATTTTACCGCTATGGGCAAAGTGCATGCAGAGGACGGCTTTCGACCACCCCCCAACGATACAGAACGTCGCACAATTCACAGGTGTGGATCCAAACGTTACACCCACGACGCTGCGATAGGCAGTTCCGATCGCAAGGGAAGTAATCTAATTACCGCCCTGCCACATCCACCACCGCTGACTTTGTGCCGCGTCCCGAGGCACAGTGGGTACTGACCAGCGTATTTGACGCTCAGATCAGTAGTCCCAAGTTCTTTCCATTCTGTCGGCAACGCCACTTTGTAACAGAGTGCAGATATTTGATCTGCCGCGGCTTTGTACAACTTCTCAGCGACGACAGCACGGTCAGACAGTGAGAATGTGGCCTCTAAAGAGAAGCTGCATAAATACTACATTTTACCGCTATGGGCAAAGTGCATGCAGAGGACGGCTTTCGACCACCCCCCAACGATACAGAACGTCGCACAATTCACAGGTGTGGATCCAAACGTTACACCCACGACGCTGCGATAGGCAGTTCCGATCGCAAGGGAAGTAATCTAATTACCGCCCTGCCACATCTAGATTTTTTTTTTAAAATGTATTTACTTCAAAGTTGGCCCCCACTTCACTGGGAACTGGGGTGACCGACAGGCAAGACTTCTCTTGCACGAGACAGGGGATTTCAGAGAAAGAAAAAGGTGTTTGAAGCACATGTTGGAGAAGTTGTCTGTACTGCAGGGTTTGCCAAGCCTGCAGTGTGTGGGTATACCTGGAGACAGATATGCTCTGGCAGGTTCCCTTTCGCCCAAGAGACACGGCCTGAACAGGGTAGTGCAGTGCCCTGACTTCTCTGGAAGTTAAGGGAGAAGAGCAGGTGTGCTAGGCAGCCAGCGGCTGTTGACATGCGTGCGTCTGGCAAAGTCTACGTTGTTGTTCCTGTTGTTGTTTTACAATTAATAGTATTTTTACCTGCCATACAACATTACTGTTGGTCAAGTAATTTGAGCAACACTCAAAATCGCATGAGTAAAGTGGATGAAACTTGACTGTGTGGCCTCAGTCTTCCCACTGAGCCCACAGCACACATACTCTGGGTAGGAGCCGGCCAGCCAGAAAAAAAACAACAACTATGACTGGGACTCGAACCGGCGACCTTCCAGCCCTTAACCCAAGGTGCTTGCTTCTGCGCCATTGTGGCTGACTACAGTTTTTGTGATTACCTCCCACTGATTTTTTTTTTTTTTAACAATCATTTCCTTTCATCTAAAAACAAATCGTAATAAATAATGTCCCTTTATCGAGTCCAGATCCTACTTAACTTTCAGTATGTACTTTCTGCCTTTGTGAGACGCTATCATACGGTTTCTATAGTGATGTAGTAAGTGGCGGCTTTTTTACCAGCTTTTGTTTCTGTTGAGGAAAAAAACGTTCCGGGGAAATACAGTGTGTTAAAGTTTATCTGTGCGAGCTGTCACACACACACACACACACACACACACACACACACACACACACACACACACACACACACACACACACACACACACACACACACACACACACACATTAGTTCCTCTCATGGAAGACACTTTATTAACAAGAATGAGACCAGACCAAAATGACAGCACAACAGACAGAACAACAGAGCAGATCGGTGGCAATGATGACCAATGTCATAGAAACAACAATGAAAAAAATTGTCATCTTCCCATTGCGCTGCCATTACCATTACCCCTATGGGTGTGGAGGTTTTCATGCCCTGCATAAATCCTGCAGTCATTCGTTCCTTCAGTACTGATGTTAATGTTTCACGCTGTTCTTTTGCCTCCTTATTCACCACGGTCAAAACTGTACCAGGCCAGCTAAACTGAAAGGTTTACCAGAAATCTGTGCTCAAAGTTCTTTGGACTTGGCATTTTGGTTTGCTTTTTAGCTTTGTTCTATAACTTTTTGTCCCTGTTTAACTTTGTTCTATAATTCTTTTCCCCTGTCTCTACCTTTGTTCTACAACTCTTTGCCCCTTTCGAGCTTTGCTCTATAACTTTTTGCCCCTTTGTAGCTTTGTTCTATAACTCTTTGTAGCTTTGTTCTATAACTGTTTGCCCCCGTCTAGCTTTGTTCTATAACTGTTTGCCCCTGTTTAGCTTTGTTCTATAACTCTTTGCCCCTGTTTAGCTTTGTTCTATAACTCTTTGCCCCTTTCTACCTTTGTTCTATAACTCTTTGCCCCTTTCTACCTTTGTTCTATAACTCTTTGCCCCTGTCTAGCTTTGTTCTATAACTCTTTGCCCTTGTCTAGCTTTGTTCTATAACTCTTTGCCCTGGTCTAGCTTTGTTCTATAACTCTTTGCCCTGGTCTAGCTTTGTTCTATAACTCTTTGCCCCTGTCTAGCTTTGTTCTATAACTCTTTGCCCCTTTGTAGCTTTGTTCTATAACTCTTTGCCCCTTTGTAGCTTTGTTCTATAACTCTTTGCCCCTTTCTACCTTTGTTCTATAACTCTTTGCCCCTGTCTAGCTTTGTTCTATAACTCTTTGCCCCTGTCTAGCTTTGTTCTATAACTCTTTGCCCCTGTCTAGCTTTGTTCTATAACTCTTTGCCCCTGTCTAGCTTTGTTCTATAACTCTTTGCCCCTGTCTAGCTTTGTTCTATAACTCTTTGCCCCTTTGTAGCTTTGTTCTATAACTCTTTGCCCCTTTCTACCTTTGTTCTATAACTCTTTGCCCCTTTGTAGCTTTGTTCTATAACTCTTTGCCCCTTTGTAGCTTTGTTCTATAACTATTTGCCCCCGTCTAGCTTTGTTCTATAACTCTTTGCCCCTGTCTAGCTTTGTTCTATAACTCTTTGCCCCTTTGTAGCTTTGTTCTATAACTCTTTGCCCCTGTCTACCTTTGTTCTATAACTCTTTGCCCCTTTGTAGCTTTGTTCTATAACTCTTTGCCCCTTTGTAGCTTTGTTCTATAACTATTTGCCCCCGTCTAGCTTTGTTCTATAACTCTTTGCCCCTGTCTAGCTTTGTTCTATAACTCTTTGCCCCTTTGTAGCTTTGTTCTATAACTCTTTGCCCCTGTCTACCTTTGTTCTATAACTGTTTGCCCCTTTGTAGCTTTGTTCTATAACTCTTTGCCCCTTTGTAGCTTTGTTCTATAACTCTTTGCCCCTGTCTACCTTTGTTCTATAACTCTTTGCCCCTTTGTAGCTTTGTTCTATAACTCTTTGCCCCTTTGTAGCTTTGTTCTATAACTCTTTGCCCCTTTGTAGCTTTGTTCTATAACTATTTGCCCCCGTCTAGCTTTGTTCTATAACTGTTTGTCCCTTTCTAGCTTTGTTCTATAACTCTTTGCCCTTTTGTAGTTTTGTTTTATAACTCCTTGCCCCTTTCTACCTTTGTTCTATAACTGTTTGCCCCTTTGTAGCTTTGTTCTATAACTATTTGCCCCTGTTTAGCTTTGTTCTCTAACTCTCTGCCCCTGTCTAGCTTTGTTCTATAACTCTTTGCCCCTGTCTAGCTTTGTTCTATAACTCTTTGCCCCTTTGTAGCTTTGTTCTATAACTATTTGCCCCTGTTTAGCTTTGTTCTCTAACTCTCTGCCCCTGTCTAGCTTTGTTCTATAACTATTTGCCCCTTTGTAGCTTTGTTCTATAACTGTTTGCCCCTTTGTAGCTTTGTTCTATAACTATTTGCCCCTGTTTAGCTTTGTTCTCTAACTCTCTGCCCCTGTCTAGCTTTGTTCTATAACTCTTTGCCCTGTCTAGCTTTGTTCTATAACTGTTTGCCCCTTTGTAGCTTTGTTCTATAACTATTTGCCCCTGTTTAGCTTTGTTCTCTAACTCTCTGCCCCTGTCTAGCTTTGTTCTATAACTCTTTGCCCCTGTCCGGTTGCTCCTTTCCAGCTTCGTTCTCTAAATGTTTGCCTTAGCTTTGTTCTTTAATTTTTGCCTCATTCTAGTTTGTTTTTTCTTAATTCTTCTTCGGCTTCAAATGCACAGACAGCAACTATTGTTGTCGGTCATTATGAGTGAAAACGCCTTGTGCTGCCGTTAAGCCCCTGACAAGTCAGGCCTAGTGCACCCGACTTAGCATGGGACATAATTGTTAATTTTGAAGTCTTTCTGGACAAAAGGCAGGAGAATGTTCCTAGAAGGCAGAAAATAGACAAGAAGAGGTGACAGGAAGAAGACGAACATGCAAGGAAAAAACAAAAAAGGGATTCAAAAGAGGGAATTCCTAGCGAAAATTGTCCAGAAGGTGGGGATGCTATTCATACTTACGGGCCCCCAGCATTTCCTCCTAAATTTGGCTCTTTAACTCTTTGTTCTTTCTCGCTTTATTTTTTCCTGTTTTGCCCTCAAGCTTTCAATGTCATTCTTTCACCTTTCTCACCACAGGACTGTTACTTCCTACAAAAAGGATGTGAAAAAGTGGAGAATAATAGAGAGGGCTAGACAGGAAAAGCAAAAACGAAATCAGTCCCTAAAAATACACATGTTGTGTGCTTATCTTCCTGAAATCCCTCTTTCAAACGGTATGGGAAAAGGGGTTTCAGGCTGTCATGACATTGTTCACCCTGAAAAAATTATGGGTGTTTTAAAGTGCCGAGTTACGCGGGGAATCACCCTGTCAAAGAGGGGAGCAGGGTCAGCCAGCTCCGTCTTCAGGCTCCAGAGATCAGCCATAGCCAAGCGTTGTCTCCTAGTTTGCCACCCCTTTTTTTCATCCTACAATTCGCTAATGCTGTTCCTTAAAAAATAAAAAAAATGTGTTCAGATGCCAGCCGCCATGGCGCAGTGATTAGCGCCTTGGATTTCGAACTGTAAGGTCGCGGGTTCGAACCCCATAAGATTCATAGGGATTTTTCGGACTCCGGCCGGCTCCTACCCAGATTAAGTGTGCTGTGGGCTCAGTGGGAAGACTCGGACCACACAGTCGAGCTTCATCCACTTTACGGTTGCGAGTTTGAGAGTGTTGCTCAAATTACCTGACCAACAGTGCGGGTGTTTGTATCTCCAGGCCCGGTTTACGCAGGGATAGATCATGATAGTAAGCATAGAGTACAACCCTGTCAAGTAGTCTCAAGCGGATGCACTTCCACAGCAGCAACATTACATCACCCTCATTATCATTGATCGTCATGCAATTAAAAAAAAGCCTCTAATTCGGTGGCTCCAGTTGCTCTGGTCTCGTGGTGACCTCAGATTTGGTTTCCCATACACTTCTGTGTCTGTAGTGAGTATGTGTCAAAGCCTTTGGGGTTGGAGGTTCGTGTGCGACGGTCGTTGGAGGGACGTTGAGGTGGTCGCCACCTCAGGTGGGTGACTCACTCAGTCTTGCTCCGCGATTGAGCTAATACTGTTTTTAGTATGGGGCGTAGTAGATGGTGTACTGTGCATGCTAGCTCAGAACAGCACCACTGAACACCACCAAAGCGACTCAGCAGTAGTGCAGGTCCCCTATGGCCGGTGGCCCCACGGCGGCCTGACATTGATGGGCTCCCTGTGGACTTCCGACCCTGGGGATGAGACACTACGAATCTGAGTATGGCTGTGACGGGGAGATTGAAAAGAGCGGCGTGGGAACAGCAGGGCGTGGATGTCTCAGAAGATGAGGCAGCAAAAAATAATTAATAAATCAGTGATAATGTGTACAAAACCCCGACAGCAAGGGAATGTCTGAATAACTAAACAATAGTCATTTTCTTTCACACTGAAACTGAATGACAGATAGTAGCTATCCACAAAATAGACACACCGAAAAAGAAAACGGACAACATAGATTTTTTAAATGATACCCTGCAACAGTAGCAGAACGTCAACAAAAGAAAACTAGTTTTACACGCACAAAAAGACTAAAACATCTGTTGAAAAACATTTAATAGTAACGACTGGAATGTCAGAAAGTTGATATCCAGAAGCTGGCCTGTATCTCTGTATCTTAACTGAAGGACCGAATAATGGGTCACATCAAGGACTGAGACCATTACGCCAGGCTTTCAAATTGTTCGGCTTGATTTATTGCATACTTGTCTATTTATGGAAAGCTGTCTTAGATCAGTTACAAATGGATCATCTAAAGTGACACAAATAGCCAACTACAGGATGCAAAATCTGCCCAGTAAGACCTACATGGAAACTGGGGGTTATATGTTTGGCTGTTCGTTATCACAAAGGGGGAAAGGTAAACAAAGTAGAAAAACCCTTCCGTACCGCACATCTTACACTGTAAAATACTGCTATTTCTCGTTTTTTCCTCTGTGTCACACTTCTTACACTGTAAAAACACAGCCATCTCTCGTTTTGCCTCTACACTGCACATCTTACTTTGTAAAACACGGCCATCTATCGTATTTTCCTCTGTGTCACACATCTTACACTGTGGAACACAGCCATCTCTAGTTTTCCCTCTGTGTCACATCTTACACTGTGGAACACAGCCATCTTTAGTTTTCCTTCTGCACTGCCCATCTTACACTGTGGAACACAGCCATCTTTAGTTTTCCCTTTGTGTCATACATCTTACACTGTGGAACACAGCCATCTCTAGTTTTCCTTTGTGTCACACATCTTACACTGTGGAACACAGCCATCTTTAGTTTTCCCTCTGTGTCACACATTTTACACTGTGGAACACAGCCATCTCTAGTTTTCCCTCTGTGTCACACATCTTACACTATGGAACACAGCCATCTCTAGATTTCCCTCTGTGTCACACATCTTACACTGTGAAACACAGCCATCTTTAGTTTTCCCTCTGTGTCACACATCTTACACTGTGAAACAGCCATCTCTAGTTTCCCCTCTCAATGCACATCTTACATTGTCAAAGAAAAGAAGCAACTCCTAATCATTAAATCCTTTCAAATAGACATGAAAGGTGAGGTGAGGACCTGTTTGATGGCAATCCTTGTCAACCTTTCCCAACTTCAGAGTTGTCTACTAGTTCAATGCTGTTTGGCATCTGTCTTGCCGCAATCTTTTGGTACAGCAACAGAAGGCATCTGCCGTAACACAAGATCAAACCCAGGCCTCTCCAACATGATTATGTACGCTGAAGGCAACAACAACCATCAGAAAGACAATCACCAGAGACATCCAGCTTGCTGATGTCGCTGCCATTGTAGTCTAGTCAGAGTAGGACCTGCCAAACATCATAAATGGCTTTTCAAAGACATGTGCTGGTTTTGTTCAGTTTGCCTTGCAGGAACCTGGCAAGTTCCAAAAATGAGTATAACGTCTCAGTCGCCTCAAACAACAACCACCACAAAAACCATTGCTTTCACTGTCCATTATACAAACCGGTGTATTAGTATTGAACAGTTTCACCACCCTCCCGTCCTACCCCTTTTTGCTGTCTCTTGGCATGACCATTCCTCCACTTCAGACTTAGATCAAGCAAAAAGACACAGAATTGCATCTTGAATCAGATAAGTAAGGATTCGTTACAAATTGACATGTTTCTATTATATCACCGCAGCCTGGACTGAAGGATGGCTAACGATAAACTATTTCAATGAAAGCATACAATAATGAAAGAAACATAGTAGCTTGTTAACGTTTATTTGATATATTTCAACGCTATAATTTTGTTCCAAAAACACCAAATGTACACACAAAAAACCCTAAAACCAAAGCACAGGGTCTGAATATTTCCTTTGAGAAAACTTGGAAGTGTCTTTCATTTTTCTCATACAAATCGATCACCCACTTTGTTTAAAATAATTTTATAAGGATATTTGATTTCTTTAACTTACAAATCCCTACATAGTAAAAAAAAAAAAAAAAAAAATCAAAATATTCGACTTCTTTTATTTGCAACGTTGTACAAAACTGGAAAATGAGAACATTCAGTTTATTGCAAACTGCAGTAGAGCAGGACGAGGGTATAAACACACACTCACACATAATACAGTAGTGAAAAAATACAGTGACCGTCCATGTGCGTAAGCCAGCTGTGCTTTCTCGACACTTTAATTACACACATCTTTAAGTCTGTGCTCTGGACTGCCATCGAAATGCGCAACAGATAGAACAAGCTCCACACACACAAAAATTTTGAGGAAGAACGCACCCCGACACTTTGCCTTAAGAAACACATGTTTGAAAGGAAACAGAAATGATCAAATAATAATAACTAGCGTAATCTTGTTGTCACTTTCTGATTTTGGAATATTGCAAGCAAAGATATATCATAGCGGTCAGGTTGATGCTTTGTATTATAAAAGCAAGCTAACAAAAACTGAGAAGGTGAGAACTTTAAAAATAACGGACATCAAGTTGGACTAGAGAAGAGAGACGTATGACACATTCAGTAGGTTACCGAATGCAAAAACAAATGCAGATATAATTATCACATGAAGAAACAGTACACTCATTTATAAAAAGTCTGATTTCATTAAAAAAACAACCCATCAAGATAATAGTCTATCTTAAACAAGTACATATAAGTTATAGCGTCTTTGCAAAGAAGTATTCAAGAGACTACAGGCAATAGCAAACTCTGGTCTGTGCGTTAAGGTTAAGTTAAAACTCTTTCGGTCTTGATGCAGCATTTTTATAACGATAATAAACAGTACAGCTGAAGCTAGTATTCACCTTTCATAATGTAGACATTTCTTGCAAACTTTATTGCAGCTCTATTAATTGCTGTAGTCATTTTAAGAAATACTGTGAGATTGTTTCCGATTGATATCAACATTTGTGCCATTCACCTGAAAGCAGTATACTGATCATTTGATTTGTCTATAAAAAAAAATCTATCCCTTGATTCTTTTATTAGCTATAAAAAGAAGGCTTTCTTTGTTTCAAACTGGCTTTTATTTAACATTTTTCACAGCTTTTGACTTAACTGTCTGCGTTAATCACACATTTTTGGTTGCTGCTATGACATGTCCTTGAACATGTGAGAATTGGACTGGAGTTCTCTTCTCTTCTCTCTCTCTCTCTCTCTCTCTCTCTCTCTCTCTCTCTCTCTCTCTCTCTCTCTCTCTCTCTCTCTCTCCTCTCTCTCTCTCTCTCTCTCTCTCTGGAATGATATGTGTCAAAAACCACCACATTAGACAAAACCAGGAAGGCACGAAATCCAGTAAATTGATGCAAATTTCACTGATGGATAAGAGAGGAAGACGGCTATTTGTATTTAGGACGGCATAGGTGAAAAGTGACAGTAGTTCATATAAAATGATATGATAAGCAAAGTGTACAGTCCACACAGCTAGTGGTGTTAAACGTAATATTTCCTTGTGTGTTATGCACTGGTTATCTTAATATCAACGTATACGAATGTGTGCAGATATAATTTTAATCACAATCCACAGATTCTTATCTGCAAGTTTTTTTAAGTCCCTTTTTCAGTATAGGCACGTTCCTAGTTTTCATAACTCAAACAGACGTTTACACACACACACACACACACACACACACACACACACACACACACACACACACACACACACACACACACAACCCTTAAGTACACTTTGTATAACGTCCAGGGTTTGAACACTTAACAAACTATATTTTTTCAATTGCACGGTGCCAACAATGCAAACAACAACAATAACATAGGGGGGGGGGGGGGGAAACAAGAATGTCACTATATCAAAGACGTTATGGGCGAGATGTGATCCTTTCAGCCTTCAGAATGTACTATCACGGGAAGAAGTGTTCACAACATGCCGGAGTAAACTGGATGAACCCAAAGAATAGCAGGTCTACAGTAACAAAGAGGAAAGGACAAATCTCATCACGATGACACTGCAATTCAAACACATGATACACAACAACTGGTGCACTGGCAATGACATAAACCCTGCACAACAACAACAACAACAACAACAAAAACTGCACCCCTTGCTTTGGCTCAGTGGTTAGAGCAAACGACTCGACTAGGAGAGCATCAAGGTTCAAACTCCAATAGTGGTGTGTTTTGTGGGGGTTGTAGTGACTTCATCCCGCGTCTATCCCAGCGCTCTGCGAAGCTGTGGATTGTATTCGAAGTGCTTAGTGCAACATCAAAACATCAGACACTCTTATGTTTTAACCATTTTCATCTTTTCTTCAGTCGTAAGATATTGCTTTGGCATCAAGTTGTAGAAGGTACTATCCACAGTCCTACCACCACGCACGCACGCACGCCCCCAACACACACACACACACGCACACACACACACACACACACACATAATATATATATATATATATATATATATATATATATATATATATATATATAGCACATGCACGCGCGTCATAGCACGTACATACACGCACACACGGCACGCACACACAACATCACACACACACACACACACACACACACACACACACACACACACACACACACACACACACACACACACACACACACACTTGCACATAATTTCTATAAAGATGTATCACGGTACAAATTGGCCCCCAGGGTTATCAGGTTGATTTCAGTAAACAAGAACGGTAACTTTTGTATCTCCTAACAGACACAAAGGTATGTAACTCCAGGCCAGTGCTAATAACACTGCCCTCTTTCAGACGCACCAAAAAAACAAAAAGATGATCGGCGCGGGGGAACATACGAGAACGTTATGGCAATTATACAGACATAAAAATAAAACATGTACAAATAGATATGCCGATTTTCCACTAGTTCCTAGGGAATATAGTTCACTAGTTCTGTTCTTTCATATTTCAATCTTAAGAAAGGACTTTGTGATGACTGAATAGCATTTCTTTTGTAGGATGAAGGAAGACAAATGAAGACAATAAACTTTGCATTGCGATTGCATATGTTAGCAAAAAATCTCTAATGCTGCAAACTCTGAACATATCCAAAATGAGCACGACTTCAAGGAGATGTTCTAAAATGTGAGTAGCTCTTCTACTATCTAGAGCCAATACCGAGTGTTCTCTCTCATTGATTTTGTTTGTATGAAGAGTGAGTATTTGATTGCTACCTGCGAATTTAAAATGCAATTTCCATGGAACAAACTCATAAACAATCATAATTATGTCATACCACAAGACATTAACTCAGTCTGGTTCACACACAACTACATTATTCATCCGTACTTTAAAAAAACAATCAAATACAAAATTGGTTGCTGCTAAATATTGACAAAGTGGGTCAGAAACAAAGGCACTAAGTTAGCGCTTGTAGTTCGCAGAGTAGCAAACTCAAGCATGGCCACAAACACATAGCAGCCATTTGCATCGAATACTGCAGAATAATAACATTATTACCGTCATGTCATAAGAATCAAGCATGGGCATAGTATAAAACAAACGATAAGGCCTCTGAATGGATGAAAAGTTGTTTTAATGCTTGCACTTAACTTGTGATGCTATTTGTGCTTCAACACAGATTTTTCCTTGAAAAGTACAGCTGCGAACGCCTAGAGGTGACTGCTTTGAGAGAGTAGGGGTGTAGGAGAGTCAGTAGCTCTGTGGTATAGTGTTAATTCGTAATCTGAAGGGCATGGGTTTGAGTAGTGGCTGAGCGATCCGGTTAAGGTTTTTTCCCCCAAAAGTTAACATTGGTTCCAACTCCACTCCTATACAGATATTTGGTAAAACTGGAAGTTGAGATTCAGTGTGCAGAACCCTGGCATGTGTATTGTGCAAACGTGAAAAGTTCTTTCTGCCCGCAGAATAGTCGAATAAATATGACTAGTTGTACAGTAGAGATACACAAATACTTAGCATGAACCCTAAACTTCAGTAATGCATTTGGTTCTAAAACATCTGCCAAGTGGCTGATGTGGAGTAGTATAAACTGTTCCGCTGGCTGTTATTACCTTCTCCAAAACTGCCGAAAACGGCAGACGTATTTTGATAAAGACAATAAACAGATTACAGTTTTCTGGTGTTCTTTTGTATTCACATACACTATGCCTGTGATTTCAGGACAATATGTAGCATTACTGAACGTTTTTTTTCTGATGATTTTTTTATTCATGAACACATGTTTGTGATTTCCAGGACAATATATAGCATCATCTAGTCTTGATAATACCTCAAATATAATGGAGCTCTAGCTAAACTTTACTAAACATGTGACCGAGTTTTACAGATTCCCAAAAGAGGAGTCTTGTTGCTTTCTTTTCCAACATTTTTGGTCAGTATTAAAGGGCTAGTCTCTTGTGGACATCTGTTGATAAAGAACTTGTATATATATTTATGTATGTACATGCAAAAGCTTTTATCGAAGACTGTCACGTTAACTTTTGCACATTGTGGTCATTTGAGGGACGAAAAACAACAGTCACACAAAATTTGACATTGAAAAGAAACAGTCAGGCAAACAGATCGTGTTCCTGGGTAGCCTATATGGAACAAACGAAAGCTATTGCAGTTCTGTATAATACATTTTGAAAATAACCTTCGGGGGCACATGTCAAAACAACGTTTGCAGATACTGTCGCATTTAATTGTGTGTCGTGCAGGCCTACCACTTCCAGTCATGGAAGCTTTCTCTGCGAGAAATTCAGGCTGCCTACCAAGAGAAAACATGTGTCGCCACTAGTGGAGTGCTTCCCTTTTTCTTCACATCTGCGGGTGTGCATGTTCTCCCACAAGAGTGGGTTTTTCTATAGACATTTTCCACGAATACTCCTGTTGCCGTAGACTAAATTTGTCTTGCATGCAGGACCTCATTTTATCGTTTTACCCAGAAGACTAAGCAGCCACACCAGCACTCGTGGTCAAATGCATGGGGAAAGATCTAGTTTCGAATGGGAGTCGAACCCTGCGCCTTGTCCATGTCTACATGGTGTGTTACCTCTCTTTCCACAGGACAGGGAGGTAGGCCGAGATCATGCAGTGCCCCCTTTGAGGTCATCACACACTGGTGAACGCTACAGGCAGAAGAAGCACGCAGTGCAGCCACCTCACTGCACTGCAGCACAGCACAGCACAGCACAGCACAACACAGCACAGCACAGCACAGCACAGCACAGCCACAGCACAGCACAGCACAGCGCCTATTCTACAGACCACTGATACACAAGACTTCTGTACTACCCTCACTGACGTAAAACCTTCATTGCTAACATAATTATCATTGCGAGAGAAGGGTTGCAAAGGAAATGTAGGAGCAAGAAGTATTTGCAAGCAATAGTAGAATGTAGCATACCACAGTTTATAAATGCATTGGAAAAATATCGAGGTCAACACAGATTTCTTACGAAAATAAACAGTGATTTGGATTATCTTGTTCTTGAAACAAAGACCTGATCATGATTATGTTGTTTTTTTCGAAGCAAACTAACGCCTACGTGCTTTAGTGACTTTCCTTATTGCCATTGACAGTATCTGCAACAATGAGTGTTGTGATTTTAACCGATTCTTCATCTCCTTTCAGATTTGCTCATAAGGGGAAATTAGCGTAAAAGAACAGATCATACCACAATATTTTAACTTCTTCATCTCTCTTTAGGGGGCACATTAACGTTGGGACCGTATCCTGGTACACTGCAGTTCAAAACATAACACAACGGGAAAAAGAATGTTTGGATCATTTTCATTGTCATATGCTGCCGACTCAGTCATCCAAGAGCAGTCATCATGTCTGGAAGATCAGGTTAAAGCAACGCTGCCATCCATGGCACAGAGCTGCATCTCCAGTGCAAAAGAGCTGCATCCATGGCACAGAGCTGCATCCATGGCACAGATGTCTGCATCCCCTGGCACAGAGTTCTATCTGTCACAGCAAGGCACATCCTCCCTGTGCAGGGCAATGGGAAACTACTTGTGGCTGCAAGTCAGCCCTTCACTGTCTGGACCTTCACCTGCTAGAAGTTCTGTCGCCATGTTTATCACTTGGAGTCCACAATGGCCGTGTCCATCACTGCAGTCTGCCGCCACTGCTGAAAGCTTCATGGGGATCATTTCAAAACACAACAATAATTCTAGACAATAATGGGGAAGACAACCCAGACACCACTCGTTCTGTACATGGCCAGTGAGGAAGTGTGTACAACAAGTATTGCTGTTTCTATAAATCATGATTATTTCTGCAACAACAAGCACTGCAGTTCACGTTGTTCCTCGTCAGTCGACTGCCAGGGTGATGTGACAGCTGAGGCACGGGCCTCCCTCCAACAGAGAAGTTCGATAGTGAATAGGTAGGCGCCGCATGTTGGCGACATCACACCGTGCTTTCATGTCACTTTCATGTCATGTCATTTCTTTCACCATGAGAAAGCGCACAGAGTCCCTTAAACCAGATGATCCTTATATAGAATACACTGTTTTGCCTATTTTGCTTTGTGCTGTTTTTGCTCTGGGGTCGATGGTGTATGGATGGGCGCCGTGTGTTGGTGACATCATGCTGTGGTTTCATGACACTGGGGAACTTATTTCACAGCATAGCCAGTACACAGAGTCACTTAAATCAGTGGTGTGCCTTACAAGAAATACAGTGTTTATTTCTGTTTGTTTGTTTTGTGCTGGTGGGATTTTTTGTTTGTTTTGCTCTGAGTATACAGCCAGATACGACTGGAGAAAGGTTTCTGTGGGAAAACACATATCAGCTTAGCCTGCTCCACACACCATCGGCATTCATGCAGGTATCAATGGAGTCTTTAGTCCATGAAGCATTAACTTAGGTGCTTCACCGGCAGCCTGCAATGTTCCACATGTAGAAATAATCACTTATGTTGAGGAAAAAACCTTGACCACATCACACCATTTTACATGAACTGACGTAGCTTGTATATAGGAGAAGTATTTTAAAGCTTTACTCGTAGCTTTATACGAGTTTTTTGGGGGGTTTAGATGATGAAACATTCATATTTTGGACATATTGAAATCTTCTATAAGCACTGCTTTCTTCATCTTTTCTACACACAATAGCTGTCAGCTGCCGTGACGGGACACTGCTGAAAGTCGTTCCTATTTGGAGAGAAGTGTCACAGTAGTATTCCACAGTCTGAACCGTGAAACATCACCGTGGATGCCTGAATCTCAGATCCTACCGGCATGACACTGTGCACTGTCTTGCGGGTGACTGACGCCTGGCAGAACTGTCAGCCACTTGTGCACAACCAAGGACACGACTGTTCAAGGTGAAGTCAAGTCAAGTCAAATCAACGTTGAGGAAGTGTGTGACCCTCCTCCTGTCAGCGTGGTGAGATGCTAAGGTGGATGGATAGTGCTGAAGGTCCTGACTGGAGGCGGTCATGGCCACGAGGCCGGAGAGGTCAGTCCGTCCGTCAGTCAGTCAGTCGGTCAGTCAGTACTCGTCCTCTGCCTCAGGGACATCGGCCAGCGATTCCTGCTCGTCCCCTCCAAAGATCTCCTCCAGCGTGCCCTGGGTGAGGAAGGTCTTGACTGTGGACCCTGTGCTGACGTGGGGGGAGCTGGGGTACAGCACTTTGCGCTGCCGCCACGACCGCTCGTGAGAACACACCTCCCGGTGATAGGCACACAGCTCGTACCCTCCTGCGCACAGACGTCACTTTATTTATTTTATTTTATGCTATTTTATTTTATTCTTTTTTATATCGAGGATAATGGGATAAGCACTCTTGTGCTTTTTTTTTTTACATCCAGTCCCCGTGTGTATGCAGTTTTGTAAATGTCATCTGTTCCCACAGGCACACGATGGCCTTACTCTTACGAAAAGCGGAACAGGATTTAACGTGTGCGCAAGATGTTCTGCGTGCGTTACACACGGGGCCTCGGTTTATAGTCTCATCCGAAGGACTTTGGGGCAGAGTGGAGTCCGCACTGATGTTAACTCCAGGAAAAAAAATCTTCTCGACCGGGAATCGAACCCGGGTCGATCAAATTGCGAGCGCAATGTTCTGACCACTAAGCTATCCCGTCCCGCCCCGTCCCGTCTGTTTTGTGGTGTGTGTGTGTGTGTGTGTGTGTGTGTGTGTGTGTGTGTGTGTGTGTGTGTGTGTGTGTGTGTGTGTGTGTGTGTGTGTGTGTGTGTGGTGTGTGTGGTGCGTGTGTGGTTGCGTGGTGGTGCGTGGTGTGTGTGTGTGTGTGTGTGGGGGTGTGTGTTGTTGTTGTTTGTTGTTGTTGTCTTCAATTTTACGTCTG
>CM060328.1:35266367-35271367 GCA_030674155.1 Stramonita haemastoma | reverse complement strand
TTGTGGCGACGCGCTCTCCCCGGGGAGAGCAGCCCGAATTTCAAGTAGAGAAATCTGCCGCGACTTAAAGTGATGTAAAATGTAAACAAAATGTAATGATCTCAAACACCCTGTCGCTAATGAACCTAATTCGTCTTTTTTTCTTCTTCTTTTTTTTGGGCATGTCCCACTGAACTCCTTATCTAGATACACTTGCAGCGTTCAATGTTCATGGTTGATGACTCCATCGCTCGCCATAATGTCATCAGCAAAATGCCAACTCTGTCATTGATTGCCTGAGAGATCTGTCAGTTATGCTTGTGCTTTTGATCGATTTCCACTAATTTGTAGATGGGAACGAGTTTTGAAATATGGAGTTAATGAGAACATGTTAGGCTTAGGGGAAAGTGAGAGTGACAGGGCATATGTAAAACGTGTGAGAATAAAGAAAGCAGCTTAAACCACTG
Source organism: Stramonita haemastoma (assembly GCA_030674155.1). NCBI lineage: Eukaryota > Metazoa > Mollusca > Gastropoda > Neogastropoda > Muricidae > Stramonita > Stramonita haemastoma. The sequence continues at coordinate 35,270,921 of CM060328.1, read as the reverse complement.
ATTGGCAACTTCTTACATTCACAGTATATTAAAGTATAAAGTTTGGTAACTGCAGACGTTAGACCAGTGGAAATACTATCAAGACTATTCTGTTTGTAAACAGCGCCATTGAAATAGAATGACAAAGCGAGTATAGTTATGTTGTTGTTCTAAAAACATGAAACGGTTTGAACAAAGAAAACCATGAAGAAAACAACGAAATGTACAAGTCTCAACAAAGTATAATTATTAAAGTGAACAATGCAAGTCAGAAACTTTAACAGATCTTCTCCTTCTTCTTCTTCGTCGTCGTCATCGTCGTCGAACGCTCAGACAGCAACTCCTGAGGCCCTGACAAATGCTGATGTCCGCTGAAGGCCCTCCAGGGGTCCAAAAAGCTTGTCCCTCATCGGCAAGTCAGTAGGCCAGGTATCGGCCCTCAGGGTTTGGTGTGTTGGACAGGTGTGAAGGAAGTGTTCCACTGTCATGGGAGAAGTGCCACATGGGCACGCCTCAGAATCTCGAATGTGGAACTTGGTGAACACGTGATGTCTGAGTCTGCAGTGTCCAGTCCTCAGCCTCACAATTGTGGCTTGGTCTTAAGTCGGATACGCTAGACCTGACTCGTCAGGTGGTTACGGCAGTGCAACGCATTTTCGTTCATATTTGAACAAATCAACCACAACGAGCCTGACCATGAGCTTTTACAGGATTCTAATGGCTTCTGCTTCTAATCAGTTAAGGAAAAATATATGAAAGTCCCAAAAGAAAAAAATAACAACGCTGGTAATCAGTGAAGACACTAATGAGAGTTAACATTCTGGTGTTGGGCGCATTGATGGTTGACAACATGGAGTATTTTATTACCTGAACTAGAGGGGGGGAGCAAAAAACCCAGCAACAACGAATTTTGCAACGAGGTCTAGCAATCCTTCTCACCAATTTCCCTTTGGTATAAATAGAAATTAATTTTTAAAAAGTATTACAATTAAAACACGTGCATTATCTTCGACAGGACAAGGAGAAAACTTTTCAGTGTCATGGCATGCATACACACACTGTGACGGATTATACTTTACATCATTACAACTTGTGAAGTAGTTGAACATATACAGACAAAGAATAATCAATCCAACCAGCTTTTATTTCCAATCTGCAAGGCTTTTTGAATCGTGGAGATAAAGGAAAGAGAAAAATCAGTCCGGCGGGGGGGGAGGGGTCGTAATTCAGCAAGGACAATTTTGATATCCCACCCCACACCCTCCCCCCAAAAAATCCAAACAAATAACACAAACATAAAAAACCCAAAAGGCAGGAGAAACATGACACTTGCTGGGAGAAGGAAACGGGACTGCAATATTCTGACTGTCTAGGATTGTTCCCAAGTTTCTGTCATCCAGCAGATCTAGCTACAGCTGCTGCAGTCAACTGCCTGTCTTCGACTGCCTGCTGCATGTTGCAAAACGGCCAAATGTCATCAGCCAGCTCCATGCTGCTAGAGGGCTTCTGTTATATGTGGAGAGCAGCCACGGCTTGTGGTCATACACACACACATGTAAGCAGATGATTATGTCAGGAAAAAAGACCACGTACATCTTTGCCACAAACTTTATGGGGGAAATCACACACCATTGATATGGCTTTGTGATGTTTGAGAGAAAAAGATGTGTGTGTGTGTGTGTGCGCGCGCGCGCGCGCGTGTGTGTGTGTGTGTGTGTGTTTTGTGTGTTCTGTTCTGTTCTGTTCAGTTCTGTTCTATTCTGTTCTCTTCAGCTCTTTCTTTACAGCCCAACAATGCATTCTTTTGGTTGTTTCTCTTTCCTTTTTTTTTTTTTAATCCAATGTCATATCAGTATTCAACCATTTGAAAGATTCGGGCATATGCCCTTTCTTAGAATGAAACCGCAGAGTGCATGACAAAGAAGTGTGATAACATCTGTCCATGCTAGAGAGAGAGAGGGGGGGGAGAGAGAGAGAGAGAGAGAGAGAGAGAGAGAGAGAGAGAGAGAGAGAGAGAGAGAGAGACGCCAATAGGCTTACGTTATAGAAACAGCAAAGTTAAAGTCAAAGTCTGTCCCAAGCCTAAGGCTCATCAGGCCGGTGCTTATCCCGGTTTCTGTGGCGTTAAGCGACTGAGAGTCATAGATTCCCCCCCTGGATAGGACGCCAGTCTATCGCAGGGTTAACCCCCAACACAAGGTTGGTACCCCTTTTACACCTGGGTGGGGTGAGAAAATAGCCGTAAAGTGTCTTTTCCAAGGGCACAACGCCATAGCCGAAAGCGGGGATCGAACCCACAACCTTTAGATTACGAGTCCAACGCCCTAACCACTAGACTACAACGGCGGCTAGAAACAGCAAAGCGAAACTTTTTTTCCCCTGATCGGTTCTTATGACATGACTCAGTCTTTCAGTGACGCGAGTACGGCCTGTCCCAAGCTGGCGTATTGATCTAAAGAGATGTGCTATTTCATTATCACATACACTGTTGTCTCCACGTGGGCGCGGCATGCTTTTGTTTTCAGATCTGCGGGCTAGAAAACAGCCTTCGTGTGTTGTGTGTGTGTGTGTGTGTGTGTGTGTGTGTGTGTGTGTGTGTGTGTGTGTGTGTGTGTGTGTGTGTGTGTGAGAGAGAGAGAGAGAGAGAGAGAGAGAGAGAGAGAGGGGGGGGGGAGAGTCTTGAATATAAAAGGTTTCTCCAAAGTTCAGACTGAAAATAATCGATCAATAATCAGGATGAATCATTGTTATTACAGCCCCGAAAATAGTTCAGCAAACACTACTTTTCGGCAATTTAATACTCTCCATTTTCAACACTGAATTTAATTACTTGGACGGAAAAGGATTTTTTGAAACCCATGCCTGAAATTCATTTAAACAATACCTTTTGGAATTGATAAGTCTGCTTCTAGTTTTCCCAGCATCTTCTGAAAGGCGACAGTGGAATGATTGGACTTATATTAGTTCACCCCTTTTGCACACCAATTAAAGTGGGACACTGGGGTCGAAACTGATAAAATTTTGTTTACAAGACCATGTTAAAAGTTATGCCTATATTGAAAGGGCATCACTTGTAAAGCATAAAAGTCAAAGAATTACTCAGTTTTCTGTACTGTTGCCATGGAAACAATCCAATATGGTCGCCAAAACTAAATATTGCAAACTCATAAACCTTTTTATCTAAAACAAGTAGGCCTATGAGTAACCTGTTTCTACAGACATATTTTTATTATCTGAATTCTTTAATTTCACACAAGGGAATCTCCATAAATGTATACAGCAATTTTTAGTTCTAAAAAAAAAAAACATGATTTGGGCCACTTTCGGACCCGTGTCTCACCTGCGATTCACCTGCACATTCACCTGTGGTTTTGTGGACGGTTGGGGCACCACTGAGAATTTTGCTATTACGCAACGTGTCTAAACTCAACGTTTCTTTTGAGGGACGGATAGCCTAGTGGTCAGAACATTGCGCTGGCAATTTGACGACCCGGGTTCTAGTCCGGTCATGGAAACTTTAGTCCTGGAGTTAACATCAGTGCTGACTCCACTCTCCCTAAAAGTCCTTCGGATGAGACTTTAAACCGAGGCCCCGTGTGCGAACGCACCCAGAACAGCTTGCACACACGTTAAATCCTGTTCCGCTTTTCGTAAGAGTAGGCCAGCGTGTGCCGGTGGGAACAGATGACATTTACAAAACTGCATACACACGGGGACAGGATGTAAAAAAAAAAAGCACAGGCGTGCTTATTCCATCATCCTCGATATAAAAGAATAAATCAAATCAAATCAAATAACACTCATCAAGAAGCCTGGAAGAACTCGATGTCCAATCTGAAATTCTGCAGCTAAAATCGCTTATTGTAAGGATGTTTTTGCTTTGTTTTTGTTTTTTTTGTTTTTGGTGGGGTTTGTTGTTGTTGTAGTGTTTTGGTATGTGGGTTTTTTGTGGGTTTTTCTTGGTTTTGTTGTTGTTGGGGGTTTTTTGTTGTTTTTGTTTGGGGGTGAGTGGGGTTTTCGGGGGGAGGGGGGTGAATTTCTAAACGTACTTCTGCTTGATGCGCATGAATACGAAATGTACTACGTCATAGTCAAACATTGAGCAGATGACAATATTAAAGTGACTAACAAAATTCTGCAAATTATCGTTAAGTTTGTGTTTTTGTTAATGTGATTATTGTTCGCGTTGTTTTTTTTTTGTTTTTTTATTCTGTATTTTTTTATGTGGTTATAAACAGACTAAAAGTTATTTTAGGAGCAATGTGGTAACTGGAAGTCAGTAAAACTTTAATTTGAAACTCTCTCTCTCTCTCTCTCTCAACACACACACACACACACACACACACACACACACACACACACACACACACACACACACACACCTGAGTTCAGTGTTATTCGCCAGTCTGCAAATCTAGAATTAAAGAGCCCATACTTAAGAAAACAGTTCAGTAACAAAGGGACTGAGGTGTCAGCAGTCACATAATATGTAGAACTCTCTAACTAACGATTAACAATTTGAACCATTCGCCAGCCGTTAAAAAAATATATCTATATAAAAGATATGTAACAAAA
>CM060328.1:35253867-35256367 GCA_030674155.1 Stramonita haemastoma | reverse complement strand
TCTCTCTCTCTCTCTCTCTCTCTCTCTCTCTCTCTCTCTCTCTCTCTCTCTCTCTCTCTCTCTCACACACACACACACAAGCACGCACGCACACACACACACACACACAGACACACGCACGCACCACACACACACACACACACACACACACACACACACACACACACACACACACACACACACACCACACACACACACACACACACACACACCACACACACACTTTTCTATGTAATGTAATTTTTTTACTGCCTCCTCGTTTTCCAAAAGCCTCCTACCATCTTCCTTCTCCTTCCTGTGTTTTCCCCCAGCTTTCTTGGAATACACATGTCCACAAAAACTTCTCTCTTTGCTGCGAAATCAGTCACGAAAGAAAAGCGAAAGTGGAGCACACACAGAACCCTCTTTTCCTTTCATAGAAACCATGACTTTGGGTTTTGGGTAGGATGGGAGCAGTTAGCTTCCATTTTCTTTGGGAAACAGCGGGCGGGATAGCCTAGTGGTTAGTGCGTATAGCGCGTCATCTGATAGCACGGGTTCGAGCACCGCCGAGATGCCCAGTCTAGAAGATTTTTCCTCTGGAGTTAGCATCAGTACCGACTCCAATCCCCTGAAGGTCCTCCTATAGATGACTCTATAAACTGAGGTCCTGTGTACGGATGCACGCAGAACATCTTGCGCACACGATAAAAAAAAACCCGTTCCGCCTTTGTGAAGAGTAGAACATCGTGTGGTAATAGGAATGGATGCTAGGTATGTTGTCAAGGTCATCTTCGAACGCATTGTCACAATGCATTCCAGGAATATTATAAAATGGGAAAGTGTGAGCGATAGAAGGAAACCTTGTGAAACTCCAGCTGAACTAGCTGCAGCAACAGTAACACATAGGTTTGTATAGGGGAGGGCGGAGGTGTATCGATCTCTGGTTTTTTTTTTTAAACTGTTTTTCCTTTTATTTCGTGGATAATGCCATGAGCACCCATGCGATTTTTTTTATATCTAGTCCACAAGTGCATGCAATTTTGTAAATTTCGTCATCGGTTCCCACAGACGCAAATAGCCTACTCTTCCAGAAGGTGGAGCAGGGTTTTGACGTGTCCGCGAAACGTTCTACCTGCGCTCGCACACATGGCCTCGATTTATTGTCTTATCCGGACTATTATAATTATGAGAGTGTCTGGGTAGTGCTGCATGTAGTTATGGAGTTTGCATAGTTGGTTGGGGGGGGGGTTTGTTGTTGTTTTGGGGAGCTGTTAGTTGTTTATTCATTCATATTCATTTATTTGTCCAAAATCTTTTATTTTAAGAATAACAGAATAAAGACTCCTGTTCTTGTTTACACCCAAGCCCCTTGTGCATGCAGTATTTTAGGGGCCTACATTTTGTCATCTGTTCCTACCGGCACACAGTGGCCTACTCTTGTAAAAGGCAGGACGTAGGTGCAAGATGTTCTGGGCGCGTTTGCACACAGGGCCTCGGTTTATAGTCTTGTCCGAAGAATTTTGTTGGGAATGGCATGGGAACTGATATTAACTCCAGGGGGAAAACCCCTTAAATGGACGTCTAGGTAGTGGTGGCTCGAACCCGTGCTTTAACTTGGGCGGTCAAATAGTGAGCACAATGCACAATGCTCTAACCACCCACATGGGCTTATTTATTTATTTTCTTATTCTTTCTTTTATTTGGAGGATAATGGAATAAGCACTTTGTGCTTTTTTACATCCAGTCCCCATGTGTATCCTGTTCTGCCAATTTTGCCATCTGTTCCCATCAGCACATAAAAGTCTACTTTTCCGAAAAGCGCAACGAGTTTAACACGTGCACAAGATGTTCTCCTATTAATCAGCCAAACAGTCAATCAACTCATTGACTGACCAGCCAACGACTGACTGACTAAGCAACTAACTAGAACCAGGTCAAGATCGGCAGTCCCCCAACAAAAACAAAACAAAACAAAACAAAACAATATATATATATATATATATATATATTATATATATATAGATATATAGATATATATATATCTGTAAAATGTGACAGTGTTGTCTACAATCTCCAGTTTGCAAGATCAACCCCACTAAATCAGGGTAGGCCTAACAATAAATAGTGGGGAGGGAAGGTCTCCTGTCACAACTGATGGTTCGTGATGCACGTGTGGAAACTGATTTCAGCTCACCCACAGAGGGCGCTGACTTACTAGGCCTGCGCACGGTACTGTTCAGTTGACAGTGACTTGATTCAACATGGCTGCATAAAGGAGACAACACGCATTGTCACCCCTCCGTACAGTTTTGACATGTGGTAACAGGTAAGTGTTGTCATTTTCATGACTTTTATTATTCATCTTTTTTTTTTTTTACATGTTTGGAAACAAAGCGCATAGAAAAGCAAGAGGATTGTGAAAAGGTTAGCATCGAGACGGTAACCTACTTGCCTTTCATATACATGTACTTCAGCTGGTGAAAAGTTGAATAGCAATTTCCAGTTCATTTCAAAGCTT
>CM060328.1:35226063-35246063 GCA_030674155.1 Stramonita haemastoma | reverse complement strand
TTTCGTCTTCTGCCTGTCTGTAGGAGTAGGAAGCCATGTTAGCAGTTGAGGCAACACCGATCTCCTAGGTCCCCACCCCACCCGTCAGCTGAAGACTAGGACAGCTGCTGTCACTGCCAGTGCCACTGTCAGTCAGTGTCTTAGGCTGCCTGGCAGCAACAGCACCAGTGGCAGCAGGCGCGCTGCAAGAAACCGACGCTGCTTGATGCTGTTGCTGTTGCTGCTATTGCGTGAGTTTTGCAGCATGCGTACTACATCTTCGCGTCTGTCTGTTTGTCGTGAGGGAAGGGGGGGGGGGTCGTTCTCTCTCTCTCTCTCTCTCTCTCTCTCTCTCTCTCTCTCTCTCTCTCTCTCTCTCTCTCTCTCTCTCTCTCTCTCTCTCTCTCTCTCTCTCTCTCTCTCTCTCTGTGTTAGGTTGACTTCTTGGTTTGGTTGTTGAAATGCATGCCCATGCTCATATGAATGGCAATAATGCGAATGTATCCTTATGTATGTGGAAAAATGTGATGTGTGTAGAAGGGGTATTTAAGTGATGTGTATTGATTGGTTGGTTTAGTATATAATTGACTGGTACTGTGAGTAGGTGGTCGCTATAACACCTAAGTGATTAAGTTCATTATCAGCTTTATTGTTGTGTGTATATGTTGTGTATGTGTTGTGTATTTCTTCATGTTTGTTTGCCTCCACCCCCACCCACCCCCACCCCATCCCACTCCCCCTTTTTGTCATGAGGGCCTGATGTAAAGAAGCCTCTGGTTTATCCAATTACCCTCTCTCTCTCTCTCTCTCTCTCTCTCTCTCTCTCTCTCTCTCTCTCTCTCTCTCTCTCTCTCTCTCTCTCTCTCTCTCTCTCTCTCTCTCGTTTTTGTATTGTGGCCAAAGGCCGATGTACATTAAACAATTTCAGTGTTCAGTGTGTGTGTGTGTTCTTCTCTCTCTCTCTCTCTCTCTCTCTCTCTCTCTCTCTCTCTCTCTCTCTCTCTCTCTCTCTCTCTCTCTCTCTCTCTCTCTCTCTCTCTCTCTCTCTCTCTCTCCTCTCTCTTCAGGACGTGTGCACTCTTATACTTCCAGGCTCTGCTAACAGCAGTAACGTCACTGGCTAAAAGGTCAAGGAGATTCCCCGGTGTTTGTTTGTTTTTTTCTTTGATCAGATTTTTTTTTCAAGGTATGGCGAAAAAGTGGATTTTTTTTAAGTTGTAAGGTTGTTCAGGACTGCCACCTCTGCAATGCGTAAAAACGATAGTGAAATGAATTGCTTACATACAATAAAATAGACAGTTGAAAAAGAAAGGCTAGATTCAACCGAGTTTTCTTCCCGTTTTCTTCTTCTTCTTCTTCTCCGAGTTCTGCTGTTGCTGCCCTCTCTCTCTCTCTCTCTCTCTCTCTCTCTCTCTCTCTCTCTCTCTCTCTCTCTCTCTCTCTCTCTCTCTCTCTCTCTCTCTCTCTCTCACACACACACACACACACACACACACACACAAGCACGCACGCACGCACACACACACACACAAATACACACACATTCACGCATGCAGCTCGCACACACGCACACACAGACACACTCACACACAGACACACAGACACACACACACACACACACACACACACACACACGCACGTACGCACGCACACACACACACACACACACACACACACACACACACACACACACACACACACACACACACACACACACACACACACACACACACACACACACACACTTTTTCTATGTAATGTAATTTTTTTAGTGCCTCCTCGTTTTCCAAAAGCCTCCTACCATCTTCCTTCTCCTTCCTGTGTTTTTCCCCCAGCTTTCTTGAAATACACATGTCCACAAAAACTTTTCTCTTTGCTGCGAAATCAGTCACGAAAGAAAAGCGAAAGTGGAGCACACAGAGAACCATCTTTTCCTTTCATAGAAACCATGACTTTGGGTTTGGGGTAGGGTGGGAGCAGTTAGCTTCCATTTTCTTTGGGAAACAGCGGGCGGGATAGCCTAGTGGTTAGTGCGTTAAGCGCGTGATCTGATAGCACGGGTTCGAGCACCGCCGAGATGCCCAGTCTACAAAATTTTTCCCTGGAGTTAACATCAGTACCGACTCCAATCCCCTGAAGGTCCTCCTATAGATGACTCTATAAACTGAGGTCCCGTGTACGGATGCACGCAGAACATCTTGCGCACACGATAAAAAAAAAACCCGTTCCGCCTTTGTGAAGAGTAGAACATCGTGTGGTAATAGGAATGGATGCTAGGTGTGTTGTCAAGGTCATCTTCGAACGCATTGTCACAATGCATTCCAGGAATATTGTATATGGGAAAGTGTGAGTGATAGAAGAAAACCTTGTGAAACTCCAGCTGAACTAGCTGCAGCAACAGTAACACATAGATTTGTATAGGGGAGGGCGGAGGTGTATCGATCTCTGTTTGTTTGTTTTTAAACTGTTTTTCCTTTTATTTCGTGGATAATGCCATGAGCACCCATGCGATTTTTTTTATATGTAGTCCACAAGTGCATGCAATTTTGTTAATTTCGTCATCGGTTCCCACAGACGCAAATAGCCTAGCTACTCTTCCAGAAGGTGGAGCAGGGTTTTGACGTGTCCGCGAAACGTTCTACGTGCGCTCGCACACATGGCCTCGATTTATAGTCTTATCCGGACTATTATAATTATGAGAGTGTCTGGGTAGTGCTGCTTGTAGTTATGGAGTTTGCATAGCTGGTTGGGGTTTTTTGTTGTTGTTGTTTTGGGGAGCTGTTAGTTGTTTATTCATTCATATTCATTTATTTGTCCAAAATCTTTTATTTTAAGAATAACAGAATAAAGACTCCTGTTCTTGTTTACACCCAAGCCCCTTGTGCATGCGGTTTTGTAGGGGCCTACATTTTGTCATCTGTTCCTACTGGCACACAGTGGCCTACTCTTCTAAAAGGCGGGACGTAGGTGCAAGATGTTCTGGGCGCGTTTGCACACAGGGCTTTGGTTTATCGTCTTGTCGGAAGGACTTTCTTGAGAATGGCGTCGGAACTGATGCTAACTCCAGGGGGGGAAAACCCCTTAAATGGGCGTCTAGGTAGTGGTGGCTCGAACCCCGTGCTTTAACTTGGGCCGTCAAATAGTGAGCACAATGCACAATGCTCTAACCACCCACATGGGCTTATTTATTTATTTTCTTATTCTTTCTTTTATTTGGAGGATAATGGAATAAGCACTTTGTGCTTTTTAACATCCAGTCCCCATGTGTATCCTGTTCTGCCAATTTTGCCATCTGTTCCCATCAGCACATAAAAGTCTACTTTTCCGAAAAGCGGAACGAGTTTAACGCGTGCACAAGATGTTCTCCTATTAATCAGCCAAACAGTTAATCAACTCATTGACTGACCAGCCAACGACTGTCTGACTAAGCAACTAACTAGAACCAGGCCAAGATCGGCAGTCCCCCAACAAAAACAAAAACAAAACAAAAACAAAACAAAAATTACAATATATATATATATATATATGTGTGTGTGTGTGTGTGTGTGTGTGTGTGTGTGTGTGTGTGTGTGTGTGTGTGTGTGTATGATATATCTGTAAAATGTGACAGTGTTGTCTACAATCTCCAGTTTGCAAGATCAACCCCACTAAATCAGGGTAGGCCTAACAATAAATAGTGGGGAGGGAAGGTCTCCTGTCACAACTGATGGTTCGTGATGCACGTGTGGAAACTGATTTCAGCTCACCCACAGAGGGCGCTGACTTACTAGGCCTGCGCACGTTACTGTTCAAATGACGATGACTTGATTCAACATGGCTGCAACAAGGAGACAACACGCATTGTCACCCCTCCGTACAGTTTTGACATGTGGTAACAGGTAAGTGTTGTCATTTTCATGACTTTTATTATTCATCTTTTTTTTTTTTTTTTTTTACATGTTTGGAAACAAAGCGCATAGAAAAGCAAGAGGATTGTGAACAGGTTAGCATCGAGACAGTAACCTATTGCCTTACATGTACTTCAGCCGGTGTAAAGTTGAATGGCAAATTCCAGTTCATTTCAAAGCTTAACTATTCCCCCCTTCTGCTCAATGACCAACAACCCTTTATACCATCCTGTCCTGGCCTCCTCCTCCCCACTTTAAATTTACGTGTCCAGAATATCGGGTTGGCTAAGAATTTTCATTCTTTGCTAATGCTCCCAGGATCACCAATGGTGATATTTTGCTTATGAGACTTTTTACCCATCATTAAAGTTGCTGCATTCCGACCTGAGGGATAGATTGGCTAATTAATAAACCATATGAGACCAGTCGAAATGGAATATTCTCCTTACTGCTGCTAACTTTCCATTGAAAAAAAAAACAACTTACGCCAGCCATGTTGACACTTCGATTTTTCAGAACTGAGGGGTCACAAATTCAGAAAAGAAAAAAAAAAGTGAAACCCTTACGCTGGTCAAATGCTCACGCCACTTCACGTATAGGCCTACCGTGAACTGTTTGTAGTTATATACCTCGTTTTCTTGCACATCATTTCAGACACGCTAGCCAGTAAATAATACCTTGAATAGAATTAAGTTTATTTTGTTGTACCAAATAATTCCATCATATTTTTATAAATGGTTTGTCGTTCTTGAATGCAAAAACGGTGGTTTAGCTCTGAGTTATGAGCATACTGGGCAGAGAGAGTGAGGCTGCGCGAAATGGCTGTCGCCATGACCCATGGACCATGCCAACACATTTTTGCCCTTTTTTTTTTATTTCTTCGCTAAATAATGCAAACTTAGAAATTGGGGTGAACAATAGAGATGCTTATATTGAACTGATGCATATTGGGGATTGCAGACTTAGTGCAAACCCGAACCTATGGACTTTACCACTCGTTTCTGTTTAGTTGGAGTGGTGATAGGGGTGAAAGGACAACATCGATATTTCTCTCCCCTATCAAAGTCCAGAGTTTCGGCGAAGGCTTTGCCTTAAATCCTCAACTATCGGATTTTCTTTACTCTTCTATTTGACTTTAAATTGACATGCTTTTTGAGCTAAACTTGCGTGGTGAACAACGCCCCACTGGCCATAAGCACTTTTTTTTTTACTTTTTGCTATGTGGTGGTTGTTTTTTGCTGTGGCCTCTTCCCCTCTTCCTAATGAGACAGAGGGGTGGGGGTTGTGATAGGAAAGTTTTTTGTCAGCAAGTGTTCAAGTAAAAGTGTATATATTTGGTGAGCCAACCATGTGCCATGTTGTGGTCTGTGAATGTAAAGGGACCCCAGAACTATAAATTTATGTGGCAGTAAAAGCCTAAAACTTGCACTAATGCTTGCACTAGATGTTCTATGTGCATTTACTTAAGGGACTTCATGGTTTAGTCTTACCTGAACAATTTGCAGGGGATAAATTCCCTCACAGGCCTCATCATGAACGGGGGACGGGGTTTCCTAGTGGTTAGAACATTGCGCTCGCAATCGGACTACCCGGGTTTAAATCCTATTCAAGGGGATTTTTTCTGGAGTTAACATCAGTGCTGACTCCACTCCCCAAAACTCCTTCACGAGTACGAGACCATAAACTGAGGTCTTGTGTGAGAACGCACTCAAAACATCTCGCGCACGCGTTCAAACTTGTTCTACTTTCCAAAAGAGTGGGACAGTGTGTGCCGGTGGGAACAGATGACAAAATTTGTAGGTGCACATAGACACGAGGACTGGATGTAAAAGAGCACATGAGTACTTATTCCATTATCCTCGATATAAAAGAATAAACAAACAAATGAACTTGAACCTGCCCCCTCTCTCTGTTACCTTTAAATCTAAGAGTTCAACACTCTAGCCACTCGGTAATCCTGTCCCATATACGTGTGTGTGTGTGTGTGTGTGTGTGTGTGTGTGTGTGTGTGTGTGTGTGTGTGTGTGTGTGCGTGCGTGTGTGTGTGTGTGTGTGCGTGTGTGTGTGCGTGTGTGTGCGTGTGTGTGTGCGCGTGTGCGTGTGTGTGTACATAAGCTTATATATTATATATATATATATATATATATATATATATATATATATATATATATATATATATATATATATATAATTAACTCGATGAATGAAATTGTTTTCAGGTGAAAACATCCCTTACTGAGATGCAGTGTCCACTGTTGAAGTTTGAACTGGCTCCAACTGACCTTCTCCTGCTGCTGTACATCTGAAATACCAATGTCATGTGTCATCTTGTGAAACATCTGAAATACCAGTGTCGCCTGCCATTTTGTGGAACATCAACAACAAAAAAACCAGAAAATGCATGCACGCTGTCTTCTTTCGACATCAAGTCGGAATGCATCTACCCTAATAGTGGTGAGCAACACACACACACACACACACACACACACACACACACACACACACACACACACACACACACACACACACACACACACACACACACACACACACACACACACACACACACACACACACACACACACACACACAACACACACACACACACAACACACACACACACACACACCACACACACACACACACACACACACACACACACACACACCTGAAGAGGGATGGGATTCACTGTGTTCAACTTGCCCAATACACGCTGCCTGATTAGTGCATCCCAAAGAAACTCTTTTGAGTTGAAGAAAAATCAGTTCGTGTGGAAGAGATCTTTATCTATCCTTTTATATTGAGGATAATGGAATAAGCACTCATGTGCTTTTTTTTTTTTTTTTTACTTCCAGTCCTGTGTGTGTACAGTCCATTCAAAGAATGTTGTAGCCCAGTTAGCTGGTAATGGAAACTTTTTATGGAGGATAGCTAAATAATAGAACTTAGGGGTAGGATCCTCTGTAATGGTATTGAACACTTATATATATATATATATATATATATATATATATATATATATATATATATAATATATATATATCTCTGTGTGTGTGTGTTGTGTGTGTGTGTGTGTGTGTGTGTGTGTGTGTGTGTGTGTGTGTTATGACACAGGTCTGCTGTACACGTGCTTGTCCTCAGATACTGGCCGGCAGCTGTGACCTGTCTGATCAGAGAAGGTGAGGTGAAGTGCACCAGTACAGGGGCACTGTGCCTGTGGACTGCCCGCCATTGTGATAGCATGACTCCCTTCCCTAGGCGTCTGGGGAGCTCTGTCTAAAGCCTGTCCTTTGGTCGGCCTCTTACTAACAGTTCTGGAATATAAACTCGTGTTCATTTGTCTTTGTCTTTGGAGTAAGGATATTCTAGAGTCCCAGTGTTCAGTTCTCGAGAAGAGTTTCTAGAAGCCTCAGTGTTGAGCTAAACAGAGCTGACGACCTGTTTCACATATTTTGTTAGAGAGCCGAGTCATGATTTTGCAAAGGTTATTGTGAACACTTACATTATCACAAAAATAGGAGAATTTCATGGTATGATTCCTGAAATCAAAAACCTTTAATGGGAAAGAAGACAATGAGCGGTCAATTGTAAAAAGTTGTAGCGGAACGTGAAGTTTAGTACTATAAGGAGAGCTGTAGAACTACAGACCAGCAATTGCCCCCTTGCCCATTTCCATGTTTATAAAAAGTAGCTGAAAATACGTGTGTGTATTCCTTTCAGAAGGAAGTGATTCAGGTCATTTGTAAACGTTGTTGACTGTTTTGATCAAACTTTGATGTTTCATCATAGGGTAAGGCTTCATGGATGCCCTGTCAGTTCCCTTGAGATGGTCACTGGGCACCAAATTTATTGTTTTAACATCTCTTACTAGAAAAACTAAAATTTGATATTGATTCAGAGGAAGCTTAAAGAGTAAAGTAGATCAAACTGAATAGACAGAAACCTAAACTGGCAAAGGCAAAAGGATATTTTAATCATGTAAAGTAATAAAAAAAATTTAAAGCACAACTAAAAATGGACTTCAAAATAAAACAAAATAAATTATAAAATTGGAATTTAAAATCAAATTCAATTAACAAAAAAATCGAAATTAATATGATACTAAAAAGAATTTGATTTAACCCAAAACAAAATAGCCTTCCCCTGAGGAAAAAGACTTACGTTTGGATTACAAACCTGAAAAATAAAATGAAATAAACAAATCTAAACTAAACCAAACCATGAATAAAAACTAAACCAAGTAAACCTAAACTAAACTAAACTGGGAATAAATCTGAACCATTGAAAACTAAACCAAACTGTCAATAAAATTAAACCATTTAAAACTAACCAAACCGTGAATAAAACTAAACCATTTAAAACTAAACCAAACCGTTAATAAAACTAAACCATTTAAAACTAAACCAAACCGTTAATAAAACCAAACTAAGTAGAACTAAACTAAACCAAACCCTGAATAAAACTAAACCGAATAAAACTCAACTATATCAATCCTAGAATAAAACGAAACGGAATAAAACTCAATTAAATAAAACCCGGAATAAAACGAAACCGAATAAAACTCAACTAAACCAAACCCGGAATAAAACTAAACCAAGTAAAACTCAACTAAACCAAACCTGGAATAAAACTAAACCAAGTAAAACTAAACTAAACCAAACCCTGAATAAAACTAAACCAAGTAAAACTAAACTAAACCAAACCCTGAATAACACTAAATGTTTTAAAACAAAACCAAACCCTGAATAAAACTATTTTTAAACAAAACCAAACCCTGAATAAAACTTAAATATTTTAAAACCAAACCAAACCCTGAATAAAACTACTTTAAAACTTAACCAAACACTGAATAAAATTAAACCAAGTAAACCTTAACCAAACCAAAATAAACAAGGAAAACGTAAAGGGGACAAATGAAGATAACCTAAACCAGACCATGAATAAAAGTAAACAAAGTAAAACTACACTAAATCAAATGAAAGCAAAACTGAGAAAATAAAGAAAACGACCAAAAACCTCAAATAAAACACAAGTAACTTCTCCCCCCCCCCCCCCCCAAAAAAACAAAAACAAAAAAAAACAACCAACTTAACCCCAAAATAATAAAAGTAACCCCCCCCCCCCAAAAAAAAAAAAATCCACCCTTACCCCTTCCCCCTTTAAAAAAAAAAAAACACCACTCACATATGTGTTCAACAAAGAAAACCCCTAAACAAGAAACTGTAGATCAAAAGGGATTAACCTTGGTGACAGTTATCCTGGTGTCTTTGAAAGAACATCTTTGAAGGCACTGAAAATGTCGTGTAGAAATCCTTTTTCCTTCAGTATAGTGAGGATGACCATGACTTGAAATCGGGTCAGGTCTGTAGGTTTGGAGGTCACTTGTGAGTCTGAAAGCTGGTCTACATTTGGACAGGTGGGTGGTTGGGTGGGTATTGTGGTAGGAGTGAGTGAAGGAGGCCTAGGCCTTGCATGTAGCTCGTTCTTCTTACAGTAGGACCAGTGACTCAGTTGCTCCCTCACACTCCTTTAAGCATTTTCAAAACCCTCTTGGTTGTTTTTTTAATCCCTTAGTGGGTAGAAGTCTTAACATGAGGGTTCAAGTTGTCATGCTGATCACATGGCGGTTCTATGGGCCTTTGTCTGGTACTGATGCCTTCAGCTGGGAATCTCCCTGCCTGTCTCTTCCAGGATCTCGGCTACCATCGGCAAGACCTGACTTGTAAGTAAATGTTGATATAATAATATATATATATATATATATATATATATATATATAGTTATATATATATACATGGTATATATATACATATACATTCAGTGACTTAAACATGGTTAATAATTCAGTGTGTGCCACGGTGTGTTTGAATCGTAGTCTTGGGGTTGTTTTTTTTGTTTTTTTAACTGTATGTAAGCTTAGCTTATTGTGACGGGAGGAAGGGGGGGGGGTGCTTAGAAGTAACTTGTTCTTAAATTCATCTAGGCCAAAGGGCAAGGCAATAAAAAAAAAAAGCCATAAAATGCAATGAGACAATAAAACATCAGTATGACTTGAATTTTCATACATGTATTTGGAGTGTATTTTTGGCTGCAGCATTAACGTCAGAGGTTCTGTTAAAAGAAGAGCCACTCTCATTTCAATTTTTTTATTAGAATGTTTCCCATGAAAAGCATTGATTTGTTGTGGCTTTTGTCTGTACATTTTTTTTTAAACTTAACGTCTTTGGAAATTTGAGGTCTCATGGTTTAACATTTGTGTCATAAAACTTTCATGACTTTTTAATCGGCAGTTAGCTTACTGCTTATATGCACTGGAGTCAATTGCCACAAAACCTTGCTTTCACGCCCTGACCCACCTTTGTTTCTAGCCTAGATTTACGTCTGGTTACCAGGTGCTGCAAGATTCCGGAGAACTACCATGAAAGCTGCGCACAGGAACCCCAGCTGTCTGTTGCAAGGAGGAGGAAGGTGAAGTGGGTGAGGTCACATACCACGGCTGTGTTGCCAAGACTACCCTGCAGATGACGCCTGAGGGAGAACGACACAGGAGCAGACTGAAGAAGAACTGGACAGACATCACTAAAGACTGGGACCGACCTTGACATGACAGTGCTACTCCAAAAAACTGCAGTGGCACCAGCTTTGAGAAAACTGAAGTGGGCATCCCAGATATCTTCACCAACCAGATTCATCTGTGGACTGCTGACATGAACCCAGACAGCTTCGTGAGGTCTGTCTGGTCGGTCCCACTACATATCACACAGCAGGTGAAGAATGTTGTGTGGTCAGTCGGTCTTTGTGTATGTCAGTGTGTGTGTTTTTTGTGTTTATTCATTGTCGTGAATTGCCTGTGGGTTACAAATGCAAAAATGAAGTTCATTTAATGTTAGTAACTGGCATGGGTCCTACAAGGCCAACATTAAAATGTTAAATCTTTCAAACCTATAGAACACTATCTTTTTCATGACAAGCATCATTCTGATCTAGCTTAACAACCTTTGTTCTCCATTAATAAGTAGGGAAAATGTTCTGAATGTTGAGCATGGTTGCCTATAATTATGGAGAAGTTGGGTTTGGGGGTGATTTTGTTGTTGTTTTGGAGGAGGGGGGGGGGGCTGGATCTTTGTGTAGAGCTCCAAGAATCACCAGTTGTGAGATTTTGTGTATGCAGCCTATTGTCCACCATTTGAGGAAGTGGCATCTGTCTTTGTCTAAACCTGACACCAGTGTGTATGATGGTTTTTTTGTGTTTTTTTAATCGGTCATCAGTTCCTACTAGCACGCAATGGCCTACACTTCCAAAAGTGGAACAGGTTTTAATGTGTGGCAAGATGTTTTGCATGCATTCACACACCAGATCAAAGTATGAAGTCTCATCTGAAGGACTTTCAGGGGAGTGGAGTAGGTACTGTGCACTCAAAGAGAAAAGTCGTACAGGGCAACTTCGAGTGTGTAGTCTTGCTGTGATGCCCAGACGTGACAACGTATAATGCATATTCTGAGGACATACATTTTGCCAATTCCCCCCCTCCCTTTTTTTCAACCTTGTGCTATGGATTGGTGGAGTGGTGGAGGGGTCTATACTTTTTTTTTACCAGTGTGATGATAGTGTTAAAAGGAGTGGCTGGTATTCTCAGTAGGGCCTGGTTTTATTAGCTGTAAGCTATTAAATGATTTAGTTACTTTGGTTTTTTTGTGTTTTTTTATATCTTTTCAGATGACATTAAAAGAATATTTTAAGGGATTAGAATCGAGAAGGAAAGGGCAGGATGGTTAAGACATCCACCTGCCAACAAGTAAACTCTGAGGATCTGGGTTCGATTCCCAGCCTCCCCTTTCTTCCCAGTTTGACAGGATTATACCTACCTTAAGGATTAGGTGGTGTTTGTTTCCAAAGTGAATGTGACTGGCGCCAGTGAAACTACTGAATGAGGTGACAGCCCTGATATGGCTTTCGTGGTCAGCAGGGATATAAACATGAAAGGGTTATGCTTGAATGAGTGGTGACAATTAAATAACAAAAATATGGGGTACATAATTATCAACGCTCTTAAATTTTGTCTTTAAACTTTCAGATGTCTTTCACTGTGAAACACTAGCACCTCAAGAACGTGCCCCCACCCCACCCCCACCCCCACCCCACCCTCTCCCTCTTTCCATCAATGAAAAGGACCATCCAGGAAACTCTTCCCATCAAGGACTTCAGCAATCAACGAGGACAACTCGGCCAATTTTTGTGTGTGTTTTTTTTAAAGGAGAATCAAAAGATACAAAGAAAAGGAAACGAGTTAGGGGGAAAAGTTTGTGGAGTGTGTTGAAAGGGTTTTATGTTAGTTTAGAGTGAGTTTTTATGTTGTTTAGAGTGAGTTTTTATGTTGTTTAAGTGAGTTTTTATGTTGTTTAGAGTGAATTTTTATGTTGTTAAGTGATTTATGTTGTTTGAGTGTTGTGTGTGTGTGTGTGTGTGTGTTGTGTGTGGTGTGTGGTGTGTGTGTGTGTGTGTGTGTGTGTGTTGAGTGATTTGTGTTTAGTGTGTTTAGTGTGTGTGTGTTTTGAGTTTGTGTTAAGTGAATGTTGTGTGTGTGTGTGTGTGTGTGTGTGTGTGTGTGTTGGGTTGTGTGTCGTGTGGTGTGAAGGTTTTATGTGTTGTGTTTGTGTGTGTGTGTGTGTGTGTGTGTGTGTGTGTGTGTGTGTGTGTGTGTGTGTGTGTGTGTTTTGAAAGGGTTTTATGTCGTTTAAAGTGAATGTTTGGTGTGTGTGTGTGTGTGTGTGTGTGTGTGTGTGTGTGTGTGTGTGTGTGTGTGTGTGTGTGTGTGTGTTTTGAAGGTTTTATGTCGTTTAAGTGAATGTTTGTGTGTGTGTGTGTGTGTGTAGTGTGTGTGTGTGTGTGTGTGTGTGGTGTTGTGTGTGTGTGTGTTGTGTTAAAGGGTTTTATGTCGTTTAAAGTGATGCTTTGTGGTTGTGTGTGTGTGTGTGTGTGTGTGTGTGTGTGTGTGTGTGTGTGTGTGTGTGTGTGTGTGTGTTGTGTTGAAAGGGTTTATGTTGTTTGGTTGTTAAACTGGGCTTGAGGTGGGTCTTGATTTTGTGTGTGCGTGTTAAGAAGGCTAATGTTAAATAGCCACCTTAAATCATAGCAACAATTTCAGTTTTGATATTTTTTTCAAGACATATTTGGGTTTTTTAGAGGATAATTTGAGGGAAGAGAGAGCAAGGTGGCAAACTAGTTGATCTGTAACTTAATGAAATGTGCTTAGGTTTGGGGGGGGGGGGGGGTTAATACTTTTTTTTTTAAAACATTGATTTTGATGATTGGTTGAAAATAGTCTGGTCCTTGTATCCTTTTGGGACTGGCAATAGTTTTGTTTAAGGTTGTTGTTGGAACTGGTATTTACACAAAACATTATATAACTTTTAGTATTTGTATATAGAGAGAAGCTGGTTGCAAATTCTTCAGTAGTGCCCCCACGGTCTACAGAATTAGGGATAGGTGATGGTGATTATTTATAAAGGGGGTGATTGTGGGGAGGGGACTTCAGGTTGGAGGGAGAGGCAAGGAAGAGGAAGGGTGTTTAGGAGGGGTACAGATGCACATTTACAGCACTGGGGATAGAAAAAGAGGGCTGGCTGTTAGATATGTTTTGGATCCATGGTTTTACTTTGGGCTTTTTTTAATGGATGCATTTGTTAAAAGTGCTAAGTTTTTTGTTACATAGTTTTTGTTTTTTTTTTTAAATAATGCATTTTTTTCAAAATTTTTTTGGCCTGAAATTACTTTGATAGCAAAACTGGAAATTTGTAGACTCTGAGGCCCAATGCATAGCCAACGCTGTGAGACTGACATTGGATTGAAGATCCATACTGTTTTGGGTTACATGCTATTGTGTCTATTGCTAAATACCATTTTTCCATCTGCTATTGTGTCCACATGCATTCTGACATTCAGACCAACCAGCTGACAGACAACCCTTGCCCACCATTAACTTTTAACTAACATTTTTCTAACCTCAACGCTAACCCTGGTCCCAGATGTGGACACAAAAGGCAGGTGAATATTATGGTATATGCTGACACAATGGCAAACATTTTTCTTTGGGTTTCTTTTTTTCAAGGATAAGGCAATAAGCACTTTTGGGCTTTTCGCATCCAGTCCATGTGTGCATGGTTTTGTAAATTTTGTCATCCATTAATTTCGTCAAAATGGTTCTACTCTTCCAAAAGGCGAACAGGTTTTATGTCTGTGCAATGGTGTTGTGCATGTAGCACACTGAACCTTGGTTTATAGTCTTATCTCGAGGGATGCGGAAGGGAGGGTGCTAGAATTTTAGGGGGAAAATTGGACTAGGAAGGAGGAGGTTAGAATGTTGTGGTGTATAGGGGTGGGGAACAATGGTGTATGACTGATGGAGATGGGTGGCAGGCAGTCACACTTTCTGTGAAAGGTTCAGGGGAGGGTGAAGGTGGGGAGCATTTTAGAAAGTTTATTTCAAAGCAAAAGTAGGGGGTGCTGGTCTCGGAATGTACAATTTAATAATACTTTGAAGGGTGGGGGTTGCATTTAGAAAGTTATTTTTGAAAATAGAAGGGCTACTTAATAATCATTATAATAAGGTACTGGAACATTCCTGTATGCCTATGAATCGTGGACCCTGACTTCAGATTTGGAGAGAAGAGTACAGGCAGTAGAGATGAAATGCTTCCAGGAGACTCCTTGCATCTCCTACAGAGAGACCACACAAGCAACAAAGAAGTGCATAACAGAATCCAGCAAACCATTGGTCCCTATGAAGATCTTCTATCAATTCGTAAAGAAACGTAAACTTAATGGTACGGGAATTTAGCAAGATCAAAAAGATTGCAAAAACAATACTGCAAGGCACTGTGCAAGGAGGAAGAAAAAGAGGCAGACCAAAGAAGAGATGGGAGGACAATATCAGCGAATGGACATGCCTAGAACTCAACAAAACCCTGAGAAAGGCAGAACAGAGAGAGGAATGGAGGGAACTGGTTGTCAAGTTTTCATGGGTGCCCCCACGGTCACCAGACTAAGGGATGGATAGATAGGTAGAGTTAGGTGATAGGTGGGTGGTGGATGGATGGATGGATGGATGGATGGATGGATGGATGGATGGATGGATGGAGGAATGTTGATCAGTGAGAATGAGTGTGCATGCGTGTGTGAAGGTAGGATGCATGGCCATCTATGGAATGGGATACCACATGTATTTGTGTCACTAGTATATCGTGCTATATTGTGCAACCAACACAAAAGTTGCATAACCCTGTGTGTGGTGGTGGGGTTTTTTGTTTATTTGTTTGTTTGATGATTTTTTTCTTTTGTTTGTTGGGGGTTTTGTTGGTGGGGGGTTGTGGGGTTGTTATTTTTTGTGTTTGTTTTTTTTTGGGGGGACCAGGAGTATGTGGAAAATAGTTGTTACTGAAATAGCAACTTTAATTTTAAGTGTGTTTGCTTTAAAGAAATCTTTTAAATGCCCGGATTCCCAGCTGTTACATTGACTAAAAAAAAGTCCCCAAATTTGTAAATGCGGGAGTTGGATAAAATAGAGGCGTGTCATGTAAATTTAATTTTCAAAATTCTACTTCCACAAATTTTTGTTGTACTTACTTGACAACCTTGCATTTAAAAAGTGCTGTTTTCTCCCCTTTGTTATCTTACAATATCTGGTATAAGTAAAACATTTTGCCTTTCGTTCTGTATTGAGCACAAGATTGCAGCACAAGCACAGATTGCAGGCATCTTGTATTGGTGTGCCCTGTTACCCTATTTCTTTATGGCCTTTTGTTTTGCCATAGGTCAGGGACATGTCCATTACCCTGGTCATACATAAAATTCCCAGCCCAATGATAGACTACTTCATCTGTATCTCTCCCAGCAGTCTTTGATTTCCATCATCAGTACAAGTGTGCTCAATCAGTCTTTTTCTTTCTTTTTTTTTTAGTTTTGATAAATCGGGGGGGGGGTGGGGGAAAAATAGGAGAAAGAGGTGGGATGCCTCATTGTGTATTTACAAAATAGGATGGAAAGAAATAAGGAAGAACGAATTAAAAAAAGTGGGGAAAAGATGTAAGATGCCCCACAAAAAAAAGTTCGTGTTATTTTGGCAAGACTAAAGTGAAAGATTCAGATCATGTCTGCTTTCTTGCAGTCACCCAACCTTTGTACTGTATCTGCTTTCATGTCCATTTGTGCTGCTTTACTGCAAGTGTGGAACTTGGCTTCAAATGTGTGTGTTCCAAAATTCCAGTGTGGCAAATGTAAAATAATGTATTGAGATGATTACTGTGATAAAACAGTGTGTACAGGTTGTGTTCAATTGTCGCATTTTTTCTTGGTTTTACTTTTGTGATCCCATGAAACCTGGCTGGTAAAACTAGAAAATGTTTTAATGGGAGTGGGGTTTTTTAGCGGTTTGTCATAACCTGTTCACAAGCTGTTACACTTTGTCTCAATTGGTTTTTGTGTGTGTGCTTTAAATCACTTTGTTCACATAGAAGAAAAACTTGCATTTCAACAAAGAATGCTGGTGGGCAGCAAGTCTTGTGTTTAAAGCGTTTGCCTTTTTTTTTTTTTACTTTTCTTGTGGGTCACGTCCTTGACATTTTTGTATTGAAACATTTAGCAGAGAGTTTGTTTGGTTGTTTTTTGTGTTGTTTTTTTTTTGGGGGTGTTGTTTTGTTTGTTGTTTGTTGTTGTTTTTGGGGGGACTTGATTACCAAAAGGCAATGTTCTTTTATTCTTGCTTTTATGATGTGTTCAATTTAAAGTACTGAGCCCAGGGTAGAGCCGTTTATTACTGATGCCTGTTTTCTTTTCATTGTATATGGTAGAGTTTGGGTATTAACTTTCAATAATTCTGTGGTGTGTGTGTGTGTGTGTTGTGTGTGTGTGTGTGTGGTGTGGTGTGTGTGTGTGTGTTGTGTTGTGTGGTGCGTGTGTGTGTGTGCTGTGTGTGTGCGTGCTCTGTTGTGTGTGCCCGTGTGTGTGTGTTGTGTGTGTGTTGTGTGTGTGTGTGCGCGGCGTGTGTGTGTGTGTGTCGCGCGCACGCGCGCGTGTGTGTGTGTAAATAGGTTATGTATTATTCGTGTAGTGTATACATGGTTTGTGTCTGTTCTTTATTTGGAAGCAATGTTTTTACATTTTTTTTTCGCAATTCGTGTATTTTTCTTGTAGTGGTATTATGTATTTGTGTGTATTGCTATATTTTTGTTATATGTCAAGTGCTTTGTACTAACCTATACGGGAGACGTATAGCATTGGAAGTGTCCATTATTTTTTTATCATTAACTGCTGTGCTACCTACTGTATCCATAGATCAGTAGTCCAACATAGCCTGACATTACTGTTGTTAGTTTGTGGTGACATTATGGTTTTGCTCTTGAAGCATTTTGCCTTCTGGGGCTTATCTATTCCCCATCTGTAAGGTACACGTGTGTGTTGTGTGGTTTTCTCTTCTACATGGGGTTGCTTGACTTCTTTTTTTTCCTTTTTCCTTAAGCATAATGATACTGCTAAGAGTGACCCAATAGCACTATCTCGTAATTTTCTTCCAAATATGTTTGCCCTTTCTTGAATGAAGTACACCATGTAATTTGGAGTTTTTGGCAGCATGTAATAGGTTGGTGAGTTTGGGTTTGTTTGGGGTTGTTTATTGTTGTTGTTGGGTTGTTGTTTGTTGTTGTTGTTTTTGGGGGATGATGTTTCACTTTTTAACAGGAAATGTCTGGGTAGATGTGTGATTAGTTAAGTTGCATGTAACCATTCCAAGCAATGCCCACATTTCCCCTTCAAAGGAAAGATACTGTATGTGTATGTATGTATCGAGCCTTGATCATGACATATGTCTCTAACGTGTCCTCTATGTAAAATTCTTACATAATGATTTTGCATGGTATCTGGTACGACTTGTTACAGTTATGCAGTTGATGCCCTCCACTTTGTTTGCTGCCCCTCCTCCCTATTTACTACTGTTCCAGGGCCAAAATTGTGTGTGTGCGTTTTGAAATGTAAATACATTGATTTAAAGCTGCTTTCCAATATTGATTTTACTGCTATGAAATTGTAAATTTGAAACCCCAATTTGCGATTAGCATGTGAAGTTGTTTTTGTGTTATTGTTGTTTTTTGTTTGTTTTTTTCTTTCTTGCTTTGGGGTTGTAAGTATTACCAGTGGTTTCCTTCCCCTACCATTTAGTACAAACCATTTTTAAAAATTATCCCAAGCCTGAAATACCCTATGTGAGAGACTTCATCGTTTGTTAGAATCCCAGCTGGAAATGTACACACAAGGATGAGTGAGATAAAAAACAAACACATTGACAATAATTTAATAACATAAGCATTGAATGAGCAGAATTGTTAGGTCCTGTTGCTAGTGGATGAATAAATATCTTTCCTAGTTTAAACCATATTGTTCATTTTTCTGAATTTCATAAGTGTAAAAAAGAAATGTATTTAAAAAGTTGGTCTTACATTGTGTGCAACCACGGCATTGACGACCCAACTGACTTTCCTGATAAAAAATAAAAAGTACAAGCTTTGCACAACTTAACTTTAAAACTGACAAGCTGAGTTACTTATTGTTGAGGTCTGTGCTGTCTGGATTGAATCAAGCTATCTATCTCTTCTGTGTTTTAAAACCTTATTGAAAGGAGCATGTCATTGTGGTCTGAGATGTTTCAAGTGATAGTGTGAGATATAAGAAGTGAATTAAAAAAGTCAGTGGGTCGGTCATTGTGTCAGTGATGGTCAGAGCATTGGGAAAAGCCTACCTCCCCCCTTCAGAAAAAAGAGGCTGGAGTGGGTTGGGTAGCCAGCTCGCAGCTGAGATGAGATGAAATGAAATGGAACTTATTTTTCTGAATGTTGTCAAAACTAGTGAAAGTAATACTGGGCAAAAACCATAAGACAAGAAATAAAAACAAAAACTTGACCAAGGTATTTTATTTTCCAGAATTCTGTTAATGAATGAATGTGTTTACAAGTGTAGAGTATATGTATAATATCTCAGATACATGCACCTTTTATCTGTACTTTCTTTCCACCTCCCACTGTTTGGTTTTGTATGGAACCCCCCCCCCCCCTCCTTCACATTCAAATGCAATCAATATAGTACCATTATGTCTATCCCACCCCCCCCCCCCCCTCTCTTTTTGTCTCTCTGTCAAACTCATATATAGCATCAAAATAACAAATCACATTCCTTCTCTGACCCTTCATCTCCTTCCTCCCCTCACTCATCTCTCTCTCTCTCTCTCTCTCTCTCATCTTCTCTCTACTCTCCATCTCTTCTTCTCCCTCTCTCCTACTCTCTCTCTCCTTCTCTCTGTCTCTCTGTCTCTCTCTGTCCTCTCTGCTCTCTGCCTGCTCTGTCCTGTCTCTGTTTATCTCTCTCTCTCTTCTCTCTCCTCTCTCTCTCCCTCTCTCTCTCTCTCTCTCTCTCTCTTCTCCTTCTCTCCCTCTCTCTCTCTTCTCCTCCTCTCTCTCTCCTCTCCTCTCTCTCTCCTCTCCTCTCTCTCTTCTCTCTCTGCTAAATAACTGTCCATCGTGATTACGAAATGGTTATGAACGTGATTTTATGACCATAATCATAAGATTGCTAAGTAGTAGAACATACATGTCCCAAAATGTATGCCTTACAGCGGATGGATTCCTCTTGCGTTCCGTTAAAAGATTTTATTTAAAATCAGGCATAGAATGAACTTCATTGATGACATGCGCGCGAACCCCTTGTGTGTGTGTGTGTGTGTGTGTGTGTGTGTGTGTGTGTGTGTGTGTGTGTGTGTGTGTGTGTGTGTGTGTGTGTGCAATTGTTTTTTTGTTTTTGTTTTTTCGTCTCCCCTTTTATCAAAATGTTATGATTTATATGACTTGTTTTGTTCATGGATTAAATATCAATTTTTATGATGTTCTGTTTCGTTTTTCTGTTTTTATTTTATTTGTTTGTTTTTGTTTCCTTCTTATATAAAGTATGAATGTAAAAGAGTGGATGATATTCTAACCTGATATAATTGTTTGACTTCTTTGATTCCGATGACACCGCCCCGTCACACTTATTTTTTCCTATGAAGTTTAAAAAAAAAAAAAAGTTTTAAGTGCATGTGCGAGCGCGGATATATG
>CM060328.1:35153563-35221063 GCA_030674155.1 Stramonita haemastoma | reverse complement strand
TTTGTTTTCAGTGTTATTATTGTCTTGCTCCTATTTTTTTCTTTGTCTACATGTTCTCTCTCTCTCTCTCTCTCTCTCTCTCTCTCTCTCCTCTCCTCTCTCTCTCCTCTCTCTCTCTCTCTCTCTCTCTCTCTCTCTCTCTCTCTCCTCCCTCCCTCTCCCTCCCTCCCTCCCTCCCTCCTCTCTCTCTCCTCTCCTCCCTTCCTCACACTCCCTCCCTCCTCCCACCCTCCCTCCCCCTCCTCCTCCTTGTATACTAACTTATTGGCTGAATCGCAAGCATTGTTGCATTGTTTAATGACTTATTTATCGTCTGTGGAAGGGGAAAGAGTTGGGACAGGTCATGTGTGTGTGTGTGTGGCAGAGGGAGGAGAAGGAGAGACTGATGGAAAATGGTGAGGGCTGGTCACTTTGATGGACATCGATGAAGCTGACTGCAGTGAAGGGGATCGAACTTCTGGACACTTGGAGCCCCTGACACGACCACTGGCCACAAGGCTGCATTCCCGCATCATGGTGGCTGCCTACAAGTACAAACTGATGTCCACTGATGAGGATGGGACAACAGGTGAGGGAAGATTGCCATTAGTCGCTTTTCAATTTGGGGGAGGAGGGGGTCATTTGGTTGGTTGGGATCTTTTTTGTTTGCCCCTGTTCTGTGCATACAGCTTTTCTTCCAATTCTGGTTCTTTTTTCTTCCTTTTCTTCCTTTTTTCTATTTTTTACTTCTTCTTATACACACGCACGCACGCACGCACCACGCACAACACACACACACACACACACACACACACACACACACACACTTTCTCTCATTCATGTAAAAGAAAATCATGAAATATTCATGAACACTTGTTCCATCCCACATGGCTACAAGCTCTTCTGCCATCTGGTGCATACCCCACAAACAGGTTGGGGTTAAATGCTTCATTTCAGAGAAGAACGACCCAACATAACTATGGCCTCATAATTCAGTCACAGGCCTATGAACACACTGGTTTATGGACGTACGGGCATGTGAACACACTGGCATATAAACATACAGGCATATAGCACAATGGCATATTTAAGCTGGCATATGAACACACTGGCATGTGAACATGCTGGCATATGAACACAATTGTGTGCCGGTGGGAACGGATGTCAAAATTTACACACAAGGACTGGATGTAAGAAAGCACATGAGTGTTTATGTTCCATTATCCTCGAAAGAAAAGAATAAATAAAAGAATAATAACAAAAAACTGGTATATCTTCTTTTGTGTTGTCAGACATTATGACAGCTGTTGTTGTCTGTCATATGAGAGATGACACGCTGCACTGCTGTTAAGCACCTGACATGTCAGGCCCAGCTCATTCAACTTTGGGATGGGAAAGAATTATCTCTTCATTTTTTGTAAAGAAAAAAAAAAAGGCAGGAGATTGGGCCAAGAAGGCAGACAATAAGAAAGATGTGATAGGGAGAAAAGAATGTAGCAAAACAAAGAGACATAGAAAAAAAGGGGACTCGTAGCACAAAATTTCTAGAAGGTGGGGATGCTATTTACTCTGACAGGCCCCCGACATCCCCACCAGGGAAACACTGGCATATGAACACTTTGGCATTTATGAAAATGCAGGCATATGAACACACACACACACACACACACACACACACACACACACACACACACACACACACACACACACACACTCTTTATTGCTGATATCCTCTTCCACTGTCACATTACATGAAATCAATTCATAGATAAATCAGTGCGACAACTGCTGAACTCAGGATATAGAGTAAAGAATTGGATGCGCATGTTGCTTTGATTAATGAAGGACTAATATGAAATATGGTGGTATCAGAAAACACTGGATTGACATTTCAGATCACAATACGCATCCACATTTAGCAGTCAGTCTAGTCTGGTTTTTTACCCTTTTCTCTCAACAGGCTATGAAAATTGTTCTTCCATGTGTCGCTGTGCTCTCCTCTCTCTCTCTCTCTCTCTCTCTCTCTCTCCTCTCTCTCTCTCTCTCTCTCTCTCTCTCCTCTCTCTCTCTCTCTCTCTCTCCTCTCTCTCCCCCCCCCCTCTCTCTCTCTCTGCCCCTCTCCCTTTCCCTCTCTCTCTCTCCCCCCCTCTCCCTCTCTCTCCCCCTCTTCTCTCTCTCATCCCACCTCCTCCCCACCCCACCCACACATAGACAGACACCTTGCTAACAGATTTATTATTTCATGTCATACGCCTTTCGCCACCTGAACAAAAGGCCACACGTGGAGCTCCCAGCACCGCACTCCCCGCACTGTCTCCTGTATTGATTGTTAGGTCATCATCCTCGTTGCTTCTTTTCATGGGTTTTGACAGTGCGGCTGTGGGTACTACAATAACATTACCTTCCACATAATTGTGGTGTCATCAGTGTGTGTGTGTGGGTGTGTGTGTTGTGTGTGTGTGTGTGTGTGTGTGTGTGTGTGTGTGTGTGTGTGTGTGTGTGTGTGTGTGTGTGTGTGCTGTAGGCCACAGCTGTGTCAGTTTTATTCATTTCCTTTCATTGTGTCAGTTGGCGTCTGTCAACAAACGCTCCTCCTCAATTGCCTGGAGGGTACAGGTACTGGCTTTTCTTTTCTTTTTTTCTCTTTTTTTTTTTTTCGTTTGTTTTGGGTTTTTTTTAGGGTAAGTATTAATGGCTACATCCCTTCTCTGTAGACAGTGCACACAGTAAATGAACGATAGGACGGACAGCCTAGTGGTCAGAACATTGCGCTGGCAATTTGACGACCCAGGTTCGAGTCCGTCGAGGAGATTTTTCTCCTGGAGTTAACGTCAGTGCTGACTCCACTCTCCCCAAAAGTCCTTCGGATGAGACTTTAAACCGAGGCCCCGTGTGTGAACGCATGCAGAACATCTTGGCAAGTTAAATCCTGTTCCGCTTTTTGTAAGAGTAGGCCATCGTGTGCCGGTGGGAACAGATGACATTTACAAAACTGCAGACACACGGGGACTGGATGTAAAAAAGCCCAAGAGTGCTTATCCATTATCCTCGATATAAAAGAATAAATCAAATCAAAATCAAT
Source organism: Stramonita haemastoma (assembly GCA_030674155.1). Classification (NCBI taxonomy): domain Eukaryota; kingdom Metazoa; phylum Mollusca; class Gastropoda; order Neogastropoda; family Muricidae; genus Stramonita; species Stramonita haemastoma. The sequence continues at coordinate 35,218,002 of CM060328.1, read as the reverse complement.
CAAATCAAATGAACACAGCTCGCAGTTCTCTTTCCTGCTGTAAAGAAGCCAGATTACTTTTTCAGTTTCAATCTTCTTGTCCTTGTCAGCTGCACACATTGTTGTTTTCTGTGTTCTTCTTCATATGGCAACAAAATTATGTGTCTGTTAGAAGTCTTTAAAGTGATATTACTTTATATCAGTTGCAATGGACGCTGTAGCCAAGTGGTGAGACAATTTGACTTCAATCCTGTGGGTCCATGAAGTCATGGGTTTAACTCTCAGAGGACGGCCGTCTGCTATCGCGGATCAGTATAAAGCAACGGTTTTAGACGGCTGTCCGCTATAGCAGATTTGCTGTTTGCAGATTTTTCACGTGGCAGCCGCTTTGATACTGTGACTAGTGCAGCTTAACATAGCTTCGTGAGCCTGTCCAAAGTCGAATGCAGAGCATTGTTGGTTGATTCCATGTGTTCCGAACTTGTTTGTGGTTGCAGAGAGTAGGGGACACGGAGTAGTAACACAAATTACAAAATTCAGAGGGTTTTTTTCAAGCTTGTCAAAGCTGAAATATTAAAGAAAGAGCTTCAATCTTTTGGTATGTACTAACCCAGCATGTTATTTTATAAGCTCAGAAAATTTCATTTTCTTTCTATGAGTTTTGTATTTTTTATGATTTTTTTTTTACGAACCATTACAAATGGGCCATCTACGGGGAAAAGCAAGGGAGAGAACTGGCTATCCCACGTGAGTTAAATCTTAGTGGCATCTGCTGAATTAAAGGTGAGGATTTTACTATCTTCCAGGTCAATTTCGAGAGCAGACCTGCCAGTGCCTTAATTCCCTTCATGTATAACTTTGAATGCAGCTACCTTCATGCTGGGCAAAAACAGTTGCATACTCAAAATCTCACCTTTGATGAACCTTAGAGCTCTAACGAGGAACAAAAAATACATATATACCAGTTGTAACTCTGATGAAGTTCCTACGACTTTACCACAACTATGACTACTAGTGAGTGTTCCATGACATATTCCACTGTAATCCTGGTATTTTTAGGGAAACAGGGATTCAGTATGCTAGGAACCAGTATAGATTTAGCAAACTTGAGGAAGACATTTCCCCATGGGGATATCGGGGGTCTGTCAGCATAAATAGCATCCCCACCTGCTGGAAATTAGTGGCAGGAGTACCCTCTTTTTCAATCTCTCCTCATTTCTGCTTGTTCCTTTTTTCTGTCACCATTCTCGTGTCTATTTTCTGCCTTCTTTGTCCATTCTCCTGTCTTTTTTTCCAGAAAGATTTAAAAGATAACAATTCTTTACCATGCCGAAGTTGGATGCAGCTAGGTATAACTTGATAGGTGTTTAATGGCAGCCTAATGCTTATCTGACAGACAGTAATAGTTGCTGTTAGAGTGTTCGACAACAAAGAAGAAGAAGGAAATGATGTCCATCAACCAATCATGGGACAGTAACACAACACACAGAAATATTACACCAGGCAGAACAACAATGCATGTCACCTGTTGACCACAAAACCACCAAGATAGAGGGAGACAACTGCCTGCGGTGCTATATTGGAGTACATTGTATTGCATTGTATTATATAGCATTGTTTTGCACTGCATTGTACTGCGTTCAACTTGCGGCCACAGCAGATTTCTGTGCATAAAATTCAGGCTGCTCTCCCCATGATGAATGTGTCATCAAAGAAGTAACGCTACCCTTTTTTTAAATACAGTTTCCTGATTGCAAGTGATTTTTTTTTTTCTGTGAGAGTGGTGTTTTTCTACAGAATTTCGCAGGGCCAACTCTCTTCTTGCTGTGGGTTTGTTTTGGTTGGGGGGTTGTTGCTAAGTGTATTATTTCATCCAAAAGTCTAGCGCCCATACCACCCATTCTTATGCAATTTCTCATTTGCTAGGCACGTATATTGCCTCGAAACCTCAGATCCACAAAAGGGAAAAGGGGGGAGGAAGCAGGGAGATTGCTTTTTCATTTTAACATCAGATCAAAGCCATGTAAAAGATGGTGAGTGATAAGAGCCCCGAACATCATCAGTTCACTCACACAGGACAACAGGTGTTGCAGTTATTGTCCTGCTGTGGTCCTAGCAGCCTGCACAGGACTGTAGAGCTTTGTGTGTCAGAGCTGAGGGCTGCTAGCTGGCTGAGCAAGTGCTGCATTGCTTTGCTCCTCTGTTGTGCTGTAGCTGTAGGCGAACGATCTCCCCTCTGTCATAAGCCATCCGTGACCACATGGAGAGGCAGCCTTTAGCACACACAGGTATGCCTGACTTCCTCACTGGGGGATCTCATTTTGTTAACAGTTTTTTTTTGGGGGGTTGTGTGTGTTTTTTGTTGGGTTGTTTTTTGTTGTTGTTTTGGTTTGTGTTTTCATAGGGGGGGCAAGGTTTTTTTTTTAAATATGGGTTCGCTTTTGTTAATATGGATTTTTTTTCTCTAAGCCTTATGTTTTGTGTGTCTTTATTCCTTCCGTAATTATTGTGATGTATATGGTGCATTTTTTTTATTCCTTTCATAATTTATTGTGTTGTGCTGTTTTATCTTTATTCCTTCCGTATCATGTTGTGATGTTGTATCTTTATTCCTTCTGTATTATGTTGTGAACTGAGTTGTTTGGTGGGGTTGGTTGGTTTGCTTGTTTTTATTTGATCTTTGATAAATCATTTCAAACTGGTTGAGAAGTTGTTAGTGGTTACCTGCACTTGTTTTCCTCCATTACTATTTCCTCAGTAATATTGTGAATACATGTTACATCTTAGTAAGGTTGGCCAATGACTGGTTGCCATGTTTAAAACGTAAGATGCAATGTACATGATACTGTGTATGAGTTTACTGGAGCATATGGGGGAGAGCTCATCTAACACTTTGATTAAGAGTGAGAGCGTTGCAAGGGGTGAGATGGCCTAGTGGTTAGAATGATGTTCAAGTTTGGGGTCTGACTGTGACTTGGGGATTGGGTTCCAGTTGGTTTTTTTAATATTGGTACCAAACATCATTCCCCTTCAAAGTCTTTTGATGAGAAGTCTTACAAATAGTGTTCCTATGTGTGAACACAGGCACACCACCTTGTGCAGTCGTATGCGTTAAAATCCATCCACTTTGTGTTTAGAGCAATAGGCCAGCTAAAGCCAGTGAGATTGATTTCACCGACATACCTTGCATCCAGTGGGGAAATGATTGGCTCCACTGTGTTCAGATCGCCTGGGAGACACAGCCTGACAGTCTCATTGCAGTGCCCTAAATAACTGCACTTGAAAGGAGTTAGGGGAGAAGTCGAAAGAGCATTGCAGAGAAGACAACTTTCAGCAGGGTAACAGATGTCAGGAAGAATGTCAGAGATTTTGTTATAAATGGAAATGTATTTCCCACACCTGTGTTATACTTAATTGACTTTTCACATTCAGTCCCTTTTGTCTGAAGCACTTTGCCTCAGGGTTTCGCTCACTCTTTTTCTTCCTCTTTCAAAAAGTGTAGTCTGGAGACTCGTCTCTTCAAAACGTCACACTAATTAAGTTTCTATACCTCACCATTTTAGTGTTCATTGAGTGTGTGTGTCAAGTCAAAGTCAAAATTGTATTTCCAGATGGTACATTGTGTAAGCAATAAATTTGCTTTTTTTTCATCAAGCCATCTATCTAGAAAACAACAACAAAACAACCAAACAAAAAAGAGACAAACAAATTGACAAAATGAAATAACAAGCAAGCAAGCAAAATACAACAATAACAGAAAAAACATCCAAAATATAATTAACTACACATTGTTATGACAACTCATAACAATAAATAAGCTCAAAACAAAATAAGGAAAAGAGGATAATAATGATGATTATAATATGATAAAAAAAAAAAAAGATAATGCACTGTAAGACTCACACTTTCATGTAGGCTACACACACGCGCGCATGCAACACACATACGCATGCACTCACGCACACACACACACTACCCCCCCCCCCCCCTCACACAAACACAAGTATATACCTGCACATGCATATGCACGCTCTGAGTTTTTTTTTTAATATCTTAGAAGAGAAAAAAATAATAAAACATCATAAAATTGTCAACAGTTATATCAGGTTACAATATCCTCTATCCTATTACATTCCACTTTATATGATAAAGAAGTAAAAACAAAACAAACATCAAATAAAAATTTTAAAAAGGGAAAAAACAGTAGCAAACCCCCTAAAATTGATATCCAATCCAAAACAATCAAGCCAACAACATTTCAAACTAGTAAATCACTCAAAATGATAATGATATAAATTGTAAATAATATGATAATCACCCATCACCACTAACAACAATAATACAACAATAACTTATAAAAAAATTTAAAAGCTATTGAAAAGGAGTGAGGAAAGAGAGGGGGGGGGGCGGGATGTATCAAAGAGGGAGGAAAGAACATAAACAATCAGCCAAACAAAGATAATAATAATAATAATAATACAAGTTTTACAAACAATCAAGAACCCCTACATAATATTTTTTTTTAATTCACAGTCAGCTAGACTATCCAACCAAGACAGTAACAATTTTAATGATACTAATTATACCATAATTAATAACATCAAAAACAACATTCATGATAAAACCTGTTAAATTGGATTTTTTTTTTAAAGGACATGAAAAAAGAAAAAAAAAATCAAGTCACACAAATGTGTGTGTGTGAGAGAGAGAGGGAGAGAGGGGGGGGGGGGGGGGGGGCAGGGCAAGGCAAAGCAAATTCTTTTATTTTGAGGATAATGAGTAAGCACTCATTTGCTTTTTTACATCCAGTCCACGCCTTTATCAGGGATAAGATCTAGATAAAAAAAAAAAACCTCGTAACTAAACAACAACAATAATGATCCAAATACTAAGAGAGAGAGAGAGGGGGGGGGGGGGGGAGAGATTACAAACATAAAGAATTGAGGGGAAAGGGGAGATCGATGAGTGAAGAGATTGGGTGTCAGCTGGAAAAGAGAGGAATGAATGCAAAATGCTTGTCATGAGTATTTATGTTAGACTTAGAGCTGCGTGTCTGTTTGTGTGGTTGTAGATCTATATTTTTACAGCTGTGATGTAAAGCGCTTTGTGCTACCTTCGAAAAGAGGAAGGAAAACACTCTATAAATGAATATTCATCATAATTACTGTTTTTATTATTATTATAATTAGTAGTAGTAGTAGTACTAGTAGTAGTGGTAGTAGTATCATATTAGACAGGAAAGATTTTTTTTTTTAAGATAGGGAAAGATATGTATATATATATATGTAAAACCACACACACAAACACACACACAAACACACCACACACACACACACACACACACACACACACACACACACACACACACACCACACTCACACACACACACGAGTTTACATACATATATATGGGAGCATGTGTACACAAGCGCATAGATGTGTGCATCTGCTGTATTTGTTTGTTTATGAGTTAGCACACACGCATGTATGCACCCCATGCAGGGGTGCATGTTTGTGCAGTGTGTGTGTGTTTGGACAGGGATCTGAGGGGTGTAGGTGGTGGGGAGGTATAACAATGTGTGCATGAATTTGCATTTCTTAGTATGTATATATGAGAAACAATATCCGACCATCACAAAATAGGTCCCTTTGCACCCAACCCACTTTACTGCTAGTAACCTCTTTAGGCCGGTAGGGGTCAAGTTGTCAATTTTGATATTTTAATGTAATATTTATTTATTTATTCTTTTATATCGAGGATAACAGAATAAGCAATCATGTGCTTTTTTTCATCCGGTCCCCGTGTGCATGCAGTTTTGTAAATATTGTCATCTGTTCCCACCGGCACACGATGGCCTACTCTTACGAAAAGCGGAACAGGATTTAACGTGTGCGCAAGATGTTCTGCATGTGTTCGCACACGGGGCCTCGGTTTAAAGTCTCATCCGAAGGACTATAAAACTGTAAGCTGTCTTCTACCTTGTAGTGAAGTGTTAAGGTATAATTTTGCTTCCTTTTGCTTTGAAAGCAGGTTTAAAAACACCCAGCCCCTCATTGTGACCATGTGTTATGATGCAAGTTTTTTTTGTCAATTTCTCATGTTATTACTACCTGGAGTGTGGCACTTCAGTATGTAATAACTTGTCGTAAAATTGTCTGATTCTCAGTCTGTAGTTTTATATTGAATAGCAAGCTTTTCTGTCGCAAATTAATAACATGTTGATAATTAAAAATTCACCTGCAGTACAATGTCACTCATGTGGCAGAGGGTCACATGTGATAAAAGATATAAGAAGAAGAATGTATAGACTTTTATTAGCTCTGTACCTTATAAAGCAAACAAACCTAAGCCCTTGCATTCAAATCATTTATATACATGCAGCTGTCGATGTATAGGGTTAACAGATATCAAATTCCACACACACACACACACACACACACACACACACACACACACACACACACACACACACACACACACACACACACACACACATATACACACACACAGAGATACACACACACACACACACACACACACACACACACACACACCACACACAACACACACACACACAACACACACACACACACACACACACACACACACACACACACACACACACACACACAAACACACACACACACACACACACACACACACAACACAACACAACACAACACAACACAACACAACACAAACACAACACAACACAACACACTTATGCAGGTTGATGGAGATGTCTGTTGAAAAGTAGGGACAGATATGAGAGAGAAAATCTTAGCAAAAAAATGTGTTTTGAGGCTGGATTCGAAAGTTTTAAATGTAGATATTTGGTGGAGGCAGAGAGAGAGAGAGATCATTCTAGGTAGATGGACTAGAAATAAAGAAAGAGCAATGGCCAACTTTAACAGTGGATTGTTTGAATCTGGGCGTTTGAAAGCACACAGTATCTGCGGCTGAATGAAAGGAATGGGATGGAGTGTACGGATGAAAACAGTTACAGAGATGAGAGAGTGCAGATTTGAGGAGACATTCCGTTCAAAACAGAGGGGTTTGTTTTTGGTTTTTGCTGCCTCATCTTCTGTGACGTCCCAGTCCCGCTGTTCTCACGCTGCTCATTTCAGTCTCCCCACCCCAGCTATGCCCAGATTTGTTATGCCTCATCCTCATGGTCAGGAGTCCACAGGGAGCATATTAATATCAAGCCATCATGGGGCCACCAGCCAGAGGGGTCCTGCACAGGGTTACATCAGAGATGTTCTGTGGTGCCTGTTCTGAGCTAACATACGCTGGACACCACCTACTAAGCCCCCTACTAACAACAGTATTAGCTCAGTCACAGTGCCAGACCAAGTGAGTTGCTCACCTAAGGTGGCAGCCACCACAACGTCCCTCAAAAACCATCCACTGTGAACTGCCAACCCCAGAGGCTTTGACACAAACTCACCACAGGCACAGAAGCGTACTGGGAAACGGAATCTGAGGTTACAATGAGACCAGAATAACTGCAACCACCGAATCAGAGGCAATTTTGTGTGTGTGTGTGTATGATGGTCAATAATAATGAAGATGATGTAATGTTGCTGTGGAAGTGCATATGCTTTGAAACTATTTGACAGGCTTGTACTCTACACTTGCTATCATAATATATTGCGGCGTCATCTGGGCCTGAGCAATACAGACACCTGCAGAGTTGGTCAGGTATTTTGAGCAACAATCTCAAACTCACGTCTATAAAGTGGATGAAGCTCTACTGTGTGGTCCTTGTCTTCCCAATGAGTCACACAGGACACTCACTCTGGGTAGGAGCCGGCCAGAGATTGCAAGAGAGGAATGATGTGTTGAGTTTTATTTTCTTTGAATTAGTTGAGCGGCAGAGTTTTGTATGCATTGGAGGGAAGTAGATGGATGGTGCTGGCAGACCAGGTTAAAAAGAATGGCAGCAGTCCAAACATGAAAGAGTAGCAGATGTGGTAGGCTTGGATGTTGTATCAGTGGAAAGATACTTGTGAATTGTGCTAATGCTCTGTGAGTGATAGAAGCAGGTCTGGGTGATGATTTTTACATCTGTAGAGAGTGTGTTGTCAAAAACAACACCTTGATGCTTCACAGAGCTGGACAAAGAACTGACATATTGTGAAATTCTGTTGAAGTTGTGATGGAGGAAAATTTATGTTTGGTCCCTATGAGCATGGCTTCAGTTTTATCAGTATTTATCTGTAATATTCTGAATCATCCAGATTTTAATATTTTGAAGACAGTAGGACATATTTGTCAAGATGGAAGGCAGTTTTTCAGGAATATCACTGCATTGAGGCCAAGTATCATCAGCATAAATGCAGATGTAAAAATAAACAAAAATATTTCGCCGGAACTCTATAGAAAACACTCTCAACAGAAACACTAAAATGTGTGTGTATGTGTGTGTGTGTGTGTGTGTGTGTGTTTGTGTGTGTGTGTGTGTGTGTGTGAACAGAAGGAGGTGGCCAGAGAATGGCCAGCAGTGGCCACACCGTGTTGAAGGTGGTGGTGGCCATCTTAGTCTTGGTCATCATCACACTGACCATACTGCTGAGCTGGTCATGGACAAGGAGAGCCAGCACACAGGTGGGAAAGTGAACTGACTTGTACGGTGTGTCTGACTGTACACATGTGTCTGGCTCTGTGTGTGTGTGTGTGTGTGTGTCTTTGTGTGTGTGTGTGTTGTGTGTGTGTGTGTGTGTGTGTGTGTATGTGTGTGTGTGTGTCTTTGTGTGTCTATGTCTGTCTGTCCATATGTGTCTGCATTTGTGCGTGTATGTCCATCTACCTTTATCTGTGTGTGTGTGCGTGTGTGTGTGTATGTGTGTGTGTGTGTGTGTGTGTTTAGTTTTTGTTGTTGTCATTTTTATTCTTTTATATTGAGGATAATGAAATGAGCGTTCATGTGCTTTTTTTACATTTTGTCCCTCTGTGTATGCAGTTTTATCAATTTTGTAATCTGTTCCTGCTGGCACACAATGGCCTGGTCTTTCAAAAACCAAAAGAGGTTTTAACATGCGCACAATGTGTTCTGCATGTGTTTGCACATGGGACCTTCGTTTACAGACTCATCCAAAAGATTTGGGGGGAGGGGATGGAGTTGGCACTTACGTTAACATGTTGGCAGCCAAGCCAATATGTACTTGTAGGACATGGTCAGTTTGTTTATTAAAAGGGGGTTTAAGAAGGAAGGTGGCAGGCAGAAAAGACATTCACCTGCCTAACAAGTCAACCACAAAGGTTCTGGGTTCAATTCCAGCCTTGCCCTTTTATCCCAGTTTGATGAGAAAATCAAACTGAATGTCGTAGTACTTCAGATGAGACTTTAAACTGAGTCCCTGTGTGCAAATGCATGCAGAACATCGTGCACACGTGTTAAAAACCTGTTCCACCTTTTGGACAGAATAGACATTTTGTGCCAGTAGGAATGGATGGTAAAGATTCAAAACCGCATGCACACAGGGGTTGTGTTTAGACACCACCCCTGAAGTCAGAATGCAGTACCTAATGGTGGGGGAACGAAAAAGCGCATATGCAAAAATCTCACAATTGGTAAACCTCAGAGCTCTTGCCAAGTAATGAAAAAAAGGGGGAAGGGGGTAAAAAAATTAAAAGAAGTCCCTTTGTTTAAGATAAATTTGACAAGTTGTTTGTAAGAAGTACATAAGCAGACGAACACAAAAATGGCCCAATGTTGCTTTACTGTAGATATATGTACCATAAAAAGAAAAGATATAAGTTGCTTTCCTTAACTGATATTGACATAAAGAACATGGACATAAGTGTTGCTTTACCTGTAGCGTGAGGTGACAAAGACTACAAAGCATTGCATTACCTGTAGACTAATAGTTTGTGACCAAAAAGCAATACACAAGATTCCTTCCCTGTGGGGAGTTTGACAATGAAAAACAATGCAAGCTTGCTTCACTAGGAGTGATGAGTTTGTGACCCGAAAGAACATGGACCAACATCCTTCACGAGAGTGATTTGACCCGGAGAATGACAACAGTACTGATGTGAGTTGACCGAAAAAACAATGGACACAAATTCTTTCATCTATAGTACTGAGAGTTGTAGGAAGGGTGTGGTTGTTGTGTAGTGTATACAAACTGACAGGCCACATGAAAGATAACGACATACCTTGTGGATTACATATCTGTGGAGGGTGGGACAGTACTGCTTCGAAAGGAAGTTGAATTCTGTCACAAAGTTCGAAAGTGATTGCCCTTATTTTGTGTCGTTTATCTGTTGTAATAACCAGGAAAACAACTTATACAGGTAAGAGTAGAAATAAGAAATGATGCCTGTATGCTAAACGTGAGTTATTTCATGTTTGGTGAATTGTCAACATTAGCATGTGTACCAACAAAGTCCAAACTACCTGTTTGTTATTAAATAATGAATTAGGGAATGAGGAGTATCTTTATTTCTTTAAGCTGGTTAAAAAGTTTTTGTTTTTGAAAAACAAGTAATGTTCCCAAAACAAAATTTAGCCTTAGAGACAACAATGTTCAAGAAGGCTTAATGATCTTAGACATGTCTGAAGGCAAGGAAGTGTAATATATGTAATAATTGTGCCTTGTCACAGTTCAAAACCACACAGGTGTGAACCAAACTGAAAAACGACCAGAGACCATCATCGTAATCAACAAACAAACATCTTTATTCGTGAGCCTTTATAAGTAGTTGATACTGAGGCACAGCAGGTACAAAACATCAGCCAATACAAAATGCTGATATGTCAGTGTTGGACTTGTTGGACCTATTGCTTACACATGTAAGGCAAACCATTGCAACTGATGTAATCTATTTTCAATTTTATCCACTTTGTCTATTATCACGACATCAGTTCAAATGCTTTCCGTTTTCAACTAAGTGTCTTATTTCTAGAATAATTTCTGACAAATGGAGATCACAAGTTTGTCTTGACCGCTTCATGCAGGCGAGCCCCCCCCCCCCCCCCCCCTTTTGTTCGAGGTACAAATGTTCCCAACCATCTTCTGATATTTGACCAAGGTCGCAGGTATGCAGTAAGAGCGTGGAGGGAGGGGAGGGTTAAATTCCAACCCCCTAAAATGACTATTTATTTTTGTCAGATCTAGTCCCCTTCCCACCTCAGGCTTTTAATTTCTGACTCAACTGTAATATTTAGTCATTGACCTATTTTTATAGCCTATCCCAAAGCACAACTGCAATGCTTTGACTTTTTTGTCTAGTTGTTGTGATCGTCTGCTACCAACGAAGACGCCATTTTTTTTCGCCACGCGCTATAAGTGAAAGGCGTTTTCTATCACCAGCTATGCTTTCTTCCTTCCCTCCCAAGTACACACTGTTAGTGGTCTAAATTTATCACTGGCACCATCTGAAACCTTCCCTGCATCGCCCCACGAAATTTCAGACACATTGTGTGAGAACCACGAGGTATGTGTGTGATGGAAAAGTACTGCCCACGTGGTCAGGACCAACAGCCGGCTACGGCCGCAACGGAATCGAGCAGCGGGTGCTGTAACGGCCGGCTGCGGCCGCAACGGGGCTAAGACGGTTAAGATAAAGTTTGACAAAGGCTGTGTCTGCTGCTATGAGGAAGGGTGACATAGAGCAGGACCGAAACAACAGAAAGAAGGATGGCCACAAATGTTGCTTCCACCTGTAGGACTGATGAGTTTGTGACCATAAAAAGAACAATGGTCATAAGTGTTGCTTCCACCTGTAGGACTGATGAGTTTGTGACTATAAAAAGAACAATGGTCATAAGTGTTGCTTTCACCTGTAGGACTGATAAATTTGTGACCATAAAAAGAACAAGGCCATAAGTGTTGCTTTCACCTGTAGGACTGATGGGTTTGTGGCCAGAGAAAGAACAATAGACACAAGCATTGCATTCACCTGTAGGACTGATGAGTTTGTGACCAGAGAAAGAACAATGGCTTAAGTGTTGCTTTTACCTGTAGAACTGATGAGTTTGTGACTCTGTGTGTGTGTGTGTGTGTGTGCAGGTGTGTATGACAGAACAGTGTGTGGATGTCAGCGCCTACATTCTGAGGAAGATGAACCGCACAGTGGACCCCTGTGTGGATTTTTACACCTACTCTTGTGGAGGGTGGGAGAGCAGTACCCTGCCTCCTCCAGAGAAAGGCAAGTATGACACCTTTGCTGAAATCTACACCAGGAACCGAGCCATCGTTCGAAATGTGAGTTTTCTTTGCTTTGCTCTGTGTCTGTGTCTGTGTCTGTGTGTACATGGTTGAAAGTTAAGTCTCCAGGAAAACCAATCTTTAGAGGAAGAAAAAAAAATAAAAGAAGAAGAAAATAATGTATAATATGCCTGTTAAATGCTGAAGGAACAATGAGCATATTTCAGTTCCTCAGGTATAGATTGTCAAAGCATTGCATGTGATACCAACAAAGTCAACACTTTTTTTACCTGCTTGATGTTGGAATTGCAAAAGTAATGGAGGAGAATGAGAGGAAGAGAAGAGAATGAGGAAGTTCCATCTTTAACTTTCTTGCTAAGTTGCTTGTCCAGTTGCTCAAAAAGTATGTTTGTTTTGCAAGTTAATAGCACCAGTTCTAATGTGTGCACAAAACAAAAATGGAGTAGCCTTAGCAGACAACAATGTCCAAGGAAGGCAATGACTGATAGTGAGCATGCTCATGAAGGCAAGGAAGTCAGGTCTCAATCACCCTGACTGGATGAATACATTTTGTTCCTGTCACAGTTCAAAGCAACAAAGCAAGTCAGACACTGCGCATGAAGTTCCCAGTAACTGAGGAAAACAGAATCCAGAGACCAGATCATCTTAATAGCAACAAAACAAACATGCGTTTTTTCTGAGCTTCTGATAAGTAGTTGAAACCTGCAGGCAGCAATAGACAGGTACAAAACTGCAGCCAATTACAAAATGCTGATATAGTCCAGACTAGATTTGACACTTTGCTTGGACTTCATTTGCTTTAAAACACATATAAAGCAACAAAACTCATCGCAACTGATGCTTAATGCTCATTTTCTCAATGATTTTATCCACAGATGTTGTGCTTTATCAAAGCAGACATGAAAAAGTTATCAGTATGCTTTCCGTTTTCACCTATGGCTCTTTCATTTCTGAGCACAGTACTCTATTCTCTCCTGGGACATCATTTCATCTGGAGATGACAAGTTTGCTCCTTGAACCATAAAAATGCTTCAGTGTCGGGGAGCAGAGCCGCCCCCCCCCCCCCCCCCTTTTTTTGTTTTCAGAAGGTAGGCAAGCCCTGTTCCCAAACCCATCCCCTCTGAAATCCACTTTTGGATTCTCAAAGGTTGGCAGGTATGCAGTAAGAGGGGTGGAGGGGAGGGGAAGGGGTGCAGAAAATAAAATTGCCAACCACCCTAAAATGACTATTTGGATTTTGTCAGATGCTGGAAGAGAAGAGTACCCTGTACAGGGGCCACAACTCCAGTGCTGTTGCCAAACTGAAGCTGTTCTACCAGACCTGTATGGACGTTGACAAAATCGAGGCTGACAGTACAGGACCTATTCTTAAGGTAGGCCCTATGCCCAAAGCACTTTAAGTGCTGCAATGGTCTTTTTTTTTGGAGGGGGGCTGTTTTTGTGCACTCTAGGTTTTGTTGTGCTTTCAGGCTGTGTCTGTGTGAGAATTGAAAGTGGCTTCTGATTTGAAGGGTCACTTCTGTTGTGTTATTTTGTGTGTGACCTGACCTGACCTGACCTGACCTGACTTGACTTGACTTGACGTGTTCCTCAACTCCCTTGAGGGCTTGTTGAGGCTCTGTGCTGCATCTGTCAGGCAGTGTGTCTGGGGCACAGTGATCCTGGTGGAGCCCATCTCTCTGCAGGTCACAGGGTGCATGCTGGGTATGTTGGCGTCATCCATGCCTCCAGCCACAGCTGACATGCCCTTCTAGGAAAGAAAGGTGGGTTGTCTTCCCTTGTGCCAGATGTTGTGCCTGTGTTGGCACACAGGGCCACAGTCCATGGCCTCTTCCACAGTCGGATGACAAGTCAAGGCAGAGGAGGCGACGCCAGCGTTAACTCCAGGGAAAACAACAACACGTATTCATATAAACACTTCAGCAATCAGTCACACCCCAGACAGTTCTTATCGCTCTGTAGCCACAAGTCCAGTGCTCTGACCGCTGGACCCTTCTTCACCTTCACCATCACCTGTCTCATAGTCTGCTTGACCATTGGGGAACCACTGAAGATTTTGTAACCAGCTTCCTCCACTCAGCTTTCTGTACTGTGTCGTTTCATTCAAGGCCGGTCCACTCTCTGATGCTGTCTTCCCATCGTTTTCTCTATCTGCCTCTCCACCTCCCTCCTTGTGCTGTTCCATGTACTGTGTCAGTGCCTTCATAAAATCCCAGTTTTTTAACATAGTAGATTTCCTCCATAAAATTCATGTCTCTATTTTCTTAGGAAAAAGTCCCTCTCTGTAGATTTCCTCCATAAAATTCATGTCTCTGTCTATATTTTCTTAGGAAAAAGTCCCTCTCTGTAGATGTCCTCCATAAAATTCATGTCCCTGTCTATATTTTCCCAGGAGAAAGTCCCTCTGTAGATTTCCTCCATAAAATCTTATGTCCATGCATACATTTCCCTGATGATCTTTATAAAATCTGAAATTCGACCTTTGTATGTGTATATGTATAGTAAAATAAAAATCCATGTACACCTGTGTGTTTATTTTGTAATGAGTGCATGCTGATGTTAGGATACTGTGTTGTGGTATATATATCCATGATTTTACGTTTACATGTTTACTGTTTTTTATGTATAGCTTATAACCCACTTCAATTTCTCTGTCTCTGAGATGGTAAAGTGTTTGACACAGCTGCCAGTTTCCCCCCCTTTCAGCTCCTCTCAGCTGCTAATCATTCCATCCCATCCCATCCCATCTGGGGCCAGCTGGTGCTAATTTATAGCAGGAGCTGACCACACTTGGACTAGGTAAAAAGAAGGAGCATGCTAAATTGAGTACTCTTGACTGAGTGGTGTAGCATTTGTTCCCTGTGTTGAATGTGTTCAGAAAATCCAGGAGCTGGGGTCTTGGTCCCTGTCCCCTGACCACAAGGGGGTGAACCAGAGCTGGGACCTGGTGTCCGCCCTCCTGCCCTTCTTCAGGCAGGGCATGGCTCCTCTCTTCTCCTTCAACCTCTTCGTCGATGCCAGGAACAGCTCGCGCTATCTCTTGGCCGTGAGTCACTGCCTCTGTGTGTGGGTGTGTGTGTGTGTGTGTGTTGTGTTTGGGTGTGTGTTGTGTTTGTGTTTTATGTTGTGTGTGTGTGTGTTGTGTTTGTGCGTGTGTGTGTGGGAGGGGTGGGGGGTGTTTGTGTGTGTGTGTGTGCGTGTGTTTGGGTGTGTGGGTGTGTGTTGTGTTTGTGTATGTGTATGTGTTTGTGTGTGGTGAGTCACTCTGTGTGGTGTGTGTGTGTGTGTGTGTGTGTGTGCGTGCGTGCGTGCTGCTGCGTGCATGCGTGCGTGCGTGCATGTGTGTGTTTATAGTTGTATGTGTGTTTATATCACCATACTACTCTTGTGTGTCGGTCTGCATGTTTGTGTATCCGTGTGTGCACGCACACTCATTCGTGTGTGCATGTGTGTGTATTAATTTTGTGTGTTTGGCAGACACAGCCATATCAGTTCACACTCACACTCTGTATTTACAGTTTTCACAGTCTGGCCTGACGCTTAACCCTAAAGAGGAATACCTGAAGAATGCAGCCAAGTTCAAGGACGCATTTATGTCCTTTGGGGTCAAGGTCGGCAAGCTGCTAGGGGGAGACAACTCCACGGAGCAAAAGATGGAGGCCATTTACAACCTGGAAAAAAGTATGGCAGAGGTAATAACGAGCGTGCAGATAGTCAGGGGAGTTTCTTTGCTTTTTGTGCACATAGTGATAAGGGGGGAGCGGGGGGGGGGGAGTATGAGCAGGTTGTGTGTGTGTGCGTGTGTGTTTCCATCGTAAACTTCATGTTGGGGTGGTGAGGGGTGTCAGTATTACTATGAAAAGATCTTGGCATCACACAGTGCCTGTGCACAGGTGTTACAGCATGACACTGCCTGTGTACAGGTTTTACTGCATGACACACTGCCTGTGTACAGGTTTTACAGCATCACACAATGCCTGTGTACAGGTGTTACAGCATGACACTGCCTGTGTACAGGTTTTACAGCATCACACATGCCTGTGTACAGATTTTACAGCATGACACTGCCTGTGTACAGGTTTTACAGCATCACACAATGCTGTGTACAGGTTTTACAGCATGACACTGCCTGTGTACAGGTTTTACAGCATCACACAATGCCTGTGTACAGGTTTACAGCATGACACTGCCTGTGTACAGGTTTTACAGCATGACACTGCCTGTGTACAGGTTTTACAGCATGGCACAATGCCTGTGTACAGGTTTTACAGCATCACACAATGCCTGTGTACAGGTGTTACAGCATGACACAATGCCTGTGTACAGGTTTTACAGCATCACACAATGCCTGTATACAGGTTTTACAGCATGACACTGCCTGTGTACAGGTTTTACAGCATGACACTGCCTGTGTACAGGTTTTACAGCATCACACAATGCCTGTGTACAGGTTTTACAGCATGGCACAATGCTGTGTACAGGTTTACAGCATCACACAATGCCTGTGTACAGGTTTTACAGCATGACACTGCCTGTGTACAGGTTTTACAGCATGACACCTGCCTGTGTACAGGTTTTACAGCATCACACACTGCCTGTGTACAGGTTTTACAGCATGACACACTGCTGTGTACAGGTTTTACAGCATGACACACTGCCTGTGTACAGGTTTTACAGCATGACACACTGCCTGTGTACAGGTTTTACAGCATGACACTGCCTGTGTACAGTTTTACAGCATCACACACTGCCTGTGTACAGATTTTACAGCATCACACACTGCCTGTGTACAGGTTTTACAGCATCACACACTGCCTGTGTACAGATTTTACAGCATCACACAATGCCTGTGTACAGGTTTTACAGCATCACACAATGCCTGTGTATAGATTTCAGCATCACACAATGCCTGTGTACAGGTTTACAGCATCACACATACCTGTGTACAGGTTTTACAGCATCACACAATGCCTGTGTACAGATTTTACAGCATACACACTGCCTGTATACAGGTTTTACAGCATCACACACTGCTGTGTACAGGTTTTACAGCACACACACTGCCTGTGTACAGGTTTTACAGCATCACACACTGCCTGTGTACAGGTTTTACAGCATCACACACTGCCTGTGAGCAAAACCAGCCACTCTTCCTATATGCAGAAAGACATATCTCTGTTGGGGACTGAATCACCAGTTTGTGAAGAATTCAATGGCCAAGGAAAAGGAGAGAGAAAAAAACAGGAGAATAAAAATTGAAAGAAGTCGAATTGAGTGGAATATGCCAGACACAACAGCTGAGTGAATATTACCATTTAACGTCATTCCAGAGTGGGTTCATGGTTCGGATCCTGACAGTGGCATCTCATATATTAGGGGTAGGGATTTTTATGATCTCCAAGGTCAACTTTATGAGCAGACTTGCCAGTGCCTCAGCTCCCATCATGTAGAGAAAAAAACACATTCAGAAGATCAAATTTGCAGGTTAAACATCCTGTTATTCATGTCAGCAATCAGTGGGATACGGAAACATGAACATACCCAGCATGCATTCTGTAGAAAAAAAATGAGCTGCTCGTAATTTGGACGGTGTTGACTGAGGGCAGCAGGCAGACCTCCTGCAGAGTCACATGCACAGGAGAAGACCTGGCACTACACATCCCACCCAGTAAGGAAACATAGAGACAGAGAGGGACTTGACTAGGATGTGAAGAGGAATGGCTGATTTATACATAGGACTGTGTGTGTGTGTGTGTGTGTGTGTGTGTGTGTGTGTGTGTGTGTGTGTGTGTGTGTGTGCGCGCGTACACAGATCTTCGTGGACAAGGAAGCTCTAGCAGACCCTGTGGCAGTCTACAACATCTTGACCGTTACCGACTTTCAGAAGCTTATTGGTGATCAGGTGAGTGACCCTAGCTCTTGACAATGTGAGTTTGTCTCTTTATTTTTAACAGTCAATGGCCGTATAGCAATATCAAAATGTTTATATAATGTGCCATGATGAACCAAAGCTTATTTGTAACATGTCAATATGGTCAGAAATAAGTGCATATCTAATCTTCTGAATGTGTATATAAATGAATAGAATAAAGGCACTGGCAGGTCTGCACTTGAAGTCGTCCTGGGAGATCATAAAAATCCCCACCCTTAATTCCTCAGATGCTGCCAAGAGTCAAACTCCACGACTTCATGGACCCATCACGTTGAAGTTGAACAGTTTTAACCACTGGGCTATGGTGTTCATCATTTGTTGGTTTATTTTTCTTTGAAAGAAAGTTTTGACTACATTTTTTTGCAAGCGGTCCACAAAGTCTCAACATATAATAAATTCTTGCATGAAAATAGGGCTACTGTTGTTGTTGTTGTCATTGTTGTTATAGGTTCCCCAGCTTAACACCCCCAAAAATATACACTCTGTCTCACTCAACCGACCAGGGAGTCACTTTGAGACCATAAGTATGTAATATATATATTTGTGCGCCTTGGCAACAGTACAGTTCCCCCAGTTCACCCAGCTGTAAATGGGTACCTGCCCTCTTTAGGGTCAGGGAAGGTAAAGCAGCAAGGGAGAGGAGATGGGCACCGCCCTCAACATGCTGGCCCCTAGAGAAGCTGAGGTCTCTAACGCCTCGCTCCCCTACGACCACACAGGTTATGGGACACCTTTACGTTACCTACATATACAAAACACAAAAGTAATGGACACCGTTGATGCAGCCTGTACTAACTGTTCCCCGCTGTCTGTTTCTGTGACACCTGTGTCACCAGGTGGACGTGAAGCGGCTGATGTCGGGGGTTCTGAACAGGGAGGTCACCGACTCCCAGAAGGTGCAGGTGGCCACATACGATTACTTCCGCAAGCTGGGCCCTCTCCTGGCCGCCACCCCACCCCAGTGAGTACAATGATCGATCCTCTTTATTCCTTCTGTCTGTCTGTCTGTTGTCACACCTTGTCATTTTCACCTTCTTCTGTCCGCCCTGTGGTGTGTTCTAGTGTATACCACTTTAACACTCTTTAGTCCCAAACTGGGATTTGCTGGGATTAATGATTCCCTCCCCTGAATCCCGGAACCGGGATTTGGCGGGATTTACACACAGTAGTTTTCCGTCACGCAGTGACCTCCACTGAATGCTACCATATGTTGAAGCGCTATCAGTGAGTCTGGAAGTAATTATAGCTGCTGGTATGTACTTGGGAGGAAAGGGCGAGCGAGCATGTGTGCCTGACCTGATTTCGCAATGGAATGCAAAATCTAGAGGCAATTTGTGTTCAGAGAATCCGAATGCTAGTGAGTGCACACTGGATCAGAAGTTTATGTGTATAGCTGTTTTCAAGTAGACCTACCTCACCATATAGGCAGCCATACTCTGACTTCAGATTTTTGTTCTCCTTTTTTTTTAATTTTGTTCCTTGGCTAGAGCTCCAAGATTCACACATGGTGAGGTTTTGTGTATAAGACCATTTTTGCCCACCATGAAGGTAGCCACACTCCAACATAGGGATTTTTTTCTCTTTAAAAAAAAAGATATGTTGATGTGATGCTGAGAGCTTTGTCTTTAGTGAAGGCAGTCTCAACATACCATTTCAAATCATATTAACAACATGTCAGTCAGTGTCAGGCCTTGACACATGAGTTTGCATCCAAGACGGATGCACAGCACGCAAATCCAGTATAACTCGGGTCAAAGATCCAGAGCTTAGAGCTGAAATTAGCACGCCCCTTTCTTTTAACACATCCAATGTGTGGTCAGTTTCTGCTATACCTAGCACCATATGGGATGGAATGGAATAGCAGCTGAGAGGGGATGAAAGTGGGGGAAACAGACAGCTTTTGGCATGGTGCAAGGTGGCGTGGTGTGGCTCGGCTCACTGAGGTTGGTGTGTTTTGCAGGGTGCTGCAGGACTGCATAGTGTGGCACAGATGGTCACTGGCTCTCTGTTTTGCAGGACTGCATAGTATGGCACAGATGATCACTGGCTCTCTGTGTTGCAGGGTGCTGCAGGGCTGCATAGTGTGGCACAGATGATCACTGGCTCTCTGTTTTGCGGACTGCATAGTGTGGCACAGATGATCACTGGCTCTCTGTTTTGCAGGATTGCATAGTGTGGCACAGATGATCACTGGCTCTCTGTGTTGCAGGGTGCTGCAGGACTACATGATATGGCACATGCTGCAGATGATCACTGGCTCTCTGTTTTGCAGGGTGCTGCAGGACTGCATAGTGTGGCACAGATGATCACTGGCTCTCTGTGTTGCAGGGTGCTGCAGGACTACATGATATGGCACATGCTGCAGATGATCACTGGCTCTCTGTTTTGCAGGGTGCTGCAGGACTGCATAGTGTGGCACAGATGATCACTGGCTCTCTGTTTTGCAGGGTGCTGCAGGGCTGCATAGTGTGGCACAGATGATCACTGGCTCTCTGTTTTGCGGGGTGCTGCAGGACTGCATAGTGTGGCACAGATGATCACTGGCTCTCTGTTTTGCAGGACTGCAGGGTGTGGCACATGATCACTGGCTCTCTGTTTTGCAGGACTGCATAGTGTGGCACAGATGATCACTGGCTCTCTGTTTTGCAGGACTGCATAGTGTGGCACAGATGATCACTGGCTCTCTGTTTTGCAGGACTGCATAGTGTGGCACAGATGATCACTGGCTCTCTGTTTTGCAGGACTGCATAGTGTGGCACAGATGATGACTGGCTCTCTGTTTTGCAGGGTGCTGCAGGGCTGCATAGTGTGGCACAGATGATGACTGGCTCTCTGTTTTGCAGGGTGCTGCAGGAGCTGCATATAGTGTGGCACAGATATGATGCACTGGCTGTCTGTGTTGCAGGGTGCTGCAGGACTACATGATCTGGCACATGCTGCAGATCATCACTGGCTATCTGTGTTGCAGGGTGCTGCAGGACTACATGATCTGGCACATGCTGCAGATGATCACTGGCTTCTGTGTTGCAGGTGCTGCAGGACTACATGATCTGGCACATGCTGCAGATGATCACTGGCTCTCTGTGTTGCAGGGTGCTGCAGGACTACATGATCTGGCACATGCTGCAGATGATCACGGCTATCTGTGTGCAGGGTGCTGCAGGACTACATGTGATCTGGCCATCTGCAGATGTCACTGGCTATCTGCTCAGCCTGTGGCGCAGTAAGTGTGTCGAAGCGGAAGTGAGTGACCTCCCTTTCCCCGCGCTGGCAGCGCTGTATAGGCAAGGCGGAGGCTGCCTTCGGCTTTGTCAGTTCCGCTCTGTACTCTGACAAACACTTCCCTCCTGAAAGCAAAGCCCAGGTACAAAGTGATGGGGGGTTGGGGGGAGTGTGTGTGGTTGTGTAGTGTGAGTGATTGTGTTTTGACTCTGTCAGGTTTGCTGTCTATATTAACAAAACTTTTACTCTTTAAAATAAAAAGAAAAGAAAAAATTTTTTCCTGAGTGCAAAACTAAATCTAGGGTGTCTCCCGTGGGGATGCCGGACGCCGTTCAGTTGCAAATAGCATCCCTTTCTTCTGGAAATTCTGTGCTAGGAATTTCCTCTTTTCTCTCCCTGTTTGTTTCTGTCCTGTTCTTTTTCTTCCTGTCCTTGATTTTGATTGGATAGGGGGTAGGGGGGGGGTATTTTATGAACATCATTTGAAGCTTGGATAGCGCAGACATTGTGGTCTGTAGTCGAGCTGTAAAAACACTGATTCAGAAAATCAGAAGTCTTTGCTTTCAATACTATGGGATATCTTTATGCTAGCCATTCCCAAGCATAACACACTGTAGTCTCCCATTCATATCTCATTCATACCCACCTGCAATTGCTGTGAGACCACACTGGATGAGATGTTTGCTTGTTTATGTGCTATATTCAGATACCTCGCCACATAGGCAGCCATAATCTCGCTTCAGAGGATTTTTTTCTGCTTTAAAAGGAGGGCAGAGGTGGTTCTGCTAAGAGCTTGCCATGGAGAAAGACAGTCTGAGTATGTGAGAATCAGAGCAACATTTTGACGGAGGCCTTGGCACTTACCTGACATCTTGTACCTGACACAGGTCGATGTTGGCCTGGGCCAGGAATGATGTTGAGCTGGACTTTTTCCTCCTTCCTAACCTTACTGGATAAAACCGTGACAATTTTGTGGTTCTAAGCTTCCCCTGGCTCTACGCAGGCACCAGACCTTTTAGGGTTGGATGGAATGCTTAGGGATAGGGATGGGAATTGGATAGCATGCTTAGCGGGAGAGCAGCTCGCTAAAAGTGGGTGGTGGTGATAGCGTGAGAGCAGCTGAGTGGGGTGCACCATCCCTGAGGTCAGAATGCAGCTTCTTAAATGGGAGGGGGAGAGGGGAGAACATTTCACAGGTACAAAAATCTCCCCATTGGTGAACCTCAGAGCTCTAGCTGAGGAACTGGAAGAGGGAGAAAAAACCCAAACAGTTGTCTATTTCTTTTATACTGGGGATAATGGAATAAGCACTCATGTGCTTTTTGATATCCAGTCCCCTGTGTATACAGTTTTGTAAATCTTGTCATGTGTTCCCACCGGCACACAATGGCCTACTCTTATGAAAAGTGGAACAGGATTTAACATGTGCACAAGATGTTCTGCATGCGTTCGCACACGGGGCCTCGGTTTATAGTCTCATCCAAAGGATGCACACAGCTGTCCGTTTCCCCCACTTTCCTCTCCTCTCAGCTGCTAATTAATCCATCCTATCCCAGCCCAGATGGTGGTCAGCTGATGCTAATTATAGCAGGAACTGACCACACTCGGACTAGGCAAAAGGAAAAAGGGTGCACTAAATATTAGCACCCTTGACTGAGTGATGTTGGATTTGTGCACTGTGTGCATGCATGGTGATGGCGGTTGCAGGCAGAGAAGATCACGGAGGAGGTGCAGACAGCCTTCGTGCAAAACCTGGACAGGGTGGGGTGGATGGACGCCAAGACACGAGACAACGCCAGGGGCAAAGCTGAGGCCATGACCAAAGGTGTGGGCTACCCTGACTGGCTGCTGGACCCTCTGCGCCTGGACCTCTTCTACCAGGAGGTCTGCACACAACACTGCAACACTGCCACATGCTCATTTGGGGGGAAGGGGGGGGCAGGGGGTTTTTGATGGGTTTTTTGTTGTTGGTTTGTTTTTTTACTGAAAAACTTTGGGAGGAGGGGAGGTTTTTTGTTGTTGTTTTTTTTCTAGTGAAAAAATTGGGGGGGGGGGGGGTGGGAGGAAAGGCTGTTTTAGGTTTTTTGTTGATTTTTTTTTTTTTTTTAGTGAAAAACTTGCGGAGGGGGAGGGGGGAGGTTGTTTTAGGTTTTTTGTAGGGTTTTCTTTTTTAGTGAAAAACTTTGGGGGGGGGGGGGGAGGTTTTTTGTTGGTTTTTTTCTAGTAAAAAATATTTTTTTGGGGGGGGGGAGGTTGTTGTAGGTTTTTTGTTGTTTTTTTGTTGTTTTTTAGTGAAAAAATTGGGGGGGGGAGGTTGTTGTTGGGTTTTTCATTGGTTTTTTTTTGTGAAAAAAATTGGGGGTGGGTGGGAGGAAAGGTTGTTTTAGGTTTTTTGTTGTTGTTTTTTGTGAAAAACTTGGGGGGGGGGGGGGAGGTTGTTGTAGGTTTTTTATTGTTGTTTTTTTTCTAGTGAAAAAATTTGGGGGTGGGAGGAAAGGTTTTAGGTTTTTTGTTGGGTTTTTTTGTGAAAAACTTGGGGAGGGGGGGGGGGGGGGGGGGTGGTGTTGTAGGTTTTTTGTTGTTTTTTTCTAGTGAAAACTTTTTTTGGGGGGGTGGGGGAGGGAGGTTGTTGTAGGTTTTTTGTTGGTTTTTATTTTTTAGTGAAAAACGTTGTTTTTTTTGTCTTTTTTTTGGGGGGATGGGGGGGGGGGGCGGCGTTTGTAGACATGGATTAGTTATATTTCTAGTCAGTGCTGATGTTAGCTCCAAGAGGGAATGGATAGGGTCAGTGCTGATGTTAGCTCCAGGAGGGAATGGAATCAGTGCTGATGTTAGCTCCAGGAGGGAATGGAATCAGTGCTGATGTTAGCTCCAGGAGGGAATGGAATCAGTGCTGATGTTAGCTCCAGGAGGGAATGGAATCAGTGCTGATGTTAGCTCCAAGAGGGAATGGAGTCAGTGCTGATGTTAGCTCCAAGAGGAAATGGAGTCAGTGCTGATGTTAGCTCCAAGAGGGAATGGAGTCAGTGCTGATGTTAGCTCCAAGAGGGAATGGAGTCAGTGCTGATGTTAGCTCCAAGAGGAAGACCCTATGATAAGACACTTAGCGGAGATCTATTCAAACCCTTGCCCTTACTTACCATCAGGCCATGACTACAACACTCTCTTACTTGGTCCTTACTTTCATAGGACTACCATGAGAAGGAAGGTGGCAGGATGGTTAAGATGTTCACCTGCCTAACAAATAAACCCTGAGGTTCTGGGTTCATTTCCCAGCCTTGCCCTTTCTTCTCAATTTGACAAGAAAATCAATCTGAATGTCAGAGTCCTTCAGATGAGACTATAAACTCAGGCCCCATGTACGAAGGCACGCAGAGCATCCTTTGCACATGTTGAAATCCATTCTGCCTTTCAGAAGAGTAGGCTACTTAGTGCCAGTAGGAATGGATGACAACATTTCCAAAAATGCATACATGCATGTGTTGTGTTTAGGTGCCATCCCTGAAGTTGGAATGCAGTTTTCCCTAAATGGTGTTGGGCGAGGGGTGGCAGTGGTCACTTACACAAAAATCTCACCATCAGTGAACCTTGGACCTCTAGCCAAAAAAAAAGAAGAAATATGTGTAATATATTATATATATATATATATAAAATATATATATATATATATATATATATATATATATATATATATATATATAAAATATATATATATATATATATATATATATATATATATATATTATATATATATATATGTTTACTAGAACAACCAATAATGTATGTGTTTGAGAATGAATGAGGACTGGAGGTTGCGAAAGAGTTCCACTGTACACAATCATCTTTCCTGCTGTGTCTGTGTTGTTCAGGCTCACTTGGTGAAAGGGGAGTTTTTGAACAATTTCTTCCGTGTTGCCAAGTACGAGGTTGACCGCCAGTGGGCCAAGCAAGACAAAGCCCGGACAGGGAAATGTAAGTATGCGGACAGTTTTTAGGATCACATGTATGTGGACAGCTTTTAGGATTGTAAGTATGCGGACAGTTTTTAGGATCGCATATATGTGGACAGCTTTTAGGATTGTAAGTATGCGGACAGTTTTTAGGATCGCATGTATGTGACAGCTTTTAGGATTGTAAGTATGCGGACAGTTTTTAGGATCACATGTATGTGGACAGCTTTTAGGATTGTAAGTATGCGGACAGTTTTTAGGATCGCATGTCTGTGGACAGCTTTTAGGATTGTAAGTATGCAGACAGTTTTTAGGATCGCATGTATGTGGACAGCTTTTAGGATTGTAAGTATGCGGACAGTTTTTAGGATCGCATGTATGTGGACAGCTTTTAGGATTGTAAGTATGCGGACAGTTTTTAGGATCACATGTATGTGGACAGCTTTTAGGATTGTAAGTATGCGGACAGTTTTTTAGGATTGCATGCACACACAGTCATGCATGGATGTGAGTGTTTGCACACCACACACAAGCATGCACATGTTTATTTATTTATTTATTCTTTTTATTTATTTGTTTATTCTTTTATATCGAGGATAACAGAATAAGCAATCATGTGCTTTTTTTCATCCGGTCCCCGTGTGTATGCAGTTTTGTAAATATTGTCATCTGTTCCCACCGGCACACGATGGCCTACTCTTACGAAAAGCGGAACAGGATTTAACGTGTGCGCAAGATGTTCTGCGTGCGTTCTCACACGGGGCCTCGGTTTAAAGTCTCATCCGAAGGACTTTTGTCAACATGTTTGTATATATAAAGACATCTATGTGGATATCCACACTCATGCGTATTATCATACATACATCCGTATGCTCATGCATGCATGTGCGCACGCGCACACACACCACACACACACACACACACACACACAACACACACACACACACACATACACATATTCATATACACACACAAGAATATGTAATGTCAGGGAGACTAGATAAAGAGGATTAGGTAGATGTGCTTCTTGAAACTGCACTGTTTATGAGAAACTGCTTCTGAAAAAGGCACTTGTTGCCAATAGCTCAAAATTTAAATGTAGAAGAATGTTTAGTGGCTTGATTATATCGTAAGGCACTGGTGTGTCTAGCAAAGACAGAAGATCAAAATGGGTTGTAAGAATTGTCAAAAAAACAGTAGGAGCCACTTTCAAAAATCTGAAAGTTGGCTTGCTGGCTAGAGCATCTTTTGCCAGCCATTGAAGCTGTGCCAGTGTGGAGACATGTCAGTCAGAAAGCAATGGCTAAACACTCCAATCCAATCCAACCCTGTTGTTTAGAGCCCCGCCAACCACACAGGCCATGTCGGGGCTGTCGCCTCGTCAAATTTAAAACTCAGTTACAGAAATGCAGTTTACAAGTCTTGTCATGTAGAAATGAAGCACTGAGTGAGTCAGCTTTTCAGCAATTCTTTGTCACAAAAATTCTTGTATTGCATCCAGAATGTGCATTTACAGTGTCATTGGCAGGTGTCACAGTATTGAAGTTCTTCAGGTTGAGGGATTTTGCCCTGACCCCTACCAGGGGCATTACCTCTGACCCTACCAGGGACATTACCCTGACCCCTACCAGGGACATTACCCTGACCTACCAGAGGCATTACCTCTGACCCTACCAGAGTCATTACCTCTGACCCCTACCAGAGACATTACCTCTGACCCTACCAGGGGCATTACCCTGACCCCTACAGGGGCATTACCTCTGACTCCTACCAGGGACATTACCTCTGACCCTACCAGGGGCATTACCCTGACCCTACCAGGGCATTACCCTGACCCCTACCAGGGGCATTACCCTGACCCTACCAGGGGCATTACCCTGACCCTACCAGGGGCATTACCCTGACTCCTACCAGGGACATTACCTCTGACCCTACCAGGGGCATTACCCCTGACCCTACCAGGGCATTACCCTGACCCTACCAGGGGCATTACCCTGACCACCCTGAATCCCTCCCTCTGGGGGCCACCCAGGCCCCCACACCCTGCATCATTTTCTTCCTTTTTGACTTTATGCCATTTTCATCTCTGCATCACTCCCTTTTTCTCTCTCCCTCTCTCTCTCCCGTCTGTTTCTCCCCATTTGGTTCTTTCTTTCCTTCCTTCAGTGTGTGTGTGTGTGTCCCTGCCTTTCCCTTTTGTCCCTGGCTGAGGTCAGAGCATGATTGACATGTAAGCTAACTGTGCTGTCCCAGATGGGGGGACAATACCGACGAGCCCAACGCTTTCTTCAGAAACAACTTCAACATGATCATCCTGCAGGCCGGTCTGCTTCAACGCCCCTACTTTGATCGTGCCTTTCCCTTGTGAGTTGTCAGTCTGACGTCATCTTGTGTGGTACTGTTACATCATTCCCATATTTTACAGTGTTCATTCGTCCTAGTTTGTCGTGTGTGAAATAAATGTTCACGTGTTTGCAGTCTTTGAAGCACAGAGCACAATGTGTCATCTCTCTTAGACCCATGATGAGATTACTAACAAGAAATCAGGGGATTATTTGCATCTGCATCTTTTATTGTCTAATGCCGTTGAGTTTGTGCATATGCCCATGTACCCTCTTTCAAATTCAAATTCAAATTCAAAAATACTTTATTATCTCTAAAACAAAAATTCCAGTGGGTTACAAGGAATATATAAGAACAAAAACCACATAAAAATAATATCAGTATAGCACAACATAGGTTCTTAACATTAGCACGCACCCATCACAGTATAAAAAGCACCCACAAGTCAGTAGTACCTCAGCCAGTTGTAAACTCAGCCATGTAATATCACAAACATTAGTGTAGGCACCAATATGCCCACACACTACACATGGCTCGCGTATATACATACATGCACACATACACACACAATATTAAAACATTCACACGCTTGCACGCACATTCTAGTCTAGCATTTTTTTCATTTGGTTTTCTCATGAAGTTTTCTGTCCATATTGTCTAAAGTCTTTTTAAGTTTGTGCATATGTTCATATGCCCTCTTTCAGTTGGTTTTCTCATGAGGTTTTCTGTTCATTTTGAGCATCATTTGGTTCTGTATTTTTTACATCAAATTACATGATATTTTAAAATTATTATTAACCCCTGTGCACCCTGTCCACATTCTACATTACCTTAGCTGGCCTTACACTGCTGTTTGCATTGTTATTTCTTTTTTCTCTTTTTCTGTGGTTAAGTTTGGCCACACATGTGAAAATGCACATGTTCACTTATGTGTATGTGGCTGTCTGCACATGTTTATTTTACTCTTGCTTGAGATAGAGGTGTGTTGGTGAGAGAGGTTGGCATGCATGATGTGTTAGGGTGTATACAAGCAACATGTTGTGATAGTGGTGTGTGTGTGTGTTGGGGTGAGGTTGGGATGCATGCATGTGTTAGGTGCATGTATACAAGCACACATGTTATGATAGTGGTGTGTGTGTGTGTTGGGGTGAGGGTTGGGATGCATGCATGTGTTAGGGTGCATACAAGCACACATGTTTGATAGTGGTGGTGTGTGTGTGTGGTGTGGTGTGTGTGTGTGTGTGTGTGTGTGTGTGTGTGTGTGTGTGTGTGTGCAGGTCCTTTGCCTATGGAGCCATGGGGATGATTGCTGGACATGAGCTGACCCACGGCTTTGACACCCACGGTGAGTTGTTGTTTTCTGTTTGTAGTGTTGGTGGTTTTTACTAGAACTTTAACTCTTACTTTCATATATTGCACACAACTATGATGTCATCTGCTAGTTTTAGAAGCTTAGCTAAGGCTGACAAGAGCTGTTCTTGCTTGTACACTCATTCTACACAGGTAAAGTGTCTTGGACTGATGGTTGCTAGCAGCAAAACCATTCTTGTATCAAATTCAGACATGGTTGTTTACTGTTTTTCACCGTACCTTTTGTGATCTGCTTTTTATTGAATTGATGTTGCCAAACTTTACTTCAATAGCTATGTCAGTTCTGTTGATTCTGTAGAATGTGCACACTGCAGGGCTCTTCCACAGGTGGCAGTGCCAGAGGGTTTTCTTCTTCGTCGTCTTCATTGTTGAATGCTCAGACGACTGCTGTTGGTTGTCATTTGAGCGATTGAGCAAAAATGTGCTGCGTTGCCATTAAGTGCCTGACAAGTTAGGCCCAGCGCATCTGACCTCAGTGTGGGAGAGAACTGTTATCTTTTAAGTCTTTCTGGAAAAAAGGCAGGAGAATGGACCAAGAGGGCAGAAAATAGACTATAAGGAGGTGACATGAAGAAAAGGAACAAGGCAGAAATAGAGAGGGATTTAAAAAAAGAGGGAATTCCTGGCAAGCACAGAAAGTGGGGATGCTATTTATAGTGACAGGCCCCCCCCCCCCCCCCGGCATCCCACAGGGGCAATGCCAGAGGGTGAAGGTGGCTGTATTGTGGGAGTTAGGATGCTGTGTCTGTTTTCAGGGCTGTTGTCTTTTCTGCACTTTACAGTTGGCAAGGCACTTCGCATTGTAAGTCATCTTCCAAATGTCACTCCCCAGAAGAACCAGTTTCAGCACAAAAAAAAAAAAAAAAAAAAAAAGAACCAGTTTCAACCATACGTATGGTACAGCACATTGTAAAGCACCCAGTATATGAATCGCATAGAAGAAAATAAAAGGTAAAGGTGTCCCATAACCTATTCAGTCGTAGGGGAAGCAAGGCGCCAGCTGTGATGTGTGTATATGTGGGTTGTTTTCAAGGCAGAAGTAGAATGAGAAAGGCATTCCTTGATGTGTGTGTGGGTTTTCAGTGCACAAGGAGCACACCAACCCCCCAGTGCAGAAATAGAATGACCTTTGATGTGGGTGGGGGGGGGGGGGGGTTCAGTGCAGAAATAGAACGACCCTTGATGTGTGTGTTGTTTCAGGGCGGAAGTATAACGAGAAAGGCAACCTTGAGGACTGGTGGAGTGCGGAGTCATCCAAAGCGTTCAAGAATCACGCCCAGTGCATGGCCCGCCAGTATACTGCCTTCACTGTGGCTGGCACACATGTGAGTGCTCTCTCTCTCTCTCTCTCCCCATTCACTGTGCAAGGCTTTTTTGGTGTGGGTTGTTTGGTTTTTTTTACCTTCTACCCAGGTATTCATTACCTGGGGGGATAGCTCAGTGGTCAGACCGCTCGCTTCCCCAAGTCAAGTTTAAGCAGCGGCAGCGTGGTTACCAGTTGGATGGGTGCCTTTTGCAGCGCCTTGGCTTCAGCACAGTCCCCCAGTTCACCCACTTGTAAATGGGTACCTGTCCTCTTTAGGGTCAGGGAAGGTAAAGCAGCAAGGGAGAGGAGATGGGCGCCGCCCTCAACATGCTGGCCCCTAGAGAAGCTGAGGTCTCTGATGCCTCACTCCCCTACGACCACTTAGGTTATGGGACACCTTTACCTTTTCTTAAAAATTTATTACAGAATTCGTTTGTGAAAAACTGTTTGAGTTACAGCCTAAGTGAAACACTGTTCAGCTAGGGAATGCCCAACATGTGCAACAGCATATATACATTTTCTAGGCACATAAGTGTGTGTGTGTGGGGGGGGGGGGGGTGCGCATGTGTAAGTGTGTGTGTGTGTGTGTGCGCATGTGTAAGTGTGTGTGTGTGTGGTAAGACATGTACTTGCAAGTTCCCTGTGTTTGTGTCAGTCTATGTGTATCAACTTTTGGGCGTGTGCATATATAATCTAAATGTGCACCCGTGAATTGTGTTGTGTGTGTGAATGTGTCTGTGTGTGTGTATATGTCTGTGGGTGTGTGTATGTGTACATGCGTGCATGTGCATATGTGTGCATGAGTATGTGTCTGTGTGGGCGTATGTTTGTGGTGTGTGTGTGTGTGTATGTCTGTGTGTGCGCGTATGTGTGTGTACATGCGGTGTATGTGTGTGTGCATGTTATCTGTGTGTGCATATTTGTGTGTGTGTGTGTATCTTGTGTGTGTGTGTGCAGCTGAACGGCAACTACACCCTGAGTGAAAACATAGCAGACAACGGAGGCCTGAAGCTGGGCTACATGGCCTATCTGAAAGCCAAGGCACGGGGGGAGTGGGGGGAACCCACCCTCCCCGCCATCACCCTCACCCCCCAACAGCTTTTCTTTGTCGGCTTTGCACAGGTAATAATGCATTGAAACCGCTGGCGGTGATGGGGGGAGGGGGGTTGTTTTTTGTTTAATGTTCATTCATTACTTGGTGATATAGACGCACCCGCATTCAAACCTTGACACCTCTCTGTCTCTCTGTCTCTGTCTCTCTCTCTCTCTCACATATAACATATAAATATATATATATATACAATTATATATATATATATATATATATATATATATATATATATATATATATATATATATATATATATATATATATATATATATTATCACACACATAATGAACTAACTATAGAAGAGGGTCCTATTTGGGAAGAATATATGACCTCAGCAATTCTTGTTCAGCCGCCGCTGTAGTCTAGTGGTTAGGGCGTTGGACTCGTAACCTAAAGGTTGCGGGTTCGATCCCAGCTTTCGGCTATGGCGTTGTGCCCTTGGAAAAGGCACTTTACGGCTATTTTCTCACCCCACCCAGGTGTAAAAGGGGTACCAACCTTGTGTTGGGGGTTAACCCTGCGATAGACTGGCGTCCTAAACCAGGGGGGAGTCTTTGACTCTCAGTCGCTTAACGCCACAGAAACCAGGATAAGCACCGGCCTGATGAGCCTAAGGCTCGGGACAGACTTTAACTTAACTTTAACTTTAATTCTTGTTCAAGATGATGTCAAGATCGTCACTTCTTCCGTCTTATCGGGGGGGGGGTGGGGATCTCTTTTTTTGTATGCTGGCCCTGGTTCGTCTTCTTCTTTTCTCAAGTCAGGTATTGAAATATGCTTTCTTTTTTTTATGAAAGTACCACTTTTTCTTGGCCGAAGCAAATGAGGTTGATGTAGTCGGTTCAAGTGACTGATGATTCCAGTTCAGGTCGCAGTAGCTCATGATCTGACCTTAGACTTTCCTCTCAAATTTCTTCTTTTTGTGCCAAAATTAGGTGAGAACCTCTCTTCACCTTCATTCTTCCTTTTCTTAGTATCTAAAAAAGCCAATAATTCTGCCAAAAACAATGGCAAACTATGATATCCTGTGTTTGGCTAACATTGAATAGACATCACGCTAGGTGTAAACAAAGTGCGCACAGGTGAGCATCCCCTTTATTCTTATCCACTTCTAATAGGTGATCTGCCTTCTATATCCACCCTTCTAACAGGGTGACACTTCACCTTATCCACTTCTAATCAGGTGAACTTCACATCTTATCCACTTCTAACAGGTGATTCTGCCTTATCCACTTCTACAGGTGATTCTGCCTTATCCACTTCACAATTAAAGATAAATAGATTGGGGATTGGACATCATCAACTTTTTTTTTTTAAGTACAGTTTGCTAGTTTTCACAGCAAGATTTGGCTGGGCAATCAAGCGCAGATGCACTTGTGGGACGTGGTCAGCATAGTGTGTGTAGTGACCAGTCAATCGCCTAAAGCCTTGATCTGTTTTTGGTGTGACATGGGTTGTTTCCCCTGATGCAGAGGCTCCCCCTGTGTTTTCATTCTTTTTTTTTTCTTCTTTTATATCAAGGATAATGGAATAAGCACTCATGTGCTTTTTTTCATCCAGTCCCCGTGTGTGTGCAGTTTTGTAAATATTGTCATCTGTTCCCACCGGCACACAATGGCCTACTCTTAGGAAAGCGGAACAGGATTTAACGTGTGCGCAAGATGTTCTGTGTACATTCGCACATGGGGCCTTGGTTTACAGTCTCATCCGAAAGACTTTGGGGGAGAGTGGAGTCAGCACTGATGTTAACTCCAGGGGAAAAAATCCCCTCGAACAGGAGTCGAACTCGGGTCGTCAAATTGCCAGCGCAATGTTCTGACCACCATGCTATCCCATATCCCTTTCCAGATCTGGTGTGCCCACTACACCCCAGAATTCGCCCAGCACGCCATCCTGTCGGACAGTCACGCCATCAGCAAGTTCCGGTGAGTGGGTCAGTGCCGCCCCCCCCCCCCCCCCCTCAGTCAGTTCAGTCAGCCCCTCTCCTCTGTGCTGTGTGCAGACAGACAGCCACAGTCAGTCAGTCAGCCCCTCTCCTCTGTGCTGTGCTGTGTGCAGACAGACAGCCACAGTCAGTCAGTCAGCCCCTCTCCTCTGTGCTGTGCTGTGTGCAGACAGACAGCCACAGTCAGTCAGTCAGCCCCTCTCCTCTGTGCTGTGCTGTGTGCAGACAGCCACAGTCAGTCAGTCAGCCCCTCTCCTCTGTGCTGTGTGCAGACAGCAGCCACAGTCATCAGTCAGCCCCTCTCCTCTGTGCTGTGCTGTGTGTAGACAGACAGCCACAGTCAGTCAGTCAGCCCCTCTCCTCTGTGCTGTGCTGTGTGCAGACAGACAGCACATGACACCTGCCTGGGCTGCTGGAGGGAGTGGGGGAAATGGATTACCTTTGCAGTCAGCTTTTATTGAGAAAAAACTTCTCTGTAGCAGCAACCCTTTCCCCTCCTTCCCAAAAAAAAGGGGGGGGAGAGGGTGAAAGATTGGGAAGGGGTGAGGGATTTAAATGATCTCTTTTGCAGCCCCAACATTTCTGTGTATAATGGCCCTGCCCCCCCTCCCCTCCTCTCCCCCCCCAAAAAAAAAATCCTGGTCAAAGTATTCATTTTTATGTGACTTGACTTTTTTTATTTTTTGGTTTCCCCCCCCCCCCATGTTTGGAAGGGGGTTGGGGTACAATGCAGTATCTTACAGTGAGGACATGACTGTATGTGATGAATATGACATTGTTGACAATAGTTGATGTGTCATGTTCATCAGACATGACTGTACATGATGAATAGGACATTGTTGACAATAGTTGAGGTATCAGTGTTCATTGGACATGACTCTACATGATGAATACGACATTGTTGACAATAGTTGAGGTATCATGTTCATCAGACATGACTGTACATGATGAATACGACATTGTTGACAATAGTTGAGGCATCAGTGTTCATCGGACATGACTGTACATGATGAATAGGACATTGTTGACAATAGTTGAGGTATCATGTTCATCAGACATGACTGTACATGATGAATACGACATTGTTGACAATAGTTGATGTGTCATGTTCATCAGACATGACTGTACATGATGAATAGGACATTGTTGACAATAGTTGAGGCATCAGTGTTCATCGGACATGACTGTACATGATGAATAGGACATTGTTGACAATAGTTGAGGTATCATGTTCATCGAACATGACTGTACATGATGAATACGACATTGTTGACAATAGTTGATGTGTCATGTTCATCAGACATGACTGTACATGATGAATAGGACATTATTGACAAAAGTTGAGGTATCAGTGTTCATTGGACATGACTCTACATGATGAATAGGACATTGTTGACAATAGTTGTGTCATGTTCATTGGACATGACTGTACATGATGAATAGGACATTGTTGACAATTGTTGAAGTATCATTTTCATTGGACATGACTGTACATGATGAATAGGACATGTTGACAATCATTGAAGTTTTCAGTGTTCATTTCAAGATTTGCCCCCTTTTTTGTGGGAGGGGATTGGGGGGGGGGCGGGGTTGTGTAGAGAGTACTGGTTTACAACGGAAATATTGCTAAATGAAATGTTCTGATCCAGAAATTCTTCTTCTTGTTTTTCCTTGAGCACACAGACAGTAACTATTGTTGGCTATCATATGAGCGAAAATCCGTTGTGCTGCTATTTGAGCACCCGACAAGTCCAGCCCAGCATATCCAACTTCTGCGTGGAAATTGTTCTGAAAAGTTGAAGAGGAAATGTGCATGTGACAAATTTTTTGTTTGTTTGTTGCTGTGTCGTCTTCTGTGACGTCCCCGCACTGTTGTTCCCACGCCGCTCATTTCATTTCCCCCGCCACAGCCATACCCAGATTCGTTGTGTCTCATCCCCAGGGTCGGGAGTCCACAGGGAGCCCATCAAGACTTTATACGAGGCCCCGTGTGCGAACACACACAGAACATCTTGCGCACACGTTAAATCCTGTTCCGCTTTTCGTAAGAGTAAGCCATCATGTGCCAGTGGGAACAGATGACATTTACAAAACTACATACACACGGGGACTGGATGTAAAAAAAAGCACAAGAGTGCTTATTCCATTATCCTCGATATAAAAGAATAAATCAAACCAATTCAATGCGTGTGACATTTGTGTGTGTGTGTGTGTGTGTGTGTGTGTGTGTGTGTGTGTGTGTGTGTGTGTGTGTGTGTGTGTGTGCAGAGTGCTAGGCTCGGTGGCCAACACGCCCCAGTTTGCTGAGGCCTTCAGCTGCCCCTCAGGCACCCCCCTCAACCCTGCACACCGCTGCCAGGTATGGTGACCACCGCCACTGCCACCACCACCATCATCATCATCATCGTCTATCTATGCAGTCGTCGTCTTCCTCATCCACATGTATACGTCGTCATCAGTCACCCCCTGTATGGCTTTGTCAGGACGGTACGGTTTCTTTTGTGAGGTTGTGAAAATGATCTCTATTTCATGTAAAAAAAGAGTGTGGGAAGTTATGAGGTGGGTGGTGGGTGGAGAGTCAACAGTGTTGTCTGTACCTCTTGAGCAGTGCAATTTGGGGAACCAGAAGTCGTTCGTGTATATATATATAGTGACCAGAGACTGTTGGACAGTATTTTTGGAATATTTATTGGCAACCTTTTTCATTGTTGATTTTTTTTGTTGTTGTTTTGGGGCAATACAGATGTGCCAGCATGATACTATAACTACTCTTTCCTTTCTTCTTCAAAAACTTTGCGGCTATGCAACTAACTGTCTCAAATGGCATGTTTTGTTGTTAAAACTTCCCTGTCTTCTACCTAGTCTTTTCCTTGGAGACTACTGATGAAGATTGTAGGGACAGGCAGATGGCCTGACATGATTTTTTTATTTATTTATTTTATATTGAGGATAATGGAATAAGCACTCATGTGGTTTTTTTCATCCAGTCCCTGTGTGCATGCAGTTTTGTCAATTTTGTCATGTGTTCCCACCGGTACACAATGGCCTACTGTTACGAAAAGCGGAACAGAATTTAACATGTGCGCAAGATGTTCTGCGTGCGTTCGCACACAGGGCCTTGGTTTATAGTCTCATGCGAAGGACTTTTGGGGAGAGTTGAGTCGGCTCTAATGTTAACTGTTGTTCATGTGTGTGTGTGTGTGTGTGTGTGTGTGTGTGTGTGTGTGTGTGTGTGTGTGTGTGTGTGTGTGTGTTGTTGTGTGTGGGTTGTGTTGAAGAAGAGAAGGGGAAGGGAGGGAGAGGGGGTAAGTATACTATGAGTTTGGAACAAGAGAGTGTCAAAAGCTGGGAAGAGTGTGTGTGTCTGTCTGTCTGTCTGCTTCATATTTGATTGATGTACACCTGTAGTAGTCTTGGAAGTTAAAAAAAATCCCTGCTCAAAATTTTTCTCACCTGGTATAGTGATGGCCACTGCACCCAATGACACTTACAAGACACAAAATCTTTAGGGGAAAAGGGTAAAGATATGACAAAGCTGGAGCATGTCTTGTTCCTCTTTCTGACTCTGATTGTGAAAATGGTGTCACTTGTAATGAAACCTATCATTTCAGTACATAAACAGTATAGATCTGCGGTGTATCAGTGAGAGACAGATCTGCAGTATATAAGTAATACAGACAGATCTGCAGTATAATAAATAATACAGACAGATCTGCTGTGTGTAAATGATACAGACAGATCTGCTGTATATAAATAATACAGACAGATCTGCTGTGTATAAGTGATAGACAGATCTGCTGTGTATAAATGGTAGACAGATTTGCAGTATATAAATGATACAGACAGATCTGCAGTGTATAAATGATACAGACAGATCTGCAGTGTATAAATGATACAGACAGATCTGCAGTATATAAATGATACAGACAGATATGCAGTATATAAATAAAACAGACATCTGCAGTATATAAATGGTATAGACAGATCTGCAGTATATAAGTGATACAGACAGATCTGCAGTATATAAATGATGCAGACAGATCTGCAGTATATAAATGATGCAGACAGATCTGCAGTATATAAATGATGCAGACAGATTTGCAGTATATAAATGATACAGACAGATCTGCAGTGTATAAATGATACAGACAGATCTGCTGTATATAAATGATACAGACAGATATGCAGTATATAAATGATACAGACAGATCTGCAGTATATAAATGATACAGACAGATCTGCTGTATATAAATGATACAGACAGATCTGCAGTGTGTAAATGATACAGACAGATCTGCAGTATATAAATGATACAGACAGATCTGCAGTGTATAAATGATACAGACAGATCTGCAGTGTATAAATGATACAGACAGATCTGCAGTATATAAATGATACAGACAGATATGCAGTATATAAATAAAACAGACATCTGCAGTATATAAATGGTATAGACAGATCTGCAGTATATAAGTGATACAGACAGATCTGCAGTATATAAATGATACAGACAGATATGCAGTATATAAATGATCAGACAGATCTGCAGTTATAAATGATACAGACAGATCTGCAGTATATAAATGATACAGACAGATCTGCAGTATATAAATGATACAGACAGATCTGCAGTATATAAATGATACAGACAGATCTGCAGTATATAAATGATACAGACAGATATGCAGTGTATAAATGATACAGACAGATCTGCAGTATATAAATGATACAGACAGATGCTGTATTAAATGTAAGACAGATTAGCAGTATAAATGATACAGACAGATATGCAGTATATAAATGAACAGACAGATTGCAGTATATAAATGATCAGACAGATCTGCAGTATATAAATGATACAGACAGATCTGCAGTATATAAATGATGCAGACAGATCTGCAGTATATAAATGATCAGACAGATCTGCAGTATATAAATGATACAGACAGATTGCAGTATTAAATGATACAGACAGATATGCAGTATATAAATGATACAGACAGATATGCAGTATATAAATGATACAGACAGATCTGCAGTGTGTAAATGATACAGACAGATATGCAGTATATAAATGATACAGACAGATATGCAGTATATAAATGATACAGACAGATCTGCAGTTATAAATGATACAGACAGATTGCGTATAAAGATACAGACAATTGCTTTAAAGATACAGACAGATAGCAGTATATAAATGATACAGACAGATCTGCAGTATAAATAAAGATCAGACTAGATCATGCAGTGTGTAATATGATACAGACAGATATGCAGTATATAAATGATACAGACAGATATGCAGTATATAAATGATACAGACAGATATGCAGTATATAAATGATACAGACAGATATGCAGTATATAAATGATACAGACAGATATGCAGTATATAAATGATAACAGACAGAAAAATCTGCAGTATATAAATGATACAGACAGATCTGCAGTATATAAATGATACAGACAGATATGCAGTATATAAATGATACAGACAGATATGCAGTATATAAATGATACAGACAGATCTGCAGTATATAAATGATACAGACAGATATGCAGTATTAAATGATACAGACAGATCTGCTGTGTGTAAATGATACAGACAGATCTGCAGTGTGTAAATGATACAGACAGATATGCAGTATATAAATGATACAGACAGATCTGCTGTGTGTAAATGATACAGACAGATCTGCAGTGTGTAAATGATACAGACAGATATGCAGTATATAAATGATACAGACAGATCTGCAGTATATAAATGATACAGACAGATATGCAGTATATAAATGATACAGACAGATCTGCTGTGTGTAAATGATACAGACAGATATGCAGTATATAAATGATACAGACAGATACTGCAGTATATAAATGATACAGACAGATCTGCAGTAGACTGCAAGTCACCACTCTAGGTGATTCAACATCATTACTGCTGCCATTTACAGCACCATCAGAATGTTCCTCTCATCATTTGATTATAAACATGGTAATTTTGATCAAGTGTATGCGCATTTTGTTCAAGTGTCTTACGTATGAAAATTGATCATTGAGTGTGAAAAAATATTGCAATGATATTAACCACTTATATTATTTGGACAGAGAAAATTTCACAGCGTTATAACCACTTGTTATATATTTGGATATGCTGTTTATCATCCTGAATAGGGTTTTTTTTTATTATACAGTTCTGCTTGAAGAATTGGTTTTTTGTTTTTTGGTTTCTTAAAATGTTGGAGTCTAGTCATATATGTATACTAGATAACCATGGATCTGTAGCCCTTGATCAGAAAGATGACATTCGCCAGTCAGAGTAACAGGAAGGAATAAGATTGAGATCACAAACTTGCTCGGCCACAATATGTGCGTCATTATGATTGAAGAGACTGCCTTGATATAACTGTTATCCACTGGTGGTGGTGTGGAAGATTGCAGTGTAGTCCCTGCATAATGTCCAGGATTGGGTCATTGACGTGTTCAGTTTTGAAGGATGTAGCAGGGGCTGGGTGGCCTTTATGCATGGTGAAAGAGCAGGCCAGCTGTGGCTGGTGGGAGGGAAGACACCAGCATACCCAGCATGCACCCTGGAGAGGGATAGGCACCACCATGTTCAACTTGGCCATGACTGGCTGCCTGAAGAGTACAAAGCGGAAGTGGTAAAGTGAGTGAAGTGTAGGTGCAGGTTGACAGGGGGGGAGGGAGGGACACAGGGAGAAAAGTAAATGTGATGTGTGCTATTCTTGCCAGCATTCTATCTTGCCATATTCTGTGATAGGGTCAGGACTGACTATTCCTGTGAGTGGTTTCATGGTCAGTTCAGGACTGACTATTCCTGTGAGTGGTTCATGGTCAGTTGGACTGACTATTCCTGTGAGTGGTTTCATGGTCAGTTCAGGACTGACTATTCCTGTGAGTGGTTTCATGGTCAACTCAGTGTTGTCTACCACTTCCATGAAGATTCACAAAACACAAGAAAAAATTCTCAAACAGGCCGTTTAAGTGGCCAGAGCACTCACTCTTCCCAAGCTAAAGTTAAGCAGCATCGAGCGTGGTTACCAAGTGGATGGGTGACCGTTTGCATGCTTTGGCTTCAGCACAGTCCCCCAGTTCACCCAGCTGTCAATGGGTATTTGCCCACTTAAGGGATATGGAAGGTAAAGTAGCGAGGGAGAAGAGTTGGGTGCCGCCCTTAACATGCTGGCCCCTGGAGAAGCTGTGGTCTCTGACATCTCGCTCCTTGAATGGGAACACCTTTAGCTTTTACCTACATAGTTTGATGTTTATATTCCAGTATCAAGGTATTTTTCGTGTTACTTTTTGTTGTGGTAGTGGTGCCAAGTATTCCATGGGTGTGGGTGTTTAGGAAATATGTCACCTGTGTATACTATGCATGTTGTGAACAAGACAGTGCAGTGAAGTAGGTGCCTGTTTGTTGTTGATCAATGCATTCCAGC
Organism: Stramonita haemastoma; assembly: GCA_030674155.1. NCBI lineage: Eukaryota > Metazoa > Mollusca > Gastropoda > Neogastropoda > Muricidae > Stramonita > Stramonita haemastoma. The sequence continues at coordinate 35,177,200 of CM060328.1, read as the reverse complement.
AGAGCTGATCTGTCCCCTGTGGTGGACTGATTTCCGACTGATTTCTGTGATGTGTAGTACAATACGATTTGTTCAAAATGTGATATTGTTCTCGCTGTTTGGACTTCAGGCATGCAATATTCATTTGTTATGAATTTTCGCGGGGTTTTGTCGACAGATCTTTATACAACATTGCCTACATGATGGTGTTAACTGTACAGCCTTTGATGAACAACATAAACAGATTTTTTTCTGTGAAGCCATGCTGGTTATTTTTGGTGAAATATTTGCGAGGCAATGCAGATTTGATACGCATTTTGTCAGAGTGATGTTATGCAGTGAAATTCCTGTGTGTAAAGTGGTGACCATGTCCATCAGCACTGACCTCCTTGTTGACTGGGGCTGGATTGTGCTGGACATGTAATGTTGGTGCTGACATGTTGCACTGTGGCCAGGTGTGCAGGGTGCTCCCTCAGCAGTGGCAGGGGTTGGTTGTTGTTTTTTCTGAGGCTGTTTGGGTACTGTAGGCATGAACTGAACATTCCCAGTAGACTTGCTTTGGGTGCTTTTTTTTTCCACAATCTTTGAGAGCGAGGTTGCCTGTCCTGTGTTTTGTTGCAGGGCTAGGTTTTTGAGGGATTTGGGCTGGGGGTGTTTTTGTGTTGTTGTTTTGTGTGTGTGTTTGTTTTTTTTTGGGGGGGGGGGGGATTGCTGTGTGCTTGTTAGTCCTTTCCACACAAAATCAAGGACATTTTTTTTTTCAAACCTTGAAAAGCATCCTTTGCTCATTGAATGATACAGGCCTTTTTTTTTTTTTTTACAAATATGGGTTTGGGCTTTATCCCCCTGCAAGGGTGGGGGGGGGGGGGTAGTGTGTGGTTTGGGGGGGGTTTTTGCGATTTTTTTTTTACTTTTTAAATGGTGTTGGTCTTTTGACAGTATTTTTTTTTATATAAGTTTTTGTGAGAACTGTACTGTTCTTAACCCATGCTGGAATTTCTAGTTCATAATTATGCTGACCAGTATAAAAAAAAAAAATCATGTTCTTTCTGAGCATGCTGCCGTATTCATTCTGAGTTGTTTTTCTGTTGGGAAGAAAACGAAACAAAACCGCAGAATATTGCCTAACATTTTTGGTAGCACTTCTTTTCGATTAAAAAAAAGATCTATTTTGTAGGGTTTGATATATTGTCAAAGTGTTGTGTTTCATAGCATTTTGTTTTAAGTGGCAGCAGATTTCTCTGGAGGAAATTCAGGCTGTCACTCCCTGGAGAGAGATGTTGCCCTTAGTGCAGCCCTGTTTTTCCTAGGCCAGTGTGATCTACATACAGCACATCTCCCTACCAGTGGCTTTTTCCTACACAATTTTGCAAGGGACAACTCTTGTTGCTGTGGTTTCTTCTAACCGCAAAAGTATGTTGTACACAAGACCTCAATTTCTCATCTCATCCAAAAGATACCCAGATGGAACAAATAGCAAATAGTTGAACCCAGGTCTGTTATGATTTGAAGGACAAGGCCAAGAGAGGCAGAGTGTGCATGAAAGCTATGTACACAATGAATGAATGTTTTCCTTGTTTTGCTGTTACAATAGCTCAATTTTCCAGTGGCTTTTTATGTATTATAACTGTGGTATTGACTTGTTCTCTTCTTGTAAAATGTCATTGCCTTCAAACTTGATGGCACATACCCCTCTTTCTTCTTGCAAACTTTTGAACTTACATTTCATTTTTTTTCAGGCTGAATACATCATTTTGATTTGTTTTTATCATTCCCCCTTCATGGTGTTTTGATTCATTCCTCCTCCCCACCCCTATTGTTCAAATTTGCATAGATTTGTGTTTTCTTCAAAGTGACCATAGTTATAATCCCATTGGATTTTCAACATTTTTGTATAGATCTTCAGATTTATCCTAAAATGCGGTACTTCTTTGTTAATTAGCCGCCACCGTAGTCTAGTGGTTAGGGCGTTGGACTCGTAACCTAAAGGTTGCGGGTTCGATCCCAGCTTTCGGCTATGGCGTTGTGCCCTTGGAAAAGGCACTTTACGGCTATTTTCTCACCCCACCCAGGTGTAAAAGGGTTACCAACCTTGTGTTGGGGGTTAACCCTGCGATAGACTGGCGTCCTATCCAGGGGGAGTCTATGACTCTCAGTCGCTTAACGCCACAGAAACCGGGATAAGCACCGGCCTGATGAGCCTTAGGCTGGGACAGACTTTAACTTTAAGTCTTTGTTAATTAAAATCCCATTGGTTCTTTAACACTTTGGTACAGATCTTCAGATTTATCCTAGAATTAGGTACTTCCGTTTTAATTATCTCAATTGCTCCTAATCAAACCAAGCAAAATTTCCAATGACTGTTTCCTATCAAATGTATCTTCACAATTTGCCCCTGTTCTTTCTCTTGCTACATTTTTCACCTTTACTTTCACTTTTCACTCTTTCTCTTTCCACATTTTGCACCTTTACTTTCACTTTTCACTCTTTCTCTTTCCACATTTTGCACCTTTCTTCACTTTTCACTCTTTCTCTTTCCACATATTGCTTGCACCTTTACTTTCTTTTTCAATCTTTCTCTTTCCACATTTTGTACCTTTTTCTCTTGTCACTGTTTCCCTTTCCATATTTTGTGCTGTTTTCTCTTTCCACATTTTGCACCTTTACTTTCACTTTTCACTCTTTCTCTTTCCACATTTTGCACTTTTTTCTTTTTTTTCCTTTTCTTCACTTTCACTCTTTCCTTTCACATTTTGCACCTTACTCTTTCACCTCTCTTTCCACATTTTGCACCTTTACTTTCACTTTTCACTCTTTCTCTTTCCACATTTTGCACCTTTACTTTCACTTTTCACTCTTTCTCTTTCCACATTTTGCACCTTTACTTTCACTTTTCACTCTTTCTCTTTCCACATTTTGCACCTTTTTCTTTCACTTTTCATTTTCCCTTTCCATTTTGTACTTTCTCTTTTCACTTTTCTCTTTCCACATGTTGCACCTTTTCCTCTTTTCAGTTTCCCTTTCCATATTTTTACTGTTTTCTCTTTTCACATTTTACACCTTTTTCTCTTGTCACTGTTTCCCTTTCCATAGTTTGTACTGTTTCTCTTTCATTTTCACTTTTTCTCTTCATGTTCCCTTCCATTTTGTACTTACTTCTTTTCACGGTTTCTCTTTCAACATTTTCACCTTTTCTGTTCTTTTACTGTTTTCTCTTAGTCCACCAATTTTGCACTTTATTTAAGAAAACTTGTCAGTTTCTTTCTCTTATCATATTTTGCACCCCCCCCCCCCCCCCCCCCCCCCCCCCCCTCTTTTCCAAGTTATGATAACTTTTTTTTTTTTTTAACCAACCTTTTCTTCCCCTTACTTTAAACAAGATTTTGTTGCTCATTTGTTGTCTACAAACTGGGTGTAAAATTCTTATTGCTTTTTCAACCCCTCTTTCAAAGAGTACTATCCTGTTGCCATGCAGTTATCACTTTTAAATGACAAAAGTTGCCAGTTCACTTACACACTTCCACAGTTCAGTTCAGTACATGATGTTATGATGAAGGTATGAGCCTATGATTTGTAACGATTCTATAATTTTATAAGTATATAATTAATTGGTAGTTTTGTGCCTTTTGATGCATTGTTACAAACATGCAAATGTTTCCTGTTATGTAAAATACTTTTTTTATGCACTGTATTTTCTTTTTGAAAATCATTTCAAGTTTTTTTTGCAGCGTATATATTTTCATTGATTTTTTACATTGACTTATTGTGCCTCAACCACAAAATTGACTTGAAGTATTAATTACTTTGATCATAATGATAATTATTCAAGTGCTAAAATAATTCCAAAAGATATTTTTAAAAAACACCAAAAAAACCTGGCTGTTAATGAATCTGAATGATAGAAAAAAATCCCGGAATTCATTCTTCTCCAGAGAGAAAATGTGTACAAGATTTTGTTGAGGCTTTTTTTGTTTGTTTGTATGAATGAAAATGTGTACAAGATTTTGTTGAGGGCTTTTTTTGTTTGTTTGTATGAACGATTGATTGTTTTTATGGTGAGGGCTGTTTTCTGCTTGTAAATTATCCATCTTGCAGTTATATACTGTAAATTATCCATCTTGCAGTTATATACTGTAAATTGTCCATCTTGCAGATATACTTTGCACAGGTGGCAGGCTTTATTTTGTGCGAGTAGGCTGGACTCATGCCTGTATGTAACAACACATATTTTATGTAATAACATTCCTGTGTCTATGCGTGACAGATTGCACATGTAAAGTGTGACGTGTACCGGTTTGGGGCGTTTTTTTTTCTTCATTGTTACAGCCCTAAACGAAAAATAACCATTGATGAAAAATGGATCAAGAGGCAACAATGTATTTTGCAGTCCTCAGCAGTGGGGACATTTGATGATCTGAAAATCCATCAACAAATATTTACATGTACAGCTCTGGTTAAAAATACGTTTCAGGTGAGATTGTTTTATTTCACAATTACCTCGACAGGTTTGGGTTTTGTGATTGTAAAAATGTTGCTCAGTTACAAGTTCACAAAAGGTCAGATTTTTGCATATGCAACCATTTGCCCACCATTATGGCAGCTGCATTCCAACTTCAGGGATGCCAAAACATGACACCTTGTGCTTTTTTTTTATTTTTATAAAGATCATCTGTTCCTACCAGCACGCAAAATGCCTACTCTTCAGAACGTGAATGTAAGATGTTCTGCTTGCGTTTGTACACAGGGTCTCGGTATGTAGTCTCACCCAAAGGACTTTAGGGAGAGCGGGGTGGGTAGCAATGTAAACTCCAGGGAAAAACTCCCCACAGATCGGCATCTCAGTGGTAGCTTGAACTTGCTCCCTGGTCTGTCATTCCACCCCAAGTTCCAGGTATTGCATGCTCAGCACTGAATCTCACAACACGTGAATCTCAAAAGGAGTGCCATGTAGATTCTACAACATCCAGTACAGTCACACTGTTTTACTTACTGCAGGTATACTGCCTTCACCTGTTTGGTCTGCAATGTGTGTGTGTGCTCAACATGTTCTATTTCTGTAGATACTATCACTGAAACAAAACTCGTTTCATGCGTTACAAAACTAACTTTTCTCATTCACATGAAATTATGTCATTTGGGTCGATGTCCTTGCAGAATTTTATTATTCAAGAACCTGTCCTATTTAAAAGATGTGATGATAGTAGTCGATATTTATATATAATATATTGATCACGGTATGTAGCATTTTGGTTTCAATAAATGCCTGGAAAACATTCTATGTATCCGTGTTGTATGACCCCATTTATGATTTCTACTAAGCCTGTCAGAGCGCTCGCTATCCCTCAGCCAATGTTAAGCAGCATCGGCGTGGTTGCCAATTGGATGGGCAACCATTTGCATGCCTTGGCTACAGTACAGTTCCCCCAGCTGTAAATGGGTGCCTGCTCTCTTTAGGATCAAGGAAGGTAAAGCAGCGAGGGAGAGGAGATGGGCGCCGCCCTCAATATGCTGGCCCCTTAGAGAAGCTGAGGTCTCTGACGCCACGCTCCTCTACAATCACACAGGTTATGGGACACTTTTTTTTTTTTTGGTTATGGGACACCTTACTAAGCCTGTACATATTTTATTTTTAGCTTGGCTGCTGTCGCTATAATTCTATTTACCCCAGCCAATAGCGGCCACCCCCTGTGAATCAGGTCAGAGGGTAGTACTGGTGTGCACCAAGCTGTGTCTTGTTACTGACACACACAGGGTAGTACTGGTGTGCACCAAGCTGTGTCTTTACTGACACACACAGGGTAGTACTGGTGTGCACCAAGCTGTCTTTACTGACACACACAGGGTAGTACTGGTGTGCACCAAGCTGTGTCTTGTTACTGACACACACAGGGTAGTACTGGTGTGCACCAAGCTGTGTCTTGTTACTGACACACACAGAGTAGTGCCAGTGTGCACCAAGCTGTGTCTTGTTACTGACACACACAGGGTAGTACTGGTGTGCACCAAGCTGTGTCCTGTTACTGACACAGGGTAGTACTGGTGTGCACCAAGCTGTGTCTTGTTACTGACACACACAGGGTAGTACTGGTGTGCACCAAGCTGTCTTGTTACTGACACACACAGGGTAGTACTGGTGTGCACCAAGCTGTCTTTACCAACACACACAGGATAGTACTGGTGTGCACCAAGCTGTGTCTTGTTACTGACACACACAGGATAGTACTGGTGTGCACCAAGCTGTGTCTTGTTACTGACACACACAGGGTAGTACTGGTGTGCACCAAGGTGTTTCTTGTTACTGACACACACAGGGTAGTACTGGTGTGCACCAAGCTGTGTCCTGTTACTGACACACACAGGGTAGTACTGGTGTGCACCAAGCTGTGTCTTGTTACTGACACACACAGAGTAGTACTGGTGTGCACCAAGCTGTGTCTTGTTACTGACACACACAGGGTAGTACTGGTGTGCACCAAGCTGTGTCTTCTTACTGACACACACAGGGTAGTACTGGTGTGCACCAAGCTGTGTCTTCTTACTGACACACACAGGGTAGTACTGGTGTGCACCAAGCTGTGTCTTGTTTCCAACACACACAGGATAGTACTGGTGTGCACCAAGCTGTGTCTTGTTACTGACACACACAGAGTAGTGCCAGTGTGCACCAAGCTGTGTCTTGTTACTGACACACACAGGGTAGTACTGGTGTGCACCAAGCTGTGTCTTGTTACTGACACACACAGAGTAGTGCCAGTGTGCACCAAGCTGTGTCTTGTTACTGACACACACAGGGTAGTACTGGTGTGCACCAAGCTGTGTCTTGTTACTGACACACACAGGGTAGTACTGGTGTGCACCAAGCTGTGTCTTCTTACTGACACACACAGGGTAGTACTGGTGTGCACCAAGCTGTGTCTTGTTACTGACACACATAGGGTAGTACTGGTGTGCACCAAGCTGTCTTCTTACTGACACACACAGGGTAGTACTGGTGTGCACCAAGCTGTCTTCTTACTGATACACACAGGGTAGTACTGGTGTGCACCAAGCTGTCTTGTTACTGACACACACAGGGTAGTACTGGTGTGCACCAAGCTGTCTTTACCAACACACACAGGGTAGTACTGGTGTGCACCAAGCTGTGTCTTGTTACTAACACACACAGGGTAGTACTGGTGTGCACCAAGCTGTGTCTTGTTACTGACACACACAGGGTAGTACTGGTGTGCACCAAGCTGTCTTCTTACTGACACACACAGGGTAGTACTGGTGTGCACCAAGCTGTGTCTTCTTACTGACACACACAGGGTAATACTGGTGTGCACCAACCTGTGTCTTGTTACTGACACACACACTACACAGTGCTGCTCCACCCTGGGTGTGGGGTGTCAAATTTTTTTCCAATTTTTTTTTTTTTCATTTTGAGGATAATAATTAAGCACTCTTGTGTTGTTGCTTTTTTATGTCCAGTCCCCATGGTGTGGTGTGGTGTAAGGTGTGTGTGGCGAGTTATGTAGAGTGTGGGTTGAGAGGTGTATGGTGTGGGGTGGTGTGGTGTGATGTGGGTATGGTGTAAGGTGTGGTGTGGTGTGGTGTGGTAGTCACTGTATCAGTGAATGGTGCCTGCTACATGTGCCTTCAGAGACCAATTTTCTTGAAAATAGCGAAAAATTCTAAAAACTGGAATGAGGTTTTTTTCCATAACCTGTAAAAGCAGGATGGATATGACTCGTGCATACAATGAAGTTATACATACAGCCTCTACAACCTCAAGTCCTCCTGCTCCATCCGCTCAAATGATGAAAATTTCACACAAATTACATTCAATTTCAATGATTTATTCAAAAACTTCAGTAACACTCGCATACTTTACCACATGTTAATTAAGTACACAAGGAATGAAACTCGACAACCGTGCAAGTTAGTCCTGAGATGCATGTTCCACAGCTGACACACTCATGAAATGTACCTTGACATCTACGATACAATGTTCCTCATTCACAAGTGCCTATCCTCCATGATCTTCATGAACTGAGTCATTACTTTTTTTGGGGGGGAACAGAAATGTAAAAGAGGGCAGTTAACTAGAGAACAGCCCTTACCTGACGAGAAAGTCAGACCCTGCTAATCCTCATCTTAAATTCAAAAATAGGATGGTACAAACTGTAGAGTTTGAAATAGGATTATGAGACTGTCAGGCAGGCAAAAGAATAAACAGAGGAACAACATGTAATTTGTGCTCCAAAACACCACTGAAGTAAAAATGAATTCTTTTTTCATCACCTTCACAGACTACAGCAAAGCCTTTGACAGTGTGATTCATCAGCAACTTTTTATTTTAACACCGTGTATAAAACGCACTTTTCAAAAACACATCATCTCCCTAATCTCCTTACTTTATGAAAACCAAAAGGGTACTAACTACAATCAGATGGAGCAACCAAAAATGTGAATTTTTCAACATCTTGAAAGGAGTAAGACAAAAATGCTTCTCACCTCACCTTTTCAACAAACACAAAGTCATCAGAGTCTGATATTGAAGACGAGTCTCAAAACAGGTAGCAAAGGTATAACAAATTTGTTTTATGCTGATGATACAAGACCAACTGACCGACAGGAAGAAGAGCCAGTCTCAAGCTCTATGCCAACAAAACAAAAGTGCTGCATGTTGCCAGAACCAGATGCCAAACAGAGCATGAAATAAAGATTGACAAAACTCCTTTAGAAAATGTCAAAGGCTAAATATCAAGGCTCAGGCAAAACAAATGATGAATCATGTGCTAGACTTGTTCAATAGGAATGGCCAAAACCAGAACTATCCAACTAGACATCTGGAGGAACACACACACACACACACACACACACACACACACAACCTGGAAAGATTGCAGTTATCCTTACAAGCTAACAATATCAAAATACCCTCTATGATCCAAACAGCAATCTCAGATTCATACACGTTACATTCCGACTTTCCAAAACTGAGTCAAATATGGCAGACAGACAAGGACAAAGAAAGGAGTGAATAACATCATCCAGCTTCATCCTGTGCAGCCCTAGTTCTTCCCTGTGGAGCCAAAGCCGCCTTCTCCCCTGTCTGTGTCATCCAGAACCTGAAACAGAACGCAACAATGACTGGGAGGGTTTGTCAAATCTGTTTGAAAAAAAATCTCCTCTTTGTAAGATCAGAGGTTTTGTTTTTAATCTGTAACAGATCTCTTTTATTGGAGAGATCACAAGGTTTATAAAAATCTGTAGAAATCTCATTTATTGGCAAGATCAGGTGGTTTGTAAGATCTGAAGGAAGTTTAAGGCAGATGAAATGGGCGGAAAATAAAGAGGGGGAGGAAATCACTAACAGCACACACACACCCCCAGGTTCACCAATGGTGAAATTTTGCGTATGCAAGTGTTTCTGCCCACCATCACGTTTTCCCCTTTCTGATTTCCCGGATGTATGCTGTTTATGTTCCTGTTTCAATAACCCAATGAATGCCAACAAGAATTACAGGATCTTTAAAGTGCATATTTGGTCTTCTGCATGTGTATTTTCACAAAGTCAATAAAAGCACTGGCAGGTCTGCACTTAAGTTGACCTAGGAGATCATAAAAATCTCCACCCTAAATTCCCCAGTTGCCGCCAAGATTCAAGCCCACAACTTCAGAGACCCTTAGCACTGAAGTCTTACCCACTCAGCTACAGTATCGGTCATCCTATTTTTTGTGTGGTGTGCATGAATTTTTCCAATCCAAGAAAAATGCTAAAAATATAATATGAACTCTGAAGTCAAAAGAACGAGTTGAGCAGATACTATCTCCCTCTATACTATCTCCCTCTATACTATCTCCCTCTATACTATCTCCCTCTATTACTATCTCCCTCTATACTATTCTCCCCTCTATAACTATCTCCCTCTATACTATCTCCCTCTCTATACTATCTCCCTCTCTATCCCCTGGGGATGCTGGAGGCGCTTTCAAATTAAACTACCAAACTCGTATCCCCACTTTCTGGAAATTCTGTGCTAGAAATTTCCCCTGTTCTGTCACTCCCTTTGCCTCTGTCTTTTCCTTTACCTCTCTACCACCCCCACCAACCCCCTTGCTTAATTTCTGCCTGCCTTGCGCACTTTCCTGCCTTTTCTTCAAACCAATCAGGTATTTGTTCTTCTGAACCTTATAATGAGCTGCCCAGAAGTCAGAATGAGTCGGCTGAGGCCAACAGGCAGACCTCCTGCAGAGTGACAAGCACAGGAGAAGACCTGGCACTGAAGTCTTGTCCACTATATCAGCTGTAAACGCTGAAGTCTTGACCACTAAATCAGCTGTAAACACTGAAGTCTTGTCCACTAAATCACTGTAAACACTGAAGTCTTGTCCACCTAAATCACTGTAAACACTGAAGTCTTGTCCACTGAATCACTGTAAACACTGAAGTCTTGTCCACTCACCTTCACTTCCTCCAGTTTTGGGATGTAGATTCTCTCACAGATCAGCTGAGCAATGCGGTCTCCTTTCTTCACTGCAACACATTGTTACACATATAGACTCAACACTTCACTGAAACAGGCAGTCACAACACACTTCACTGCAACTGGTTGTCACACATTGTCACAACACACTTCGTTGCAACTGGTTGTCACACAGTGTCACAACACACTTCGCTGCAACAGGCTGTCACACATTGTCACAACACACTTCGCTGCAACAGGCTGTTACAGAGTCACCACACTTCACTGCAACTGGTTGTCACAGTGTCACAACACACTTCACTGCAACATGTTGTCACACATTGTCACAACACACTTCACAGCAACATGCTGTCAGTGTCACCACACTTCACTGCAACAGGCTGTCACAGTGTCACCACACTTCACTGCAACATGTTGTCACATTGTCACAACACACTTCACTGCAACAGGCTGTCACACATTGTCACAACAACACTTCACAGCAACTGGTTGTCACAACACTCTACAGCAACTGGTTGTCACACAGTGTCACAACACTTCACTGCAACTGGTTGTCACACACTGTCACACCACTTCACTGCAACTGGTTGTCATACACTATCACAACACTTCACTGCAACAGGCTGTCACACACTGTCACACTAGGTTGTCACACAACAGGTTGTCACACGTCACATCAGGCTGTCACAGTCACAACAACACTTCACTGAAACAGGTTTTCACAGTGTCACAACAACAATTCACTGCAACAGGTTGTCACACACTGTCACAACTTTCCAGGCCTGACCCGACTTCTCCCTGAACTCCTAAAGGAGCCATTGGGATTTTTCAGGTAGTGAGTCATGGGCTAGTTGAATATGATGGAGCCCATCTCTCTACAGGTACAGGATGCATGCTGGGTATGTTTGTCATCCATCTCACTGATCAGGTCTTGGTGTTGGCTTGATCCCAGGCCATCAAATCACAAGCACACCACTCTAACCACTAGACTAGGCCACCCTGTGCCGGTGGGAACAGAGGACAAGATTTACAAAACTGCATACACACAGGGACTGGATGTAAAAAAGCACAAGTGCTTATTCCATAGTCCTCACTATAAAAGAATAAATGAATGAAATATCCCCCCCAGAAGAAATATAAACTGGAAAAAAATAAATAAATGCACTTTTCTCAGTTTGACACAGTCTCTAGAATGGTAAAGTAAATCTTGGTGGGAAGTTCTGAAAGTCGTAAGAATGCGACTACGCACAATGAGGCCTGCCTTCCTTACCTTCAAAGTCGGCATCCCCGAAATTGAAGAGGACCACTCCCACATTGCCTCTGTAGTCCTGGTCTATCACTCCCGCTGTCGAAAATATCACAATACAGAAAATGTCAAAATACTGAAAATATAATACAGAAAAACATCACAACACACAAAATATTACAGAAAAACATCTCAATACATAAGATTAACAGTAAGTCCCAACTGGTGCACAAGTATTTTTGCTCCCTCCCGCGATTTATTTTCCCGCAGACAGATTTTTTCCCCCCACGGAAGTTAAAAAGTTAAAGTCTGTCCCGAGCCATAAGGCTCATCAGGCCGGTGCTTATCCCGGTTTCTGTGGCGTTAAGCGACTGAGAGTCATAGACTCCCCCCTGGATAGGACGCCAGTCTATCGCAGGATTAACCCCCAACACAAGGTTGGTACCCCTTTTACACCTGGGTGGGGTGAGAAAATAGCCGTAAAGTGCCTTTTCCAAGGGCACAACGCCATAGCGGAATAGCTGGGATCGAACCCGCAACCTTTAGATTACGAGTACAACGCCCTAACCACTAGGCCACAGCGGCGGCGTCAATTTTAAAAACTCTTAAACTTGCGTTTCCGCAGACAATTCCCACCCCTGACATCACGACATCATAAATGAGCAGCAACAACAAACAGCTTGCATTTTACAATCGAACATGACCTGACCTTTACAATCGAATCTGACAAATGATTCATGGATAAAAACGAAAACAGAAGTGTAAAGCACCAACATAGGTAACATGATCATAAACAGGAAAGTAAAAAACTATATATTAAAAAAAGAGGTTAAGTGCTAACCAAAAACAAAGGAACTTGAGCTGTTCACAGACAAATTTCTGCTCACAAGTCATGTTGTGCACAGTGAACTACCTTTACATTTAATCTGCAGAATGTAACTGCAATTTGTAACCTTAAAACCCTTACAATGCCAGATAATTTCCCCCCAAAACAGATGGTGAGATTCATCAATAATGAGATTTTATGTATGCAAACGTTTTTACCCACCATTTAGCTAGCCGCAATCGGACTTCTAGGATGCTGTTTTTAGAAACACACCTGGCATGTATATGGCTTTTTATCCTGGGATGCTGTTTTTAGAAACACACCTGGCATGTATATGGCTTTTTATCCTGGGATGGTGTCTTTACAAACACACCTGGCATGTATATGGCTTTTTATCCTGTCATCTGTTCCCATTGACACAAAATGGCCTACTATTCCAAAAGGTGGAACATGTTTTTTAAAGTGTGTTCAAGTTCTCTGTGTATTTGCACACAGGTCCTTGGTCTATAGTCTCATCTGAAGGACTTTCAGGGACGTGGAGTCAGTACTGATGTTAATTAGCAGGATAAAAAAAATCCCCTAAAACGGGCGTCTCCATGGTGCCTTGTTCCCTGGTTGTCAAATCACGAGTACACCGCTCTAACCACTGGGCAAATCCTTCCCCCTTCTTCAATTTGATTTTAAGTCAAATCATTTCAAAACTCCTACCGAAAAGATTTGGAATTTAACAAAATGTGATGCCTTCACTAAACCAAACACTATTAACAGCAACAAAAAGCACACCAAAAAGTGAAAAAAAAACCCAAAAAATCTCACTCACCTCCAACATCAATGAAATGTTTGGCAGCCAAGCCCGATCTGGGAGCTGCAAGCACAGTAAACCCTATGTCAGTATATAAGTCACTATAAACAACAAATACAATAGTTTTAAATAATATAAATATATAAAAAGCAAAACAAGACAAAGCAAACAAAACGGACTAATATAAAACAAAAAGCCACCAATACTGGGAGTCCTACAGCCGTACAGATCAAATTAAGTATATGTTTTCCCCTGTGCTTTTCAAGTACACACAAACCAAACCAAGGATGCAACCTGGTGAAGGATGGGCTCCGCCAGGTTCAACTTGCTCACCACACACTGCAGCCTGAAAAACTTCAGTGTAGTGACCCTACGACTCCTCAAGTTAAGTGAGAAGTGAGCATTAGTGAGGAGAGATGACTTCTTTCTCCAGTTTCTGTCTCATATGAGTCTGTCTAACCACACCAATAATACAAACTGGTAGTGGTACACTGATCTGTATAGTGTATGACTATGATATCATTATCTGAATATGTATACGTGGCAACCCTAATTTCTCAGTTACATACTGGCACCACCACACTTTCTTTACTTAACCCTAGTAGCGCTGTTCCCGGATTACTCCGGAATGACGTAGTACAGCATTTCTGGCGGCTCCCGGAATATTCCGGAATGACGTCGGTGATCGTAATTGAAGGCTTTCTTTCGCTTTCAAAGGTCATCCAATGAACGTGAAGGCCATTGTAGGGCCGCAGAAATGGGTGAAGGTCGTCCGCAGTCGCAAGCAACGAGGATTCTGATTGGTTTAGAGGTGTATTTTTTTTTTTTTTTGGACGAACGTCGATCGCCTGAAAACAAAATGGCGGCAAAGTGTTTGCGCTCGTATTACTCGAAGTATTTTTCGAGTTTTTTGACGATATTGACGTGGATGAGGAGTTTTAGAGGCTGGATTTGGTTGAATTAAACAATAATAGAGACGATAAGGTAAGGATTGTGAAATATTTTTGAAAAACTTCGGAAAAATTGATCGCGATCGGACTGAATCGAGCGGTGCCAAGTTTTGTCCAAAGCACTTCATAGCTACCGGGCGATTTCGATGTCATACATTGTTTTACTTTATTTTAACGCAACACGGCTTCGAAATAACTGTTTTTAAGTCATTTCTATATGCTGTCAAGTACTTTGCATCACACGAAATCAAGCGATTGTCGTATTTTCGTCATAGAACGCCGCCAGTTCGCACGAAATAAGTGTTCACCGCCATGACGATCGCGATCGCGTCGATCATTTCGCTGGACTTTTCCGAGTATTTGACGACCGATAAAGCCACGAAAGCTCTTTATTTTTTCAAAACTTATGTCGAGACAGTATTTATCGAATCATGACATTTTTGCACCGCAACAACATTGCATATCGTGTTAAAATCAATCTGGGTCACCGACATCGCAACAGTGATTGGTAGTGCACGCGCAGTTTTTAAACTTTATTTATTTTTTACATTATCATAAACACTACATGCTGCTATAAAATTTCACTCTTTTAAAAGCTTTTTATCTAAGCTTTCCAGTGATTTACAACTTTACACACTTAGTTAGTTTTACATATCGATATCGAGAGTTGTTTGACCCCACCCTACTGCAAATCAACAATGGCTGCTGTTAATTCAGCCAGCAGCACCTAGTACCGCTGCCGTTATTTCAGCGCTACTAGGGTTAAATCACAATTTTAAATCATGTTTTCTTTGGGGGGGGGGGGTTGTTCCTCCAAAGTTCACCATTAGTAAGATTTTGCATTATGCAACCCTTTTTGGCCACCATGACAGCATGAACATACCTGCATTTTGACTTTGGGGATGTATGTTAGGTATGTTCATGTTTCTGTTTAACTCAAAAAACATTCACGTGAATCATGGCATCTTGAACATGCATATATATTTGATCTGCATGTGTAATACTGACGTGAATTATGGTATATTGAACATGCATACTTGATCTGCATGTGTATTACGCACTGGCAAGTCTGCACCTGAAGTTGACCCGGGGAGATTGATGTGAATTAACCATACACTGAAGACATTCAAGCCCATGACTTCAGAGAAGACACAGACCCACAAGACTGAAGACAAATGGTCTAAACCACTTGGCAATAGCACTCACCATTAAATGAAGTAAAAATTGTCACTACACAGAGCAGAAACCAGCAATACAGGTCGCATATGATATCACACAACAGCAGAGTACTCATTTAGCACCTACCCACTCGTCCATAGCAGCCTTCAGGCAGAGCAATCTGTAGGTCTGTCTTGGCAACCAACTTGCCCCGTGCTGGCACCTTGTAGTCATAGGCACTGCAAAGTTACAGTGCACAGATAGTCGCAGTGAGTCGGGGTGAGCAATGCTAAAGAACATGTATACATGTACACACACTGATGAAGAAATATACAAGAAAGCCAGTAAAATATCTTTAAAAATGTTTAAAAAGAGAAAAAAAAAAAACTTGAACATTCAAGTCACTTTTTCCCTTCAATGTTTCATATTCTAATTCTGGCAATCTTTCAGGGATAAGAAAAATGGCTGTCATGTATTCACTTGCATAAAACTACACAGTACATTACAACAATACATTTAATGATTTATACAACTACAAGTATAAGCCACGGTCTTCAACTTCAACTAGTCTTTAATTTTGTTGTTGTTGTTCCTGAGCTAGAGCTCCAAAATTCACCAAAGATCCAATTTGGCATACGCTACCGTTTCTACCCACCTATAAGGTGGCTGCACTCTGATTTCGGGAATGTCATCATTCTATTTCTGTTGTCATTGTGTGGATACTGCCTGTAAACTGAGAGCTACTTTGGATCGTTCGTATTTTCCATTTTGACAATATGAACAAAGCACAGATTTACTAGGTATCTACGGAGATATTTTACCATGAGTTTTGAATGACAAAAATGAACTTTTTTGACTGCATAAAGTTGATTAAAATTTACTAAGTTGTAAGTCTAAGCATTATCACAAACTCGCACTCTGAAAGTGTGTCAAAACATACACATTTTCTTATAACTTTTAAAAAATACTATTACTACGATCCACAACTTGACACCAAGAAAGCATTTGCTTTAAATCTAAGATTGGTAAAAAAAAAAATTGTCATTTTTCCTAAAAAGAAAAAATGTTTCCACTTGTTTTGTTTGGTCCGTGGAACCATATTATAGAGCAACACTAAAATAAAAACACCCCACCCCCTTAGTAGTGTGGTACCTGGAGAAGAACAACAAAACATCCTCACTCCAGAGCAGGCAAGATTTAGACAACATTGTTTTACAGAAGACCAGGTACCTTACACAGCCCAGAAGATCAAGGACAAACATCACATTTAGTCACAAACATCGCATATAGACACAAACATCGCACATACTGACATAGACACAAACATCGCACATAGACACAAACATCACACAGACACTAAATTGACTAATGACAGTGTCATGTGAGTGTAGGTAGACATGCCAAGAAAGCCTATAATGATAAAGTCTGGGACGAAGCGTGAAGGGCTCTGCCTAAGTAAGCCTTCCCTGGCTTCAGAATCTTGAGTGGTGTGACTGGATATAATGTACCAGTGGATCTCCCGGTGCCTGACCAATAATCAAATATTACAGGAACTCTGAAGGCTCAAGTCTATTCTAATGAAGCATGCGGCCAAAAGAAGACACTAGGACTAAACTCTGAAGTAGCCCCCAGGAAGGTCTCTGATAAAATGTAGAGTTCAAACATAATAATAATAATAATAATAAAAATGGAGGCTTATATTGCGCAAATTCCCCCAAAACATGGGCTCACCGCACTGTACAATTAAATCAATTTAAATAGGTTACATATGAACGTGAAAAATTAGACTAGCACAAAAAATAAGGAAAAATGCATGCACATACAATACACAGCATATTACGTGGCCAGAGAATAAAAGTAAAATAAGAGCAATATCATCAAGAAAATGTGCAGTGCAGTACAACACACACACACACACACACACACACAAACATAATCTAGGCTTTGGGAAAAAATGTGGATCCTGCTGCTGCTGTACCAGTATATATATATGTTTCAATTGTTTGTAAACACTAACAGTGCAACACTAAACAAATATTACCACCAATGTACAAGCTCTGTCCACAGTGCACTTCGTGGCAAAGGGAATTTAAAAATACAATTTCACTTTTCAGCAATGTGGCTGACCCAATGATTGTACATATTGATGAATGATGCAGTGTATTCAGCAGTACTGAGCAGGAGAGCTTCATGTTCAACAGCACACCCTGGGGTCATCCAACACATGGGCTTCACTCTTGACTAGATTCTCACCAGGGAATCACAATGAGACCATGAACTGTACATACCCAGTCAAGAAGTCCAAGTGTCTGACTCTTCAGTTACCTTACCATTAAAGACTACCATACTGACATCATAAATCTTTCATTATCCTTGAAAGGAGAGTGCAGTTGTTAATGTTAGTTGTTACACTGGAGTTTTTCATGACTGAAAATGATGAGATCTGAAAACATCTCTTTCGGATGAGACTGTAAACCAAGGCCAACGCATGCAGAACATCTTGCAGTTGCACAGTTAAATCCTGTTCCGCTTTTCATAAAAGTAGGCCATTGTGTGCTGGTGGGAACAGATGACAATATTTTAAAAATTGCATACACAGGGACGGGATGAGCACGAGTGCTTATTCCATTATCCTAGATATAAAAGATTTTTTTTTAAATTACATGCACATGCACACTTCAGTGTGGAGGCTTCAACATTTCAAATTTGCTTTAAAAGAATAAAAGTTTAAACTTCTATGTTCTATCAATAAAATGAATAAAGTTTTGGGCCTGGGCTACGGTTGATTGTCAGAACGGAATTATCCGGGTTTTTTTATATAATATGTATATTTCTTTTTTTTTGGGGGGGGGGGGGGGGGAGAGAGAGAGAGGAGAGAGGGGGGGGGGGGGGGGGTTACCGTCATAGGCCTGGACCTAGCAGCGCTTGATATGATAGGCTGTCGTGTCAGCTAGTCTGCAAGGGGTGCTGCATACAGACTCACGTGTCGTAATATCGCTAGATTGTTACACATTAGGCTTATATATTTTACTTATTTTTAGGAGAGAACAAAGTTACCTCATGTATCTATAGGCCTATTCACTAATTGAGGTGTTAACTTTCTGTTCAAACCGGCCAGTACATCGCAAGAACCCCCAACACAAACATCAGGAAAACGCAGTTACCTGTACAAGTCATATCCTGCCGCTTGTTCGGACCCCCTCGTAGGTGTGATGGCTTCTCCAGTCAACTTGGCAAATTTCAGAGTAATAAGTTCGGTAGGCATCTTGGAAAATGTGCGGGATATAATACAACCCAGCCCAACTAGTCCTCTCCTAATTCCGCGGGAAAATCGGCCAGAACGGAAGAGCAGACACATCGTTGACTATGAAACCCGGAAATTAGCCTAGGCCTTAAGCTGATGTGAAACCCCAAAAGTCAAAGTTGTGTAGGCATTGGATAAGATTAAGTTTGCGGCAGTCCTCTATTATTGTCCAAAATCATTAACACTTATACCCCAAGAATTCGTTTTCTATTTATGTCTGAATTCTCGGTAATCGATCTATACAAAGTGAAAGATGTGGTACTGGCAACTGTCTGCTCCCGTACTTTCGCTTTACTTAATAAGCCTACGGCTAACCGCACGATTTCTACCAAAGCGTTTGTTGGACTACATGCACGAACTTGTGCGGTTTAATCTAAACAAGATCAAAAGGACTTGCAAAAACAATACTGCAAGGCACTGTCCAATGAGGAAGAAAAAGAGGCAGACCAAGGAAGAGATTGGAGGACAACATGAGCGAATGGACAGGCCTAGAACTCAACAAAACCCTGAGAAAGGCAGAACAGAGAGAGGAATGGAGGGGACTGGTTGTCAAGTCTTCAGGGGTGTCCCCCACGGTCGTCAGATAAGGATAGATAGATACATAGATACATAGATACATAGATACTATATAGATACATAGATACATATGATAGATAGATAATGTACCCCATGGAATGAACGAGTTTGTGTTTGAAATTCTGAGCAGAATTTTCATGTTAGTATTATTTCTAGTTTATGAATAAACAGTTCAACAGCTTGTAATCTTAATGCACTCTCATTTGTTCAGCTGGTTTGAAAAACTCATTAATTAAGATGTAGTAGTAAGGCACCCATCAGTCTCGGAAGACTATGGAGTTACGCTCTAGTCTTTAGGGCGCTAAGCCTGGGTAAGTAAGTATGGAGGGCAAACTGTTACCCATGCAGCAGACCCCCCCCCCCCCCCCTCTCCACGCCACTGGAATGATCCATGGAAAGGCAATGACCGATACGAATGGTTCCAGTACCATCGCAGGAGCCACCAGAACGTTGCCATATAGTGATATACAGCCCCGGGCCGCCCTGGGACTCCAACTCCCCGATTTTTCCTCAGGGTTGGTGTCTAAACACGACACCTGTGTGCATGCTGGGTTTTTTTTGTTGTTTTTTTCAATTTTGTCATCCGCTCCTGCCGGCACACGATGGCCTGGTCTTCTGAAAGGCGGAACAGGGTTTTAACGTGTGTGCAAGATGTTCTGCGTGCGTTCGCACACGGGGACACGGTTTATAGTCTCATCCACATGACTTTGACATTCAGTTCGATTTTTTCATCAAACTGGGAAGAAAGGGCGAGGCTGGGTACGAACCCAGATCCTCACGGTTTACTTGTTGGCAGGCGAACGTCTTAACTATCCTGCCACCTTCCTTCCTTAATTGAGTCCAGTCTGAATTAAGATGATGCTGCTGGAAATTACAAGACTTTTTTTTAAAACTAAAAAAGTCCTTTTCTGCAGAATATGAGAAGTAAACAGCTGTCTATTGGATTGAACAACCACGAGATGACTTTCAAAAAGATTTTCTTTCTGGGGTTAACATCAAAGCCAACTCCACTCCCGAAAGTCCCTCAGATGACTCTATAAACCAAGGTCCCATGTACAAAGGCACACAGGACATCTTGCCCATATGTTAAAACCTGTTCTCTTTTTGGGGAAGAGTAGGCCATTGTGTGCCAGTGGGAATGGATGACAGAATTTACAAAACTGCATGCACAGTGGAACTGGATGTTAAAAAAAAAAAAAAGCACATGACTGCTTATTCGATGGTCTAAATTATAGAGAAATAAATATATGATGAATTGTCTAAACAAACGCTTCATGTGAGAATTTTTAGATGATTCTTTCTTTTTTTTTTCTTTTATGCATACACACATGCAGCAGTTCAAATAATGATGCATGTTAAAGATCCCATAAATCATGTCAGCGTTTGGTGGGTTACAGAACTTGCCCCCCTTAATGTGCAGCATGCAGGCCCACTAGTGTGTGGAGATGCTGTGATGCCCACAAACCAGCTCCCAGGTTTGGGCCAAATACCAAGAGGACAACCCAATGGTGGAACATGTGGAAGAGGAGAACCTGTTTCCCAACAGGCTGTGAAGGCAGAGGAAGATGTCTTCGAGGGCAGACTGGACTCTGCAGCTCAGTGACAGCAGCCAGTCTAGAAGAATCACCACTGTGATGTAAAAACACTTTGAAGTCAGACGCGCTGGGTCGGCGCAATGCATTTTCACTCGTATGACAGATAACAATGAGTTGCTGTCTTGAGTGTTTGACACAGTGGTTTATGAATTTGTATATGCCCATGCATACATGTGCTTGTGTGTGTGTGTGTGTGTGTGTGTGTGTGTGTGTGTGTGTGTGTGTGTGTGTGTGTGTGGTGTGTGTGTGTGTGTGTGTTGTGTCTGTGTCTGTGTTGTGTGTTGTGTGTGGTTTGTGTGTGTGTGTGTGTGGTGTGTGTGTGTGTGTGTGTGTGTGTGTGTGTGTGTGTGTGTGTGTGTGTGTGTGTGTGTGTGTGCTGCCCACACTTACAGGGTAGTAGAAAAATTAATGTGGTTATGTTTAAGTTAACATTTTGTGCACATGTTAAGAACTCATCAAGAAGAAAGGTGGCAGGATGGTTAAGACATTCACCTGCCTAACAAGTAAACCATGAGGTTCTGGGTTCAATTCCACCCTATCGCTTTCTTTCTAGTTTGACGGACGAACCGAACGTCAAAGTTCTTTGGATGAGTCTATAAGCCAAGGCCTAGTGTGCAAATGCACCAGTACATCTTGTGCACAGGTTAAAAACCCATTTTTCCTTTCAGAAATGTAGACCATTTTGTGCCAGTTGAAATGGATGACAAAATTTCAAAATCTGAAGTACACAGGTGTCATGTTTAGACAGCATCCCTGAAGTCAGTGTGGCTTTCTAAACTGGTGGGGGGAATGGTTGAATATGCAAAAATCTCACCGTTGGTGAACCTCGGAAGTCTAGCCAAGGAACGAGGGGGGGGGGGGGCAGGGGGGGAGAGCAAAATCATAACCACAAAAAAATCCATCTCTTGTGTAGAAGTCAATGACCAGTAGCTGGACAGCATGGATAACACCAACACACCCAGCATGCATATTCTGCACACCAATAAGTCTGAATGAAGAAGTTGAGCACTGGGGGGGGGGGGGGGGGGGGGTACATAACCCCCCAACCCTGCATGACCAAAACCAAGTCCAAGTCCAACACACTCTACACTCTACTCTCTGGCTCCATGTGTCTGGCTGGCTGTCAGAACCAGCCAGCCCTTCTCACAGATACAGGCTGGTACTGGGTGTTTGGCCACTGTGAGGCTACCTGTTAAACCTGGCCCTGCACTATTGCCGGGTCACTTTGTGGGCAGCCACAGGGTGCCTGTTCTGATCCAACACACACAGAGGACATTATCTGCAAATCCAACTGGAACCATAGCTGAGTAGTTAAGAGCATTCGACTTCAATCCCTATGGGCTCCTGAAGTCGTGCGTTTGAATCTTGGCGGCATCTGGTGAATTAAGGGTGGGGATTTTTTATATCTCCCGGGTCAACTAGTTGTTCTTCAGTTCAGTTCTTCAACTAGTGCAGTCCTGCCAGTGCATTAATTTCCCTTCATGTATATACACGTGCAGAAGATCAAACATACACATTAAAGATCCCATAATTCATGTCAGTCTTCAGTGGGTTATGGAAACATTTGATTTATTCTTTTATATCGAGGATAATGGGATAAGCACTCTTGTGCTTTTTTACATCCAGTCCCCGTGTGTATGCAGTTTTGTAAATGTCATCTGTTCCCACCGGCACACGATGGCCTACTCTTACGAAAAGCGGAACAGGATTTAACGTGTGCGCAAGATGTTCTGCGTGCGTTCGCACACGGGGCCTCGGTTTAAAGTCTCATCCGAAGGACTTGTGGGGAGAGTGGAGTCAGCACTCATGTTAACTCCAGGAGAAAAATCTCCTCGACCAGATTCGAACCCGGGTCTTCAAATTGCCAGCGCAATGTTCTGACCACTAGGCTATCCGTCCCCTTCAAAACATTAAAATAACCAGCATACATCCAAAAAGATGAGCAGATCTTGGAGCTGAAGGCGATGTTCTTATCATTCCAGAGGACTTTTCAGTTTGGTCATTGCAGCTGTGGTCTGGGCTATCTTGGAGAGAATTTCATATTTTGATCCTTCATCTGATACTATGGCTCCCAGATATTTGAAGCTATGGACCATCTGGATTTTCTATATATACATACATATATACATAGGCCTACATTCTTGCAGATAGACTACAGAAAGTGGTGATGCTATCTATACTGACATCTCCCTCCCCGCCCCTCCCTCCCCTTTATGGGCACAGAAGGATTTATCCATTTGATATCCCAGGTTGTAAAGAGACGTTAATAACTGACAATTATTATCCAGACTCCTGTTGTCAGTGTCTTACATTCAGCCCATCACAGCAAGGCAGCACCTTGTTTAAAGAAGGTTGGCCATCACTTTGTTTTTCTGCTTAATTTGAATTTCAAAACAAATCCGTGCTGCTTTAGTAGCCAAGCTGATAGATCTAAATGAGGTCGCTGAGAGGCACACACACACACACACACACACACACACACACACACACACACACACACCACAACACACACACACACACAACACACACACACAATACATACATACAACACACGCACGCACGCACGCACACGCGCACGCGCGTATGTGCATACGTACTCGTACGCGAATTGAGTTAAGGCACTGGTAGGTCTGGGCTTGAAGTTGACCTGGGAGATGGTAAAAATTTTCCCACCCTGAACTGGTGAGACGTCACCGAGATTCAAACCCAGGACTTCATGGACCCAGGTC
>CM060328.1:35123563-35148563 GCA_030674155.1 Stramonita haemastoma | reverse complement strand
TTTGCCCACTATGAAGGTAGCCACATTCCGACTTCGAGGATGTTTAATCACACCAGTGAGCATGTGTTTGCTTTGTTGTATTTTTTGTTTGTGTGCCTGCTTTTGTTCTTTTTTCAAGACTTTGTTTCTCGGTTGTTGTTGCTTTTTTCTACTGCCTTTCGTCTTTAGTTATTTTCCTTTTTTCTGTGTTTTTTTTTTAAATTCCGTTCCTGACCCTTTTCCTTGCTTTTTACTTTTCTTCGTGCATGTTTTACTTTGTTTCTCTTTTCTCTTTTCCCCACCCCCCCCCCCCCCCCCCCCCCCCTCCCCTCCTCTCCCCCGCCCTCTCTCTCTCCTCTGTCTCTCTCTGTCCTCTCTGTCTCTCTCCTCATCTCTCTCTCTCTCTCTCTCTCTCTCTCTCTCTCTCTCTCTCTCTCTCTCTTCTCTCTCTCTCTTCTCTCTCTTCTCTCTTCTCTCTTCTTCTCTCTCTTTCTCCTATCTCTCTCCTCTCTTCTTCTGTCTGCTCTGTCTGTCTGTCTGTCTGTCTGTCTGTCTGTCTGTCTGTCTGTCTGTCTGTCTTCTCTCTCTCTCTCTCTCTCTCTCTCTCTCTCTCTCTCTCTTCTCTCTCTGGTCTATCTCGCCTCTCTGACTCTCGTCTGTCTGTCTGTCTGTCTGTCTGTCTGTCTGTCTCTCTGTCTCTGTCTCTCTCTCTCTCTCTCCTCTCTCTCTCTCTCTGTCTCTCGTCTGTCTGTCTGTCTGTCTGTCTGTCTCTCTCTCTGCTCGCTCTCTCTCTCGCTCGCTCACTCACTCGCTGGCTCCGTTCTTTCCCTACCCCCCCCCCTCTCTCTCCTCTCCCTCTCCCCTCGCTCCTTCGCTCTCTCTCCCTCTCTCGCTCCATCTCCGTTCCTATCTCCCCTTTTCTCTCCTTCAATTAGACCTGCATATACCTATCACACACAATGTTTCGTGTGTATTTTCAGAAACTTTGCAGCATTCTTCGACCTACAAACACTCGATGCTAGACTATGATTTACAATGATTTTGCCTTGTTAAGGCCACGTTTGGTAGTACAGGGGAGGGAATTGATAACAAGAGGAAAATTTCAACAAAATTTGTAATGAGTTTTGCTCTCTCGGGGTCAATTCTTCACCTTCAAAATAGGATTGTGAGCTGTCCCCAATTCTTCGGTTTTTCGTTGTGGACTCCATTTTGCACCAGTTTAGCAAGGCATTCATCATTGAGGTTTTCATGAATGCAAAGTTTGCCAGTTGCATTTATTTTATTTATTTATTCATTTATTCTTTTGTATCAAGGATGATGGAATAAGCACTTACATGCATTTTTATATCTTGTCCCCGTGTGTATGCAGTTTTGTAAATCTTGTCTGTTCCCACCGGCACGCGATGTCCTACTCTTATGAAAAGCGGAACAGGATTTAACGTGTGTGCAAGATGTTCTGTGTGCGTTCGCACACGGGGCTTCGGTTTATAGTCTCATCCGAAAGACTTTAGGGGAAAGTGGAGTCAGCACTGATATTAACTCCAGAGGATAAAATCCCCTCAACCGGGAATGGAGTCATCAAATTGCGAGGCAATGTTCTGACCACTAACCTATCCCGTCCCCTCCCCCGTCCCCCTGTCCCCTAGTTGTCAGACAGTTAGCTGCTTCCTTGCTCAGCTGATTGGCAGATTTTACTTGTATAATTTTTTCCCTTTGCTCTGGTCAGATTTTGCCCCTTGATGTTGGTGTCCTGGCTCTGAGTTGTCTTTTTTTGTGTCTGGCTTAGGTGTCAGTCCTTGTGTCCAGGTGTCAGTCTTTGAATCCAGGTGTCATTGTGTCCAGGTGTCAGTCTTTGTGTCCAGGTGTTAGTCTTTGTGTCCAGGTGTCAGTCTTTGTGTCCAGGTGTCAGTCTTTGTGTCCAGGTGTCTGTCTTTGTGTCCAGGTGTCAGTCTTTGTGTCCAGGTGTCTGTATTTGTGTCCAGGTGTCTGTCTTTGTGTCCAGGTGTCTGTCTTTGTGTCCAGGTGTCAGTTTGTGTCCAGGTGTCTGTTTTTGTGTCCAGGTGTCTGTGTCCAGGCGTCGGTTTGTGTCCAGGTGTCTGTCTTTGTGTCCAGGTGTCTCTTTGTGTCTAGGTTTCAGTGCGTGTCCGGCTTTGGTTCCAGTATTTGTGTTTAGTAGTATTTAGTAGTTTCACTCTTGTGTCCAGCTTCCAGTGTTTGTGTCTGGCTTTCAGTCTTTGTGTCCAGGTTTTAGTCTTTATGTCCAGGTTTGAGCCTTTGTGTCCAGGTTTCAGTCTTTGTGTCTGGTTTTGTTTGTGTTCAGGTTTCTTTTTTGTATGGCTTTGTCTTTGTCTATGCTTCAGTATTCGTCTCCATGTTTGTCTTTATGTCCATGCTTGTCTTTGTGTCCATGTTTTTTATGTCCATGTTTCAGTCTTTGTGTCCATGTTTGTCTTTGTGTCCATGTTTCAGCCTTTGTGTCCAGGTTTGGTTCAGTCTTTGTTAGAGCTTCCCTGTCAGTTGTCTTTAAATGATCACTGGGCACCTTCCGATTGCAATCAGTATTCCTTGCTCAAATAAAACAATAGTATCAACTAAAACTAAGTTTAAAAATAGAGAAAATAACATCATAAACCTAGAATAAAATCTAGCAAAAGTAAAATGACAGATAAAAAGTCAAAGATAAAACAAAAAGTAGGGTTTATTCTAAACTTAAAATAAAATAAAACAAAACAAAATAAAATGAATTTAAAGTAAGGCACAGTCTAGATTAAAATAATTTAAAACAAATGAAATAAAATAAAATGAAATAAAATAAAATGAAATGAAATAAAATAAAATGGATAACTAAAAACTAAATCAGAAGTTTCAATAAAATAGTGAAAAATCGTGCAAGAAATCTGAGAGCAATCTGGGTGACAGTGATCTATCTTCTCATTCGAAAACACCACCTACCCCTACCATAGCTTAAAAAGACTAGGGTCATGAAACATTGTGACTTGGTCATTTCTTTTCATCATGGGTTTCCTTAGTTCTGAAAATGTCCCCACCCATAACGGCTTTCATACGGTTTTCATGAGGCATCGCGACTGTCATTCTCTTCCACTTCTGATAAATTTTCCATATGTCTGAAAATAACTGGAGCTTTAAGACGGTTTTCATGAGGTATTGTGACTTGGTTATCCCCTTCCGTTTCTGATAGGTTTCTTTGATAATGTCACCACCTACAACGGCTTTGAGACAGGTTTCATGAGGTATTGTGAACTGGTCATTCCTTCCATTCCTAAAGCGTTTTCTTGTCCTTCCCCTCCTTTATTAATTATATAAATACGCAGGGACGGGATAGGGATAGCCTGGTGGTCAGAACATAGTGCTGGCAATTTGACAACCCGAGTTCGATTCCAGTTCGAGATTTTTCTCCTGGAGTTAACATCAGTGCTGACTCCACTCTCCCCAAAAGTCCTTCGGATGACGCTATAAACCAATGTCCCGTGTGTGAACGCAGCAGAACATCTTGCGTACACGTTAAATCCTGTTCGCTTTTCGTAAGAGTAGGCCATCGTGTGCCGATGGGAACAGATATTTACAAAGCTGCACACACACGGGGACTGGATGTAAAAAAAAAAAAAAAAGCACAAGTGTGCTTATCCCATTATCGTCGATATAAAAGAATAAATAAATAAATATAATTAAACATGGGTCCTAACCTGGTGGTGAGTCATATGGATCGTCCTGAAGACTTCAGCAGTGGGGCCAACTTCTGTTGATTATCACCTTGGAGTCATCTGCTGCATGAGATCCTGGCATCTGTAAGTAGTGTGCAGATGCAGATGAGACTTGTAGTGATGTTATACAGGATTCGGGTGTCGTTTATTCTTATTTCAATTTTTCATTTAAAAGATATGTATATTTTGTTTCACCTTAGTTTCTGTTTGTTTGTTTTTTGCATGATATTTTTCCCCGTCTTTATGTTTAGGAGAATCAAGTTCACTTTCTTTTAAAAGAAAAAGTCAGTCAGGATTTTAAGTATAAAGATCTTGCAGGGTTTGTGTCGCTGCAGACATGGCGGCTCCTAAATCTGGAAGGGACAGTATCAAGATTGTGTTGACAGAGCCTTGTTTGGAAACTATTTGAAAAAAAATGATAAAGGCCTAGTGTAATTGATTAGAATAACTGGTTGTATTGTAATGTTTGAATATCTAGCTCCATAAACTAGCTGGACTCAAATTTGACTGAATTGGTGAAGAAGCATGGTGAAATTTGTAAGATGAAATCAGATTGTTACAATACCTGTGCCAATAAAACAGCCAGGTTTTTCAGTCTACTAATGACTCACTGCTTTCAGGGGCTCTGGGTCTGGAATCAAGGGCCAGTGATCTGACATGTGTGAGGGCAGCCATCCTGACCTGTGTTTTCTGAAAGCTAGGTAAGGTATTAGTATTTTTGCTTCTATATTTTTCTGAACTTTCTGGTCTAGTACTTTTGTCTGTCAAATTTGTTGTTATCCTCTGCTGTTCATGCCTATGCTTTTTATCATTCCTCAGCTAGAGCTCTGAGGTTCTCCAAAAGTGATTTTTTTGTGTATGCGACCAAAATTGGGTCACCATTTAGGTTTGGGTGCAGTGTTCAACATTTCAGTGTTGCATCTGTAAAGTGGTTCACTGTCTAGTTGTGGTTCCAGTCTTCACATTAAGCCTGTAGGTTATCTAGGTAGGAAAAAAATGTTTTTAAAAAGCAATTGAAAAAGACATACTTTTAATGAGATTTGAACTCGTACACTACCAAATCAGTGCGTTAGCCACTGCACCATTGCAGCTGGTCAACTAATTTTTTTTTTAATCATGTACTGTTGATGTTAGATTTTTTCTCTTATTTCAAAGTGATTTTTTTGTCTATTCAACCAGGTACCATATGAGCCACAACA
Source organism: Stramonita haemastoma (assembly GCA_030674155.1). Lineage (NCBI taxonomy): Eukaryota > Metazoa > Mollusca > Gastropoda > Neogastropoda > Muricidae > Stramonita > Stramonita haemastoma. Next base: position 35,143,663 of record CM060328.1, on the reverse strand, counting down.
GTTCCAGTGCAATCCAAAGTAGAAGGAGCTGCTAAACCAGGCCATTAACTCGCCATCCAATGTCTGCTACAACTGCACCAGAGGCTGCCATGCACGGGTTGGACTTGTGAGCAGCTCCAGACTTAGCCCCCAGCACTGACTAAATGGGGACAAGCATCACTACGACTTTACTGCAAACGTCGTGTATGTATGTACCTGCGTCAAATGGAGTCAAGATGCCTCACATTCGGCAAAATCCAGGTTAGAAAATTGCTGATATTTTTGTGTAACTAAAGCGGTTTTTCCCCATAAATAGTCATATTTGCTGACGGAAATTATGTGTGAAATTATGTAGTTAGAAAACAAAATTTTTCAATGTTTTATATAGTCCTAGTGTACATTAATTTTTGCAGACTGTCGGCAGTAAAAATTAACTGTCCAAATATGGATTGAAGATAAAACTTTAACACACGTAATGTAATGTAGTAGTTATGAATTAAATCTCTTAAAGTTAGGAAATCAATCCATTGAAATCTTTCAGCAGATAAAATACAGCTGAATTGTGATATAAAGTCTGTAAATACTAATTTTAAATTAAATTACTTCCAAAGTAACCTGATCAGGTAAATGTCATAATATACAGCCAAGAAAATCCTCTGAACTTTGAATGGTAGTGATTAGGACTCCCTTGCTGTTAGGGGCTGTGGGACTGGAACCACCAGGTGCCTCAGGTTTTCTTTCAACCATCATGAACAGGTTGAAGGGGGGTTGCTTTGATAGAGTGGGTATGGTTAAAGCTGATTATACTAGTTCGGCTTATCAAAGCAAAAGATGCTATATGATGAAGTCTTCAAACATGAAATTTCTGCTACAAAATGCTTTTAAATTCCTTTAAAGTTAGCTTATAAAGCAAATGGATAAATGGGATGATGTCTTTTTAAAGAATAATTGCAGACTATTTTCCATTCACTAAAAAAAAGTCTTCAAAGAAAAGTTGTGAATTCGTTTTAAGTCATGTGATCCAGACATTTTTATATCAAAAGGCTACAAAGCTCAAGTTTAAATGAATTAATCTTTGTAAAGAACAATCGTGACTGTATTCTTCAAAGTTGTAAGATAAAATTATTGTAGCATTTGAATTAACATTCAACAGTTTCCCTGTCACTGATGACTTAACTGCTGACAGGAACAACTGGACAGGAACCAAGTGGCAAGAACAGACAGGCCATCCAGCACCACTTGACGGTTACCAGCACATGATCAGGTAACAGCATTGCGTCCGAAACTTACTCCCCATCCACTAGACTCTGTGCAGTGATCTGGGTGCTAGTGTTTTGGATGAGGTGATAAACCGAGGTCCCGCGTTCAACACGTATTTAGCGCACATAAAAGAACACAGGGTAACAAGACGGTTGTCCTTGGCAAAATTCTGTAGAAAAAAGCCACTCTAATAGGGGAACAAATACACATGCAGACAGGAAAAAAATGGGTGGCGCTGCTCTTGTGGCGACGAGCTCTTCCCAGGAAGAGCAGCCCAAATTTCACAAGACAAATCTGCCGTTGCTTAAAAGTGGTATACAAATACAAAGTTTTAGTGACTATTCCCTCTGTCTTAGCATTTGTATTTGTTTTTCAGTTTGGTCTGTAGTATTCTCATCTAACAGACTATTCCAGTTGTAACAAAAACCATTAAAAGAAAAAAATATTATTCACACATTTGTCTAAAAATTTTCTTGATCTTCATTTGTCATTAAGGCTACATGCTTCTAATCAATCAATCCTTTGATATTGCTGCAAAAGATAATATCCAGGAATATCTCTGCAAGTTTAATGGAGCTGACTTTTCACACACACGCACACACGACACACACGCACACACACACACACACACACACACACACACACACACACACCTCTCTCTCTCTCTCTCTCTCTCTCACTACTCTCTCCTCTTCTCTCTCTCTTCTCTCTCTCACCACGAACACGCACACGCACAGCGCACGCACAGACAGCACAGACACAGTAATATTTACACAACTGCATACACACAGACTGGATGAAAAAGCACATGATGCTTATTCTATTATCTCGATATAAAACAAAAAAAATATAAAGTGTAAAAAAAACCACACACACATACAAAAGAGAGGAGGGAGGGGGGGGAAGAGAGGGAGGAGGGAGAGTACACCTTGCACACAGTTAAAAGCCTTTCAGCTTTTCGGAAGAGTAGGCATTGTGTGCTGTGGGAACGATGACAAATTTACACAACTTCATAATCAAGAGGACTGGATGTAAAAAGCGCACAGTGCTTATTCCATTATCTCGAATTATGAAAAGAAAAGGTTTAAAGTTAAACAATGCACACCCACACAAAAGCACACACACACACACACACACACACACACACACACACACACACACACACACACACACACACACACACACACACACACACACTTCAAATCTCCATTGCCTTGCCATAATGAAATTTTCCCCTTTTCTATCACTCCTTTTTTCCTTACAACTATCCATTATTACTCTTTCTTAATTTTTGTTTACCTTCCCAGTCCATTCTTCTGCCTTTATTTTCCCCCAAGCAAGTATAAAAACTGTATTTCTTTTCTTTTTCAGATGTTACGCTATTTTGAGGACATCTCTTTCAAGGACAGAGACACAGTCAAGGAAAGGACTTTAAGGTAACCAGCAAAAACTGTCACCGGACTGTGTGGTTACACCAAGTGCCTCTCCAAGGAAAAACTGTTGTGACTGTCTTGGGTTAAAACCCTTATGGTAGACCAGGGCGTTGATACAAGGAACATTAGAAGACTTGGTTTTAAAACCTTGGTTTAAATCTGTACAGAGTTGCACATATTTAATTTGAGATCTAATAATTTCACAAGGTGATAGCACCTCCCCCTCAATATTTGGTCTCTGTGGTCGGTGGAGTTTCAAGATTGGATTGGATTGGATTTTTATGATTTGCTGTTTTTACCTTTATTGCAATCAGGTCAAAAAGACCTCCTTTCCGCCCTCCCCACCAATTTCTTCAACTAGAACTCCGAGGTTTACCAATAGATTTTTGCATATGTGACTGTTCTTGCCCACCTTTAAGGTAGCCGCAATCTAATTCAGGGTTGATGTCTAAAATTTCATAAGCTTATTTCACAAAATATTAGTGTTAGATAATTTTGTGGAGATAGTGTGTTTTGTTATGCTGTGTGGTGTGTTATGTGTGCGTGTGTGGTGGTGGTGGTGTGTGTGTGTGTGTGTGTGTGTGTGTGTGTGTGTGTGTGTGTGTGTGTGTGTGTGTGTGTGTGTGTGTGTTCGTTTTAACGTGTGTGTGGTTGGTGTGTGTTGGTTTGTTTTGTTTTGGGTTTGTTTTGTTGTTTTGTTTTGTGTTTTTTTTGTGGGGGGGTGGGTGTAAAGGGGATAATTGTGGGAAGGAGACATCGGGCTGGAAGGAGAGCGAAGGGAGGGGAAGTGAGTGTGTAGGAGGGGTGTGGATGCACATCTGAGCAGTGGGGACAGAAAAACAGGGCTGGCTTAGGCCTAGAGAATCTTTCTTTTTTTTTTTAGTTTGGTTTTCTAGAGCACCGAGGTTCACCAATAGTAAAAGTAGAGCATACACGACCGTTTTCACCAACCATTAAGGTAGCTGCATTCCAACTTCGAAAATCGGTATTGTTTCATTTTGAGCTTTTTTTTTTTAATCGATGCAACTTGTCCAGAATATTTTAGGTCTGAACTTTTATCTCCTTGATAGTAGAACTGGAATTTTCGCCAACTCAGAATTCCAATGCATGTCTTCAGTTTTTTTATATAATATATGATAGGTTACTATGGTTTAAAGCTCCTTACCATTGCAAAATACGTATAGCTGTTGTGGTTGGTAGAATGGTAAACATGAAATAAGTACCAGTGTGTCTATAGCTACATACCATTTGTCCAGGTGCTGATGTGTCCACATGCATTCTAACATTCAGACCGACCATCTGACAGACAACCCTTCCATGTTATTAACTAACACTAACACTAACCTCAACCCTTAACCCTAACCCTTAACCTTAACCCCCACATGTGGACACAACAGGCAGGTAGACAACATGGTGTATACTGAAACACTGGCTACACACTTTTTTCTTTTGGGTTGAATAGAATAGTTTATTTATTGAAAATAAATGGATAGCACAGAACCACTCTACACCGTGCTTTCGAAAACGAAACAAAAAAGCTCACGTAGGCAGTAGTGATTAAAATTTTAAACACTAAATCATTTTAAAATAATAAATACCAATATCTTTATTTAAAAAATTGTTCTTTCGCTAGAGCTCTTAGTTTCATCAGTGGTAAGATTTTTGCATACACAGCTGCTTTTGCCCATTAAGACGGCCACATGCCGACTTCGAAATTATCAGATAAAATATCATAGATACTACTGCTAGGGTTGGTAGGGGAAGGGATGCTAGATTTTTAGGGAAAAGAATGCCGGGAGGGGGGGATGGGGGGTTAAAATGATGTAGTATATATCATAAGGATGGGAAAAGGTGTAGTGACTGAGGATGGGGATGAATTTCTCCTCTTATTTGAGATAATAGAGCAATCGTTTTTTGTTTTCTTTTAAGATAACTATTCAGTCAAAAAAAAAAAAAAGTATTTGTATTTAGTTGTTTGGGCTTTTATTTTGAGATAAAAGCATTTACACTCGTATTTTATTGTATGCTAGTAGGGCAGGCAGTGGAACTTTGTGATTAGGTTCAGGGGTAGTGGAGGTGGGGGGGGGGGGGGGAGTATTTAGAAAAAAAAAGTTGAAAACCAAGGTACAAGTAGCTTCTTTTAGAAAGTATTCTTGATTAGATTTAAGGGAAAAGCCTTTTAGAAATAAGTGTAATCAAATCAGGGGTAACGGGTCCTAGTTTTAGAAGGAACTGTGTGTGTGTGTGTGTGTGTGTGTGTGTGCGTGCGTGCGTGCGTCGTGCGTGGCGCGCGCGCGCGTGCGTGCGTGTGTGTGTGTGTGTGTGCGTACATGTGTGTACGTGTGTGTGCGTACATGTGTGTACGTGTGTGCGCGTGCGCGTTGGTGATTATTATGAATATTTTGTTAACATTATTTTTACAACTATTATTATTATTATTATTATTATTATTATTATTATTATTATTATTATTATTATTATTATATCATTATTATATTTTTTTTTTAATTATCTTTTTTTATTTTATTAATTATCATCATCATCATCCATCCTCCTCATCCCTCATCATGCTCCCTCATCCTTCCTCCATCATCCTTATCGATCATCAACCATCATCATTATCTATCATAATCATCATTAACATTATCCATTGTTATCATCATTATCATCTTGTCGTCATTATCCATCTTTATCCATCGTCATGATTGTCAACATTATCCATCATTATTGTCATAATTACAATTATCATCATCATTCATCTCATCATTATCCATCATTATTGTCATCACTATCCATCGTCATCATTATCCATCATCATCATTATCCATCATTGTCATTATCCATCGTCATTATCCATCATTGTCATCATTGTCAATCATTCTCATTATGATTACATCATTACCCATCATTGTCATTATCCATCATTGTCATTATCCATCATTGTCATTTTCCATCATTGTCCATCATCATTACCCATCATCCATCACTCATTATCCATCATTGTCATCTTTATCACTCATTATCCATAATCGTCATTGTCATTATCCATCAATTATCATTATCCATCATTGTCAGCATTTTCATCATTTTCCAACATTGTCAGCATTATCCATAATCATCCATCAGTGTCATTACCAATGTTATCCATCATTGTCATAATTGTTCACCATTGTCTTCATTGTTATTATCCATCATTGTCATCACCATTATCATATCCATCATTGTCATCATTATCCATCGTCATTATCCATCATTGTCATCATTATCACGTGTCATTATCCTCATTGTCCTCATTATCCATCATTGTCCTCATTATCCATCATTGTCCTCATTATCCATCATTGTTCGTTATCATTATCCATCATATCATTATAATCATTATCCATCATTGTAATCATTATCGTTATCCACACATTGTCATCATTATCTCACTCATTGTCATCATTATCATCTCATTCATCTGTCATCATTATCCATCATTGTCGTTATCTTTATCCATCATATCATTTAATTATTATCCATCATTGTACTCATTATATCATTATCACCATTGTATCATCACCATTGTCATCATTATATCCACATTGTCATCATTATCCATCATTGTCAGCATTATCCATCATCATTGTCAGCATTATCCATCATCATTGTCAGCATTATCCATCATTGTCAGCATTATCCATCATCATTGTCAGCATTATCCATCTATCTTGTCAGCATTATCCATTATTCATTGTCAGCATTTCCATTATCATTGTCAGCATTGTCCATTATCATTGTCAGCATTTCCATCATCGTCAGCATTATCCATCATCATTGTCAGCATTGTCCATCATTTGTCAGCATTATCCATCATTGTCACATTATCCATCATCATTGTCAGCATTATCCATCATCATTGTCAGCATTGTCCATCATCATTGTCAGCATTATCCATCATCATCATTATCCATCATCATTGTCAGCATTATCCATCATTCAATTATCCATCATCATTGTCAGCATTATCCATCATCATTGTCAGCATTTCCATCATTATACCATCATTGTCATCATCATGTCAATTATCCATCATTGTCAGCATTCTCCATCATCACTTGTCAGCATTATCCATCATTGTCAGCATTATCCATCATCATTGTCAGCATTATTGTATCATCATTGTCCATCATCATGTCAGCATTATCCATCATTGTCAGCATTATCCATCATCATTGTCATCATTATCCATCATCATTGTCAGCATTATCCATCATTGTCAGATTATCCATCATTTCAGCATTATCCACATCATCATTTTCACATTGTCATCATCATTGTCAGCATTATCCATCATCATTGTCATCATCAGTATCCATCATTGTCGCATTAGTCCATACATCATTTCAGCATTCTCCATCATTCATTATCCATCATTGTCAGCATTATCCATCATTGTCAGCATTATCCATCATCATGTCAGCATTATCCATCATCCTGTCAGCATTATCCATCATCTGTCAGCATTATCCATCATCATTGTCAGCATTATCATCATGTTATGCATTGTCCATCATCATTGTCAGCATTATCCATCATTGTCAGCTATATATCATATCCATCATTGTCAGCATTATCCATCATCATTGTCAGCATTATCCATCATCATTGTCAGCATTATCCATCATCATTCACATTATCATCATCATTGTCAGCATTTCTCATCATCATTGTCAGCATTATCCATCATCATTGTCAGCATTATCCATCATCATTGTCAGCATTATCCTCATCATATCATTTGTCAGCATTATCCATCATTCACTTATCCATCATCATTCATATCCATCATCTGTCAGCATTATCCATCCATTGTCAGCATTATCTCATCATTGTCACATTGTATCATCATTGTCAGCATTATCCAATCATTCCATCATGTCATATTATCCATCATTCACTATTCCATCATTGTCATCTTTATCATTATCACTCATTATCCATCATCATATTATCATCATTGTCGTTCATTATCCATCATCATTGTCGTCATTATCCATCATCATTGTCAGCATTATCATTTTCCAACATTGTCATCATTATCCATAATCATCCTCATGTGTCATTATCCCAATATTATCCATCATCTTATTCAGTCTTCATTGTATTTATCCATTTCTGTCATCTTTATTTGTCATTATCATCATTGTCTATCATTGTCCATCATTTTATTATCATTATAATTATCCATCATTGTCATTATCGAATATTATCCATTATCATTCTATCATTATTCACCATTGTATTCATTGTCATTATCCATCATTGTCATTATGATTCATCCCATTATCCATCATTATCATCATTATCCATCATTATTTTTCCATCATCATCTATCCATCTTTTGTCATCATTATCCATCATTTGTCATCATATCCATCATGTCTGTTATTTTACCCATTTATTCCATCATTATCCATCATGTGTCATTATCATTTTATCCATCATTATCATTATTAATATTAATTCATCATTCCATTATCATAGTCCCATCATCGTCATTATCCATCATTATCATTATCTATCATTGTCATCATTATCATTGTTATCCATCATTATTATTAAACTCATCCATCATTATCATAGGTCTCCATCGTTCATTATTATCATCATCCATTATCATCATTATCTTATCATATTATCATCATCATAAATATCACTATTTTCACGTTATTCATTATCAGTAATTATTTTTTCATTATCATCATCATCATCATTATCCACCATTATATATTATTCTCATCATTATCCATCATTATTCACATTATTCTACCATTATATCATTATCATTTTATCATTATCATCATCCTTCATTATCACCATACGTTTCATCATCCATTCATTATCCATTATCATTTTGTCATTATTATCATCATTATCGTTATCATTTATTATCATTATCGTTATAATCATTTATTATCGTTATGATCGATTATCATCATTATCGTTATCATCCGTTATCATCACATTCTTTTTTATCATCTTGTATCTTATCCATCTTGAGTCATCATCGCCGTCATCCGCCGTCATCATCATCATCATTATCATCAAATCAGTATCTTATCATTTCATCATCATTCTCAGTATCATCATTTTTTATTATTACCATTCTAGTTATATATTATTATTATTATTATTATTATTACTTATATTATATTATTATTATATATTATTATTATTATTATTATTATTATTATACGCGCGTGGATGTGTTGTGTTGTGTTGTGTTGTGATGTCAGAAATTAAGAATAGTACATAGTGAAATACATGAATTTTAATTTTATGTCTGTATGGTTTAAAGAAATCTGTTGACTTGCTGGACTGGCAGCCATAAGCAGCATTGACTCAATATCTGTCATGATTTTAGAAAGGATGGAGGTGAAAGATTTCAATATAAACAAGATTGTGTTTATCTTGTATGTATAACAACCTTGCATGAGAACAGATACTTTCATCTATTTCACAAAATATGATATGGGAAAACCATGTAGCGTTTCACTCTTGTGTATAATATATAGCAGGGACCTTGAATTGGTGTATTCTGCTACCTTATTTCCTTGTCTTTTGCTTTGCTGTAGGTCAGAGATATGCCCATTACCCAGGTCATAGCACTCCCAGCCCATTGATAGACTGCTCCATCTGCATCTCTCCTAGCAGTCTGCTTTGATTTCTTTTGTCAGCCCAAATGTACTGGCATTTTTTGTAAAATCCGAAAAGGAAAAAGTGGGCAAAAAAAGTTGAAGCCCAAATGTAAATTTACCCCCTCTCCCCAACATCCCCCCCCCTCCTAACACACAAACCAAAGAGACCCTACACCCCTAAAGAATGCTGGAAACAGATCGATAAAGGAAAGAGGAAAAAGAAGTTGAGGCCCCATAGATAAAATCCAGTTATGTTGGCAAGGCTGAAGTGAAAGATGTTACATTGATCAGTGATCATTGCTGCATGCTTTATTGTCTACTTTTTTGTCCTTTGTCCAACCTTTGTGCTAAATTTCTGCGAAATAAGGATCTTCATTTTAGATGCATGTATTCCAAAATTTCAGTGTAAAAATGTGAAATGATGTATTCCAGCAGATCGTTGCAATGATAGTGTTGTACAGGTTGTGGGTTTTTTTTGTTCAGCCTTTCTTCTTGCTGTTACCTTTGTGCTATTATGAATACTGTCTTATACAAAAGTAGAAAATGGTTTAGCATGTGTGTGGTTTTGTTGATAGTGTTTTTAGTTTTTGTAAACTTTTTACGAGCAGTTGTGCGGAACACTTAACTGTTTCGTTTTTTTTTTTTGGTTTGTTGGTATTTTTGTTAAAGTTTGGGTTAAATAATGTTTCAAGTACAAGAAAAATTTGCGTTTCAGCATAAAATGCTGGTGGACAGCTAGTTTAGAATTCAAAGCTGCTTTCTTTTTCCACTTGTCTGTCCCCATCGATTATCATTATCTTTATTTTGTATTGAAACATTAAGTATAATTTTCTTGGATTTTATCACCAAAACTCAATGTTCGTTTTATCGTGCCTTTTTGGATGTAGGCATTTTGAAGTACTGAGCGCAGAGTAAAGCAGTTTACTGCTGATACCCTTTTTATTTTCAGCCTTTTTTTTTCAACCAAAAATTGCCCGTGAATGACAGACACGATGCTTTTAGAACTACATGTTCAGTAAGGGTTCAGCCCCAAAAGAAAAGTTGGAGTTAGGGTTGGGTAGCCGGCTTGCAGCTGAAATGATCAAAATAAGGAAACTTAGTTATCTTAAACACAGTGTTAAAACTTGATGAAATGTGATGCGAAAGAAGTCTGAAAATAAAAAAACTGAAACTTGACCAAGGCCTTTGTTCAGAGTTACATTCATGAATGTGTGTTTACAGTGTGGAGTATGGATACAAGATCTGATGTATAGCCCCCTCTCTCTCTCTCTCTCTCTCTCTCTCTCTCTCTCTCTCTCTCTCTCTCTCTCTCTCTCTCTCTCTCTCTCTAACATACGATAATATGATACACCACAGCTATGTACAGGGCTGCCGCCACATGCACACACAAGACAACGCACAAACACAAGTGCATGCATACCCCCCCCCCCTCCCCCTAAAGAATATGCACGTTTTTTGAAAGGCTGTGACAACAAGCGCCGGTTTCAGTCCCGTCCTACGCCGACTTTCGCACAGTAATAGAGCCCACGACACGAAGAGAGTGCTGTACTCTATGCATACACATTTTACATGCATTTTTTAAAAAAAAATAATGCGTGGCGCCCGTCTTGTGGTGACACCACAGCCCGGAAGAGGCCAGCCTGGCTTGAATTGTCTTTGATTGCTTGTGTATTTAATAGGTCAAATGCAGGTGCTTTGATTTGTTTTTGCAAGATATAGCCCTACATAAATTCCGTGTAGTAGTATTATTTTTATTATTATTATTATCATCATTATTATCATGGAATGTATTCATCATCTCTAGGTATTTTCTGCGATTTAAACGGTGACATTTCGGCAAGAGACTAGAAGTCATCAGGCAAGTTTGTCAAATTAACTCCCCTGCCCTTATGAATTTTAGTAACCCCAAAGAAGGCAAAAGTGTTCTTCAACCATGGGAGAGAATTTAGAAGCTCTGCGCATGCGCGTGAATTAACTCCCATGGTAAAGCGAGCCTTTATGAATTTTAGTCGCCCCAAAGAAGGCAACAGTGTTCTTTATCAGGGGGAGACAATTGAAAAGTGGCGTATGTGTGGGTGAAGTGTGTTGCAACGTGCGAAAACGAAAAAAAAAAGAAAGAGAAAAAAAGAAGCTGTGAATATTTTTTCCCGATATTGCCCTCTTATATTTTGGCGTTGTTGTTGCAAATAATAGATCTTAACAGCCCAGCCAATAGATTATTGTTATGCACACTTTGAGAAAAGTGAGGCTAGAGTGAGGGATAGTATACATGTGTAAACCTTGCACACCTCCTACTGGGAGACCAAAAAATAATTTTCATATCAAACCTTTTCCTGATGTGCTGCTATCAGTCGTCGTGGCCGAGTGGTTAAGGCGTTGGACTTGAAATTTTATTTGCTGCTGCCTTGTAAAATAAAACCATAGGCCCTAAAAATATTTTAATGCATATTTTCAGGTTAATGGTAGGCATACTGTCTACAAATAGGACAGCCCCTTTGCCACTCAAATCAAATTCAATTAACCACTATTAGACTATGCAGTTTTGGGTAATAGAGACAACTGCTTGATAGAGAGGTTACCTCTACATGAAAAAAAAAAAAGATGCACCACAACAAAGTAAAGGGTCACTGCCAAACAAAACAAAACGTACACACAAACATGAGCCAGCGCACTCATGCGCGCCCTTCCTTCACCTTCACTTCACTTGTCCCATAGTCCTATGGACGGTGGGGGCACAACTGAAGATTTTGCAACCAGCTACCTCCACTCTCCACAGTCCTCCGCACTCTGTAGTAGGTCGTTTCACCCAAGGCCTGACCACTCTTTGATGTTGTCTTCCCATGGTTTCATGCGCGCCCTTACACACCCCTAAAGAATAAGGGGAATTTCAAGGAAATGTGACAAAGGGCTGATTTCCGAACCGTCCTATCCCGACTTTTGCACAGTAACGGAGCCCTTCTTCTTCTTCTTCTTCTATCCCGTAGTCTATTTAGACCGTAGGGGCGCCATGGAAGACCTCGCAACCAGCTCTCTCCATCTCCCTCTGTCCTCGGCCTTTCTCAGGGTGACTAAGGGTAAGGTGCTTTAAGGGATTCGAGCAGTTAGTGAGACTTAGACTTTAGGAGTCAGAGTTTAAGGAAAATGTTCAATGACTTGTGATGATTTTTTAATACATCTACCTTCATGGTCGGCAAAAATGGTTGCATACAAAAAATCTCACCATTGATGAACCTCAGTGTTCTAGCCGAGGAACAAACAAACAAAAATGCCAATCCCCAACTGAACACAGCAGTACTGTACATAGGTTATTCAGTCACAGAGCAAGGCTGAAAGAGATGCCTCCAAGAGGGTCCCCATGTCTTTTTGACAACAGTCATCCATGAATAGGCCAACACTTTGACAAGCACTTAACACTGGTGTGGAAAGAAGTAGAAAAGAAATTAAGACAATAAACCACCATCTGACCACACGCGCACACACACACACACACACACACACACACCACACATTCAAATACAAAAAAGAAAAATAAATGATTGAATTTTTTTTATTATTAACTTTTGGGTAAAATCAAATGCGACCTCAACAAAAAAAAATGTAAGCCCAGAACAAAGTCATGCATAAAATGAACACAATCAAGACCGTAATAATCTTTCTTTTTTTTTTTAAACACACCCACAAACCAATAAAATCAAGACGGCAACTGTTCTTTCCTCCTGCTGCTTCTACTCACTTTACTCCATAGTGCTTCTTGCTCTTGTCTCTCTATCACACACACACACACACACACACACACACACACACACACACACACACACACACACGCAGGCATGCAAGTACACACACACACGCATGCACACACACACAACACACACACACACACACACACACACACACACACACACACACACACGCAGGCATGCAAGTACACACACACACACACACACACACACACACACACACACACACACACACACACACACACTCCCCATTATAGCATGGCAAAGCTCAGGAAAATTACTTCACTTCTTTATCAGTTAAAGCTAAATGCGTTAAAAACAAAATTCATAACAGGAGTTAAACGCTGTTGCGGGGAAAAACTTTCAAGTGTTCATTTAATTTTTGAATACCGAACTTTAAAATCATTTTTGCCTGACATTCCTTATTGTTCATTAGAAAATTTTTTCGATGACTTTTTATTAATGTTTAGCATTTGTGAATTTTTGCTTCCAAGTCCAGTAGCTCAATGGCTTTTGGTTAAAAGTTAGTGTTTTTCGAGTTCAAATATCACTTTGTTTCTACCTATGATAATTATAGCCTGTAATAGCATACATACACACACTTGCACGCGCGCGCACACACACACACACACACCACACACACACACACACACACACACACACACACACACGCATGCATGCATGCATGCATGCGAGCTTAAGCCTACCCAAGTTTTTCTTTTCTCCTTTGTTTTCTTCTGTATGTGCAGTTCAATGACTTTCTCATGGTTAGATGCTTTTTCCTTGTATCATTCATTTAACTTTACAAACACACATATATTCACTCCTATCTCCTCCTTCCCTTGTCCAGTCTAAAATCACTTGTTAGTGGACAGACATTAAAAATGAAGACACACACACACACACACTCTCTCTCTCTCTCTCTCTCTCTCTCTCTCTCTCTCTCTCTCTCTCTCTCTCTCTCTCTCTCTCCCTCTCTCTCACCAGGCATGCAAGTATACACACACACATACGCACGCATGTACACACACACATACACGCACACACACAAGCATTTGAAAAAGTAATTCCCAAAAAGAGTCCTTTTATTCTGACTATCTGCTGGCAATTTGACGACCCGGGTTCGAGTCCGGTCGTGGAGATTTTTCTCCTGGAGTTAACATCAGTGCTGACTCCACTCTCCCCAAAAGTCCTTCGGATGAGACTTTAAACCGAGGCCCCGTGTGCGAACGCACACAGAACATCTTGCGCACACGTTAAATCCTGTTCCGCTTTTCGTAAGAGTAGGCCATCGTGTGCCGGTGGGAACAGATGACAATATCTACAAAACTGCATACACACGGGGACTGGATGAAAAAAAGCACATGATTGCTTATTCTGTTATCCTCGATATAAAAGAATAAATAAATAAATAACTTTTCTTTTTTCTTCTTTCTTAGGGGGGGGATAAGCTATTGTGTGTGTGTGTGTGTGTGTGTGTGTGTGTGTGTGTGTGTGTGTATGCACTGTGTGTGTGCGTGCATGCGTGTGTGCTTGTCAGTCTCTTTGCTTGCTTTTTTTTATCTGTTTATTTTTTCTCCAAAATAGAGTAGGTCTCTAACAAAGATAATAATGCCCCTCTAATAGGAAGTTTGGGTTCTTTTAATTTTCAAATTGCCATCTGTAGGTTGAATAATCTTTCACTATAAGTCTGCTTTTACAACCAACCCATGTTCTTGGTCAGTGTCTATCTTTGACACACATCTCATTTCCTCAATGTCTATGTTTGACACACATCTCATTTCCTCAATGTCTATGTTTGACACACATCTCATTTCCTCAATGTTTGACACACATCTCATTTCCTCAATGTCTATGTTTGACACACATCTCATTTCCTCAATGTTTGACACACACCTCATTTCCTCAATGTCTATGTTTGACACACATCTCATTTCCTCAATGTTTGACACACACCTCATTTCCTCAATGTCTATGTCTGACACATATCTCATTTCCTCAATGTCTATGTTTGACACGGGATAGTTCAGAGGTCAGAGCACTCGCTTTCCCCCTGCCAATGTTAAGCAGCATCAAGCATGATTACCAAGTGGATGGGTGTCTATTAGCTTCAGTACAGTCCCCCAGTTCACCCAGCTGTAAATGGCTGTGGGCCTCTTTAGGGTCAGGGAAGAGAGGGAGAGGAGATGGGTGCTGTCCTCTTATGTCGGCCCCTGGAGAAGCTGAAGTCTCTGATGCCTCACTCCCCTATGACCACATAGGTTATGGGACACCTTTACCGTTACCTTTTTTTGTTTGACACACATCTCATTTTCTCAATGTCTATTTTCAACAGGTTAATGTTATGTTCTTAATCAATATCTATCTGACTGGCAACACATTTCCTCAAAGCCTATCGTTGACAAGTGACAAATGTTCTCAATCAATGTTTCTCATGACATAACATAATAATCATATCTCTATAAGATTTCCTTCTAAATGAGTATTTATGCTCTGCATCACACGAATCTCAATTTGACTTTACAACTTTCTGAGCTACTCACACTCGGGTGTACACACGAACGAACACACACAGCATTCTAACATTATATATATATATAGAGAGAGATATAGATATAGATATAGATATATATAGATATAATAGATATATATATATATATATATATCTCCAAAGCTTATCACATCTTACACATATCAAATTTTTGTGAGCTTAAGAATGAGTATCCATATATACAAATTTAACATTCACACACACACACACACACACACACACACACACACACACACACACACACACACACACACACACATACTGAATGAAAAAAAAAAAGAGTAAACCATAACCAAAACAAACAAACAAACAAAAAAAACATACAAAAGTTACATAAGCCACACAAAAAAGGGAAAACTTAAGCATTTATCTCATTCAGCAAAGTAACTGCTACTATAGTCCTACACACTGAGACGCCATCTTCTTGTCAAATACAGCATCCCCACAATGTTGTATTGTTTTGTCTTAAAGTATATTGTGTTGTGTTGTATTTTAAGTGTTGTTGGACTGTACTGTTGTATTGTGCTGAATATTGTTTTGTTGTGTTATATTGTCTTACGGCGTGTTATGTTGTGTTGCACTGGTTAAGTTGAATCATACTGCATTGTACTGTGTGTATCATGTTGTGTTATGTTGTGTTGTACTGTGTTGTATCAAGTTGTGTTGTATAGTGTTTTTTATTGTGTTATTCCTGTATAGTTATGTTATACTGTGTCATGTTGTGAAGTGATGCACTACACCCTATACAACTTTCAGTCACCAGAGCACCCCATCCCATTCCATTCTATATCTTTCTGCTTGTGGCTGTTCCCACACACTTCTGCCAGGGTCAACCCTCACTACCATGGGGCTTTAGTTTATGTACCACTAAATGCACGCTGAGTATAGAACCTGAGTTTTTCCTCTTATCTGAAAGACTAGTAACTCAGGCAATTATGGTCTCCTGCTCCAGAAGACTGGAGTAAATTTACATCAGAGAGGGCTTGAACTGACCACTTGTCCATTTCTCCACAGACACATTCATTCACTGCGTCTGTCACACACCCACACCATGCCACAATGCGCCACAACAACTATCTGTGCTATGTTCCTTACAGTGGATATCACCAAAAAGCTTTCATCAGTTATTTATTTACTGGAGCACTCAGGCTTGCGCTGACATGTTATTACGGTTTGGAATGTACTCATATTGAGATTGTCTTTATCCATGATGAGCTCCGAGCATAACAACCTGTGCTCTCCATTACAAAAGAGAAAAATCCTCTTCAGAAGGAATATGGCTGCCTATATGAGGTATCTGAGAATGTCCTACAAACTTCTCATCAAGAGCTTACTCATGGTTCACAGTGATTCCCAGGTGTGATGAGTGAGTCAGTCAGAGGTGTGATGAGATGAGTGAGTCAGAGGTGTGATGAGTGAGTCAGAGGTTGTGATGAGCGAGCCAGGTGTGATGAGCGCGTCTGGTGTGATGAGTGGGTCAGATGTGTGATCAGTGAGTCAGGTGTGATTAGTGAGTCAGGTGTGATGAGTGAGTCATGTGTGATGATTGATTCCCAGGTGTAATGAGTGAGTCAGGTGTGATTAGTGAGTCAGGTGTGATGAGTGAGTCAGGTGTGATGACTGATTCCCAGGTGTAATGAGTGAGTCAGGTGTGATCAGTGAGTCAGGTGTGATCAGTGAGTCAGGTGTGATGAATGAGCAACAGGTGTGATGAGTGAGTCACAGTGCTCATTCTGGGTGACCCCTAGAGTGTTCAGCTAGGGAATGCCCAACAACATGGAATGTGACCCAATGTCTTAAGCCTACCACAGAGAGACTACCAAACTGAGTATTGGAGGGGAGGGGGGAGGAAGAAGAGGGGCTGACAACAGTTGACAAGGCCTAAGACCTGTGATTTCTGATTTTACAGAGGGAATGAGTTCTAATAGCAAATGTCTTTTGAATATGGATTTTTGTTTACTACAGTGAAACACTGGCTCTGTCTCCTCTGTTATTTTCCGAGTCTTTTGAAAGACTCTCTCCTGCCTAAAGAGGGATGGGTTCTGCCAGGTTCATGTCACCAAACCCTCCCCCCCCCCAACACACACACAGCCTGAAATTCTCCCTGCAGTGCCCAGACCTCTCATGGAGGGGAGGAGAAATCATGTTGCGCCATCCCTGAAGTCAGAATGTGGCTACCTTCATGGAGGACAAAACGGTTGCATATGAAAATCTCACCATTGGTGAACCTCAAAGCCCTAACTGAGGAATAAAAACAAAAAAAGTCACACCAATGACATGAGAATCTACAACAAAACCCACACCAACAGAACTCCATCACCATCTTTTGAACATGAATGTTGGACATGTCCAGTGGTATGGATGATGATGAATGTTCAAAGCATGGACTTTAAGCGCTATCCTGTCAGAGTGAGGACCACACTAACGTAATTGTTCTACCTGAAAAAAGCAAAGAATAGCACTGATCTGATATCACTTCACTGCTTTCACACTTACACAAATGCGAGACAATGAATGTCTCATGATCACTGAATAACACTGATCTGATATCATTTCACTTACTCTCACACTTCTACACAACGTAAGACAATATCTCATATCAACTAATATCACACACCACACCACAGAGGATGATCACATGCCATTTTTTCAGGTGTGGGAACCCTCACACGATGCCATCACAGTTCAACAGGATCTCTTGCACTGTCTGATTGCGTCTCACTTTCTGCATTTCCCCGTTCTGTCCACAAAAACAATACACATTCATGCATGCATGTGTGTGTACACATGCACACACAAGCGCATGTATACACACACACACACACACACACACACACACACACACACACACACACACACACACACACGCACGCACGCACGCACACACACACACACACACACACACAAAATCATGAACTGAAATAAGTAACACTACCAAAAGAGAGCAAGCAAACAAAACCAGTGCAGTTCAAGTGCAAATAATGATTAATGAACACACTTTGGTGATAAGCAGATCAAAAGCACTATTCCCCCTGCAGGGATGCCAGAAACCTGTCAGTATAAATAGCATCCCCACCTTCTGGAAATACTGTGCAAGGAATCCCTTCTTTTCTTTCCCTCTCTATGTTTCTACGCTGTTCTTTTTCTTCCTGTCACCTCCTTCTTGTCTATTTTGTGCCTTTTTTGGTCTATTCTCCTTTTTTTTCAGAAAGACTTAAAAAAAAACAACCAACAATTCTCTCCCACACTGATGTCAAATAGGCTGGGCCTGACTTGTCAGGCGCTTAACCATAATGCAACACATTCATTTTTCCACTCATATGACAGACAACAATACTTGCTGTCTGAGGGTTCAAGGAGGAGGAAGAAAAACATTATTTGATGACCCTACCCAGGCTCATGTATTTCCCAACCTAGCTTTATGCTATCATTATCATTATCATTATTATTATTGTTGTTAATATTATTATCATTATCATTATTATTATCATCATTATCATTAAAATTTGTTACTGCCATTAAACGCTCTTTACCTTCCACACAATGACTAGACCATCAGCACCACATGACACCAGCCCTTCATGGTCGTAGTCCAGAAAACTCTGCAACACACACATAAATGAATGCATAAACACATAAATAATTACATTAATGAAAAACAATAAATAATGAATACAAATCTGTAAATACACATTTGAATTTTTGGTTTAAAGATCTCCAACTGTTAAGAATGACTGAGAACCTTAGAACACAATCTTGTAGGTCTACACTGACCATACTATCACACATGCCACCTCCTCTTCCTGCTTTCAGTGTTGGTCTGACTTCATTTCACTTCTCCCTTTACTCCTTCAGCCATGAGATTTTGCTCACCAAAGAAAACAAAAAAAAAAAGGAGGAAAACCCAACTGGCACTTGTGGCAGTAACAAAATTGCAAGTAATCATTTTCGACAGCCTCCATCCAAACAAAATGCATTACACTATTAGTCAAATATTTTGAGAAAATGTGACACATGTTAATTGTTAACACCATTTTTTTTAAATCCATGTATCATGTTTTTCATACCACATTGAACTAATACCCCACCTCCCCCCACTTCTTCCTCTTTAATTTTTTTTTTTTGGGGGGGGGTAGTCACTTCTAACATACAATAGTTACATGTAGTCTCCGTCCTCACTTTTGAACATGGGATGAGAACATGAAGCATTCGAAAAAAAAAAAATCATGTGGACAAACATCCAGAAGTAAGAAGCAGTAATATCTCACTGCCCTACAAAACACTTAGCACCTAAAACGGCAGAAGTCAGAAACAAAACCATCATTTTTTAATGTAAAAAATAAACTTTTTTTTTTTTTAAATGTGCAGAGTAAATAAACTCAATCCTCAGGAAACCAAAATGGCGGACCTGAACTGTCCCAGCATGCCCCAGGCACTCTCCCAGAAGATGAGGAGAC
>CM060328.1:35118563-35121063 GCA_030674155.1 Stramonita haemastoma | reverse complement strand
TACAGCTATTTTCTCACCCCACCCAGGTGTAAAAGGGGTACCAACCTTGTGTTGGGGGTTAACCCTGCGATAGACTGGCGTCCTATCCAGGGGGGAGTCTATGACTCTCAGTTGCTTAACGCCACAGAAACCGGGATAAGCACCGGCCCATGAGTACTGGTTCGGGCACTAGTCTTTCAGATGAGACGATAAACTGAGGTCCCGTGCATTACACATCATTATCTTGCGCACGTTAAAGAACCCACCACAACAAGGGGGTTGTCCCTGGCAAAATTCTGCAGAAAAAAAAGCTACTCTGATAGGGAAACAAATACAGCTGCAGACAAGAAAAAATAAAATAAAATAATGGGTAGGTGCTGCACTTGTGACAACGCGCTCTCCCTGTGGAGAGCAGCCAGAATTTCATGCAGAGAAATCTGCTGTGATATAAAGTAGTATAAATAAAATAAAATTAAAATTAAAAAATAAATAAATAAATAAAGCTGAAACTCACTCCTTCTCCCTTGTGTGCCTGTGGTACAGAAAACCAGACAGGCAAGCACATCCTTCAGAGGTGCACACTATACAGCAGTTTGAGGAAGAAAGTGTGGCCAACAGAGACAACCCTACAGTGCAAGCTATACAGCCCACAAGAGGAGTTGGAAAGGACATGCCATTATTTTTCCTAGACACACATGACAGTGTAAAGTGAACGAAAGAAGAAGAAGAAGAAAGAGTTACACGAGAAGTCATGACTCCTCAAAGAGTTACACGAGAAGTCATGACTCCTCAAAAAGTTACACGAGAAGTCATAACTCCTCAAAGAGTTACATGACAAGTCATGACTCCTCAAAGAGTTACAGGAAAAGCCATTACTCCTCAAAAAGTTACAGGAGAAATCATGACTCCTCAAAAAAATCACAGGAGAAATCCCGACTTCTCAATTAATTAAGGAAGTCATGACTCCTCAGGGAGTCAAAAGGAGAAGTGACAAGCGAGGGAGAAGTGAAGGAAGCCCCCAGCCCCCAGCATCCACTGACCTCCTGCACGCAGAAGAGGGACTGCACGCTGTAGGGGAAGCCCCTGAAGGTGCCCTGGTACTCCGACACTGTGTTGAACTGTTTGGCCGGCAGCAGATTGTGCGCCGTCCACAGGATGATGGTGCCATCGATCGACCCGCTGCCGAAACACGAATCTGTCCACACACACACACACACATACACACACACACACACACACACACACACACAGTCACACACACACACACACACACACACACACACACACACACACACACACACACACACACACACACACACACAGATCCTCAATCCATTTTTCTGATGTAGGAAAAAGATGCGAGACTATTGTCATGAATAAGAGAATAAAGTAATAGAAGCATATGGACAGGAAAAACAAAACATTGGTAATGACTACCCTTCCATAAAAGCCTTTCTTCTTCTTCTCCTTCTTCCTCTTCTTCACAATTCTTCTTCTTCTTCGCAATTCTTCTTCTTTGCAATTCTTCTTCTTCGCAATTCTTCAAAATGCTCAGTCAGCAACTACTGCTGTCTGTAATATGAATGAAAATGTGTTACAGTGCTGTTAAAGCACCTGACAAGTCATACCCAGAACAGACGATTTTGGTATGGGATGAATTGTTATATCTGAAGTTGTTTCGGGAAAAAAGGCAGGAGAATGGACTAAAAAAAGGCAGAAAATAGACAAGAAGAAAGTGCCAGGAAGAAAAGGAACGAGGCAGAAACAAAAAGAGGAATAGAAAAGAGGGAATTCCTAGCACAGAATTTCCAAAAAATAGGGATACTATTCGTACTAAATGGCCCCCCGGCATCCCCAAGGGAACTAAAAGCCTTTCAAATGAGAGTGTTAAGCCCTGTCCTGAGCGCGAACACATCCAGAACCGCAGATTATGTGCTGTCCACAGAACATCTCACGCACATTAAAACTCACATTTCATATTCTTTACAGTCAGTTCAAAAATAAATGAATGAAAATTTTTGGGGATAAAAACAAATAAAAGACATGAATACTCTTGCCTAAATAACTACCAAAACTGATCAATCCAAACTATCCTAAAGTTATCCAAGGATGTAAATCACACAAACTGGATGTTTTTGCTATCAGACACACGGAAACTTGGCATCATTAAAACCATTGCTCCATGATCATACTGACCTGATATGGAAACCAGACTGTGGATGACCTCCCGATGTGATGGCAGGCGTCGCACTTTGATGATCTCCTTCCCATCATGCCCTTCTTTTGTTACCATGGAGATGATCGAGTATACCACTGCCAAAACACAGATGACAAATTGTAATGTTTTGGAGTTTTTTCGTTCCTCAGCTAGCGCTCCGAGGTTCACCCATAGCAAGATTTTGCGTAGGTGACCGTTTTTGGCCACCATTAAGGTAGCCACATTCTTACTTCAGGGAGTAATGATGTCAATAATGATGAACATAAAGCTCTTGATCATGGTATCCCAAACCAGGTTACTTTC
>CM060328.1:35111063-35113563 GCA_030674155.1 Stramonita haemastoma | reverse complement strand
ACACACACAATTTAAAGCATTCATCCAGAGTTGCTATACTATTACCTTCTGTCATCAATTTTCAGCAGCAGACGCACAATGTCAGAGTGATGTTGCAGCAACAGCAGTTCATTGTAGGGATTGTGAGGCTGCCCAGCTTCCACCGTGCTGGCCCATACCTGTAACACGACACAGCCCATTCCAAGCCATCCTCATCATTTTCCTTCTTTGCTAACTCCTAGTCTTAAGAACTACATTGCCAAAACTGCAAAAGCACATCTATAAATGTAACAACCCATTTTAGGGAATTTTACAGACTCCACTCCCTAAAGGTCCTTCAGATGAGACTACAAACCAAGGCTCCATGTGCGAATGCACACAAAACATCTTTTCACATTTGTTAGAGACCTTTCCACCTTTCAGAGATCTCCTGTGCGAAACTTATCATTCACATTACACCTTCTGCACATTAAATCTGCATGGATCCACTAATCACAAAAAAGTAGGCCAGTTATACTATACTAGCTAGTGGCACTCTGCAAGTCCAAATCTAAACATGCCTCTTGCTGTGTTGACACTGCTCACTCTTTCCAAGCACTCTATTAAGCTATGTACAGTTGGCAATGGCCTGATTGAGATTCACCTTTTATGTGTTTACTTTACGCATACATGCATATCTTATATATTATGCATACATTACATTGCAATCTTTGAATGGTAAAGATCCTACAATTCACATCAGTGTTTGTAGGAATCTGGAAACAGTTTAACATAAAAAAATAATTTAATTTAATCTGCACATGACACAGAGTCGATCAAATTTGATCCTGTTACTGTTAGTCACTGTGTGTATCATGTAGTAGTATCAATACTATAAGTGGAAATCACTGTAGTGTGTACTGTAATGACACTGTTTCGATGCAGACTTACATATGGCTTGGTTTAACAACCTGTCCATCCAAAACTGTATGCAGCATTAAATTCACTAGGCAAGCAACTGATGCTTTACTTCCACACTTTTTCTCAAAACACACACACACACACACACACACACACACACACACACACACACACACACACACACCACACACCACGAATCCACGTATGCACCCATTGATGCAAGTGCGTGTGCGTTCGATCCCCCCCCCCCAACCACACACACACACACACACACACACACACACACACACACACACACACACACACACACACACACAGGCCTACGGTAAAAATTGTAATGTAAAAACGGAGACTGGTTACAGCGATTTGTTTTGCAAAATAACATCAGACCTGTGTCTCTCCACTTCGATCCTTTTCTCTTGGGATGAACCGAAAATACGCTGAAGCATCGACATTTTATCTGTCTCATGCACAACCTGCACTGATCACCACAGAATACATCAGTACACACAAATTCATCTATTTCTCATAGCAGCCGCCATGATGATGATCATGTGGGAGTTTGCATATGACGACACAATATTTATTATAAGGGAAACAACCCATCATGTCCGGGTTTTCCCACAGATGAGTACCGAAAAAAAATGTGTTCAAAGGGATTCCCCCCTCGAGTTAACATCAGTATCGACTCCCCCAAAAGCCCTTCAAGTGAGACTAGGGATCGAGATCTTGTGTCCGTAAGAACACAGAATATCTTGTGCACACATTAAAACCGGCTCTGCGTTTTGGAAGAGAATGACAACATTTTAAAAACAAACAAAACAAAACAAAACAAAAAACCAAACAAAACAAAACAAAACGCATGCAGTCTGGTGTCATATTTCGACATCATCCCCGAGATCGGAGTGCCTTAGGCTAATCCGCCCTAATCCCTCGGATGAGACTAGAGGTCCTGTGTGTGAATACACGCAGAATGTCTTCCCTACACATTCAAACATGTCACCCTTTGGGAAGAGTGTATTTATTTATTTATTTATTCTTTTATTCTTTTATATCGTGAAAAACGAAATAAGCACTCATGTGCTTTTTTAATCCAGTCCCCCGTGTGTATGCAGTTTTGTAAATATCATCTGTTCCCACCGCACACAATGGCCTACTCTTACGAAAAGCGGAACATGATTTAACGTGTGTACAAGATGTTCTACATGCGTTCGCACACGGGCCTCGGTTTATAGTCTCATCCGAAGGACTTATGGAGAGAGAGAGGAGTCAGCACTCACTCCAGGAGAACAAAACCCTCGACCAGGAATCGAACCCAATGTTCTGACCACTAGGCTATCCCGTCCCCTATGTGGACCATTGTAGACCATTGTGGGCTGGTGGAAGCCGATGACATTTACAAAAATGCATGTACACTGTAACTGGATGTTAAAAAAAAAGTACATTGGTGATTAGATGTAAAAAATGAATAAATAAATAAACATAATTAAGTACTTGAGTGTTTATTCCATTATTCTCGATATCAAGAATTTTTTATTTAAAAAAAAAAAAGAAAGAAAGAAAAAGGAGGAAAGAGAGAATAAGCATAAGGTAAAAACAGTTGCACACGAAAAATCTCACC